>CM023623.1:9671852-9889352 GCA_013358685.1 Antennarius maculatus | reverse complement strand
CTGTTGTCAGAAAATCTAGTTTGCAGCAGATTTCATTGCTTCAACATTTTTGTCAGCTCTCCTTTTGAATGTCCTGGTGATTCTGCACCGCATCGGCCCAGGGAATGGATTCCTGCAAGTCCATCTATCATTATAATGCTGACAACTATGTCCAAGGATATGGTGCTCCAACTCAGTGGAGGATGAGGGATAAACAAAGACAACACAGGATACGTAGGTTGAGCTTTTAGTATTCAGCTAAAAATATACTTGAATTCCATCTTTATTAAGCTGTTATAGTAAAGAACAAGACTGGAGAGAGAAGGAGACACACAACAATAATGAAATAATAAAAGAAATTGTGAAACTCGTGACATTGTGGTTACATGACTTGCTATCATTCAGCTATGATTCATCACAGTGTCATTAATGCATGACTGCACGTGAAACAACAGAAGTTTGTATTTATAAGAGGGAGGCATCAGAGATTTAGGGTGGCAGAGTGCTCCAAAAAGAAAAGACAAAACAACTCTTAGAGTGACCCCAACTTTCTACCAGTAGAGGACGATAAGGGAGTGAGATGAGGAGTTATCACGCTGATCCAGTTACAAATAGCTGCTTGAAATCTCTAAACGAGGACAATCAATATCCGCTTGAATGAGAATCAATCATTGGAATGAGGCCACTGTTCCGTAGGGATTAAGGGTCATACCAACTGATCAATTCTGATTCAAAATAAAAGATTTTGTCTTTGCAGGTCAAAATGTCTTCAGAGGTGGAACAGTTTATCTCCATGTTCACTGGGACTATATGTGAACCTAGAAAGTACTGAACGTAAGCACACAAAAGAGGCTACCACATCTACTGCTGATTAGTTGAAGACATTGATCTCTTTTAAGAGTTCATTCCTCAGACATAGCAGTGTGGAAACATAGCGTAGTTGTCTCAGTCAAACAAAGCAGAAATTGAATGCCCTGTGGTCAAAACCATCACAACTCTGTCTTGTGTCCACTTTTTTTTTTCCTGCGCCCTCATGTCTTTCTGCTGGCCTCACAAAAGCAAACTGCTAAAACAAGTTTACCATGTGACTGTTTCACATTCTGGTTTCATAACGTTTTGTTCATGATCATTTTCTCTGGAGTTTGCTGTTTTGTCCGATTTCCCAGTTTGTACCTGGATTTGGCAGCACCCAGCTTTTAGAACATGCTGCTTTTTCTGGTATGACAGGTCAAACTGTCTGCTATAATAAAGGCCTATTGTGAAAGGCCCATTATTGACTTTAGCCTGGAAAGTGGCAGCAATTTGGATCTCAGTGTAGTTTTGTAGTTAAAAAAATAGACATAATATATTTTAAATTACGACATAATTTTTAGAAGGCTAAACGTCTAAATCTTTTTTTATGTACATTAAATGTCTTTTAAATTCTCTGTGAAAATGCTCTTAGTGACGTACACTGTATATTCATTTAGACATGAAATTGAAATTAGGTGTTATGTATTCTAACAGTCTTGAATGCAAAATTTTCAACTTAAAAAAAAATACTACATAACATATTAAATGTTTCCTTTTGTGCCAGACCTGGTTCATTAAATTTGATCTAAAGGCGTCTGTCTACTGAAGTCGGTTTAGTATTTCCTCTTCTTTTAAATACTATATATCACAGCATATACTATAGTTTCCTTGTCCTGTATTATTGTTATTGTTATTTTTATATTCACAATTATTTTAACTGTTGTGAGAGTATGACTCTCGTAAGAATAAAGAACGGGATGATAATAGTGTTATAATGTCAGAAATTAGTGTCAGAAATTCCTTAATGGAGATTACAGGTTTATAGTCATTTAATTCAGAAGTAGTTTGGATTGAAAGACGATGAGGAACGAAAGGATGAGCTGGACATGGTTTGCGTGGCACTGGCATTAGCACACACATAGGCTGGTAAGCAAACAAAGTAAAGATAGTCAGTAAAAGCCAAGAATATCACTAAAACTGCAGATTTCTTCCAAGAGACACTCAGAGCATCTCTATGACAGTAAATGCAGAGTGAAGAACCAAGATGGAAGACATCAAGAACGACAAGAGGCAGACCAAGAGGCGTGAAGCATCGGGGTCAGGTGTGCAGTAGGAGGAGAGCTGGAGGGCAGGAGGGAAGCCACACACACATCTTTAATACACACACACGCGCGCACACACACACACACACACACACACACACACACATACATACACATAAAGAGAAAGGGAGGGGGGGGGGCAAATATGAAGCACGAGGTAGAGAGAAACACAAGGGAAATAATGCTCCAGTTCCAATCAGGCTCTGTTTGGTGTTCTGGCCTCAGTGAGTCAAGGCGTGGCTGGAACAGTAACACAAAAAGGAGCTCCAATAAATCTTGTTCACATCCTGAACTTGAAGGACACCGGGTTGAAAGAAAACCTCCATCAACAATTGAGATGTCTGTGCTTAAATTAAGCCCTATTCCTAATACAAATGATCAATTCAGATAACCTAGTTAAAGCTATTCATGTCATATTTGAACAGCTTTGCAGTTAGAACTAGGAGGCATCGTTGGTGAGTTGGATCACTTCGTATTTTGTGAAAAAAAACAAAAAAAACACAGCTTTTTGGTTTCAAACCTGCGGAACACTTGTAAGACTATCACAGCCACAGGGTGGCACAGTAGTACAATATTGCAAAAATGGTGCATCACTGTGGGAGTGGAAACTGACAGACATCCACACGACTAAAAAATAAATAGATTAGAGATTATATAGTTACATTTTGACATATACCTGATCTACATTTTTATATGGCATGTTGGGGACTTATTTTCAGCTAATATATCATTTTTTAGACTGATCAGAGCACAGTTGATGAGCTCTTATGCTTTCTTCTAATTAACAATTATTTGTAATCGGCCCAATATAACACAATGATTCCTTTTCCCCCTAGAAACAACATATTTGTAGCTGATACTAAAGAATTATTCCAATACTAATATCTAGCATAAAGCGGAAGCCAAAAACATTTGGAGGCATGGCATCACAGAGTGTCTTTGTAGAGGATGCTGAGGCTAGCAGTCAAAGAAAAAATCAGTTTTCACTAAGGGGGCAAGTTTATATGAAGCAAGAGAGTCCATGGATGAAATACAGATGTTAGTATTCAGGTAGAAGAGAAACCAGATTTAGCGTGTAGTTGTAAGTAATAAACATAGAAATGTGTTTGCAGTAGCACAACATTGCTTAAATATATTCTTAAATACCTTTAACTGAACATCTACAGAGTTAGTCGTAACATTTTTACTTTGCACAATGCCAGAGAAGCAATTTCTATTAATGGAATGGGTTTGTAACTTGTTTCTCCCCCAGCAAACCAACGTCGTCAGGTAAGTGGGAGTGATGTGGATTCTATAAGCAGGTGTCTTCCAGGTTTTCTCTCAATGGCACCAAAGAATTCCTCCCAGGAAGCTTGAGGCAAACAGCATATTCATCAGTGGATGGATGAGGTGGAATTTAATTTGAGTGGGTCCGTGGCGAAATATTCTTGGTTACAGTAGCAACAAAAATCTTATTTCCACTCTGTCATCAGAGGAAAAAGAACAGAACGAATATGACACCTGCAGAGTCAGGGTGTAGCGCCCTTCTTGCAGGAAAAGTCCAGATGATGACTTTTTTTTTTTTTAATCTTTTTTTGTTTTTTAGTGATTCCATTTTCAATTTTTTTTAAAATAACATTGACTGACTACTTTACCCTATTATAGTTGGGAACTACACTGACCTCTAGTAGACACAGTGGTGCACCACCTTCCTTGGACCATGTAACTTGGATTGATGGTTTACCATTGGTTTTCTGTTTTTTCTTTCCTCTCTGTTCTTCTAATGCTAATGTACTTCACTTCTAACAGTTTATTCAAGAGCAGATTAGCCATGTAGCTGGCTGGTACTGCATGGAATGAAACGGATCAGTCGAAGAAATGAGCAGTTTGGTTATTTACACTCAACACATGAGCTTTAACTGTCAGGAGGAAGAGAGGGTTGCATGGGCCATGAGACGCTGACAGGGAATTTGTTATTTATGAGTAAAACTGCTTGCTATCCTAAACTGTAACAGTTGACAAATCCAAAAAAACTTCTATGCTTACCTCCACTAATTATAAATTAACTAATTTCTGGGGGCAGCAGGGGCTCAGCGTTAGAGCGGGCGCCCTATGATCAGAGATCAACGAAGTCGCTGCCCATCACTCATATACTGTTTGTTGTTGTTTTACTAATTGCATGCCTACAGGCCCCTAGTGTGTTGTGTTTGTTTCAGGAGCCTGTACATAACATTGTATGCATGGTCTAACACATATATGCATAAGCTGAGTGTGAAGATAATTTCCCCATTGGGGATAGTAAAGCAGACTTGCTTTCTGAACATCTCATACATATCGCACAGGTCTGCAAAAACGGTGGTTGTGCAGCGCTGACTCCTGTGTTCTAATAACCAATATTCAGTCAAACACCACTGGAGATTTCACTCTTGCTGCTGGAGTACATATTGTACTGTGGGAACTAACAAAAACTCAGTGAAATCATTACCAACAATTGTGGTACAGAAGAAGGTCCTTTGTTCCCAAATTGTTTGACTTGAAGAAAGAAATAAGCTCTGTTTGGCCAACAAAAGATAAAGATTATATTTTCTTTTTAAGCTCACCACACACTCCTGTGAAACTGTCAAAAGCTGTAGGAAATGAATGGAAAACAACAAGGACAGAACATTTTTTATGCTTTGAGTTGATAATAAATCCATTTTTATTACTATTAGCTAATATAAGAAAAGGGTAGGTTTGGTCATACTAGTGATAAAGCATTAGTCTTTTTAGACCAGTGAAATAATGCATTGCCAGAGGGACGATTGCCCAGAATTTGAAAGCCTGTAAACCTATTAATTATAGGTGGATTGCTTCTCTGTGATTGCATTTTTGTGATCTTTGCAAGTAGTGGAACACATGACCATGAAAGAACTGACAGAGGCTGGAAATGAATTATCTTTAAGTGGGGTCATGAAATGGAGGGTCCCCATGGAAGTGCAGATGAACTGAAGACAAATTGGGAAATAGTTGCAGTTGCATTCTTATCCAATGTTTAATTATTTATCAAGAACTGATTCACAGTTTCAGTTATTGTGTTTGCTCTGGTCATCCAGTTGAAGAGACAGCATGAATAATACCTTTTTCTAGTTTGAGAGGAATTGTGGAAAGATGAGAATATACCTGCTAGTGATAAGGAAGAGTATAACTTGTCAATATTATGCCTGCCAATTCATTTTTTAAATTATGCATTAGAAGTTCTAGGTGTGATTTGAGGCCGTTCCCTTTTTTCATTTTTCTGAAAGTCTCAACCATTCAAAGAAAATGTCTTCACACTGAAAAAGAAACCAATCAGAGCAGCGGCTTCTTGTCTTATCCTTTCCCAGAGCTTCATTTAGTACAGGCTCGTAATTTGATTTAATGCATATGAACATTGTCATGCAAATGATTGGATTTAACTCCATAGCAAACAATGGAAAATCAATTCAATGCCCAGAGGAAAGTCATACACCAGTTCACACCAGTTTATAGCTGATCTACACAGTCAGTAACAAAGATAAACTATAGCATGCGTCACAGGAGTTAAAGTTAGCACGCTTTTGCTGACTTTTATTACAATGACAGGTCATTCCCCCTTCATCCAAATCCCTAAAAACTGTTTGATGACCATCCAACTACTTAAACACACTTGAAATGTTTAAGTAGGGCCATGAATCTTCTTGTCTGTCTCTGCCTGTTTCCAGTATCTTCTCAGTGCAGATTACACATTAGTGTGGAGGGAGTTAGTCCATGAATTACCTCAATTTATTTCAATTTTCAATGCATTCTTTGAGTCAACTTTGTTGATTCTGTTTTCTGGCTTGCAGGTATCTTATTCATCTATACTTCATCTTGTATTTTCTTAGTTACAATGCAATGCGGATTTTTTGATCTGACCCACTTTGTTAATATTAGGTGAACAGGCAAGTTTATTTTTTTTCAAAACTACAGGGCGTTCTGATCATGTGGGCCCTCCTGACATAAAGAAATTTATTTCTGAAATTTGTTTAGCCGAGGCCTAAACCTCTGCTCTATTGTTCAGCCTTCATTGTTAAAGCATGTACTATCACACCCATTTCTCTGCAGAGGAATGTTGGCTCACATCGCACCTGATGTCCGGAGAAAACTCTGGAGATGGATTTGATCAAGGCTTTAGCCATCATGTGGTTCATTACATCCAGGCTACAGCAGAAAGGGCTGGTTTTACTGAGCATAACACCAGAACAACAGTTACCTTGCTACACCAGCCAGCTTTTTATAATACGAAACGAAAGATTCAGTCTTTAGCAAATTCAGAATTAGATCATTGTAATGTAGTGGAAAGAGGCTGAAGCCAGAGGTTGTGTCCACTTGACATAGTTGTAAAAGAGTCACTTTAGGTCTATTTGCAGTCTGTCTGTTATAAGAGGAGGGCTAACAAAACAATAGAGCTAAGAGGACTGCAAGTTGGCTTTGGATGAAACGAAACAATTTCAGCATAATATTAACTCCTTAACATTGACAATTTTTTATCCTCAGCAGATAAGATGTTATCGTGTGGATTTTTATTTGTGTTTTTAACAATGCTTGGTGCACGGTTTGAAAGATCACACTATTCTAGTCAGTCTGTGTTAGCTGGACATCCACCAATTAACAACTTCACTAATATCATTAGATTGATGTTACATTTTTGCACACACTTAAGATACCCAGATGGCGGACCAAACGACTTTTCATCCAGAGCCAACTTAGGCGTCACACTTGTGTCTCACCAACTATTGGATGGTTTACCATTGGAATCAAATGCAGGCAATCATAACACACCTATTGATTTGTATTTCATAGAGACTTTAAAAATGTTTAACACATCTCACATTATGGTTTTATGACAAGCTGTAATAATTCTACCGTGTGTTTAGATTGCAATTATTGGAGAGCTAGTATGTCAATCTTGGAAATTGGGATGGTACAAACAAAAATTAGGTTTAGCATCAGCATCTCTTAACAGTTAATAGGTCTGCGACTTAGAAGTTTCATCTGAAATTTGGAATATAAGATTGGCTTGACTTTAAATGTAATGATTATTCTGATGTGAGCCAAAAATATGCAATTTAGCAAAGAAATAATTTCATATTATGTACTAAAATATGCATTAGATACATGTTTGGATTAGTAAAGCTACACAAAACAATCAATATGGGGAACTGGTGAATGTCATGTGAGTCTAGAGGGTTTTGTGAGGAAAGCTGTGGCTCATAGGGCCTCACAGACAGATGGTTCACAGCCAGATGTCAAGGGGAGGTTGATGATATCAGTCAGGATCAGCATCTAGAGCAGATAGATGCTGGAGTCTGGCAGTAGAAGGAGAGGGCAAAAAGTTAAGTCCTCTCATGAGAATCTTTTTAGGACTTCATTAATGTGGGGCTGTGGGGACAATAAGCTCATGTTAGAGGGGTCAGAGGAAGAGACAGAGACCAGAGGGCAGCCAAGAGGAAGGGCCTCAGTTTTTACTATTCTCTCTGTAGGGAAATAGAGCATCGAGACCAGCTCCTCCAAGACTTGGGATTTTTCTCTCAGCTGCTCGAAGGCTTGTTTTGATTCACCAGCTGACTTACAGCCAGGAAGCTTCAGCGGGAGCAGACAGGCCAGATTAGAGGAAAGGAGAGGAGGTCCAGAGGGAAAAGGAGGGGAGGTAGACTTTGAGGTCAGTGATTAGACAAAGCAAGGAGTCATCAGTAGAGGCTAAAGAGACAAAGGAGGACACACAGTTCGGATGAGATGCTGCAAACAAGTGCGGAAATAACTGCAATTGCTGGTCAACAGCACAGAAAGCATCAAGAGTCTAGCAACAAGGGCAACAAGGGTCTTCTTCTCCTTGTTCTTATTCTTCTTTGTCTTCATCTTCTTCTTCCTCTTCTTCTTCGTCTTCTTTCTTTACAATTTGCACAGATTCATGAGGTCTAGAAATAGAAAGGGGCATGAAGGAGGTCAGGGTTTATAGATATTTATTTTTTTCTGAAATGTCATTCTGAGGCCAAGAATTTCTATTTGTGGTCATGGTTGTTTGAGAACTGCTTACATTTTTAGAAAATCCCACATCCCTTTTTCCTTATTTAACAATGGATGTTGTGATGCTGATTGCAATTTTAGCTTAACACTGCGGACCTTATGGAAAATTTCAAAGACCAATGTCAGATGTTACTGATATCTACAATCCACATATACTCCTGCCTTGCCTGTGTAATGTGGTATGACCCTGGACCGGTGAATTTCATGTAGGGATCCATTACAACACACCATGTGACAAAGTTTACCTTTATTAATTTTCCTCTTTTTCCTCAATACTGTATTTTAGCACTTGTCATTTCTTTTAGCACTTGACTGTGTTCAGCATTTTTTTGAACACCTTGTCAGCCAACAAATCCTAATTGTTTTAATAATACCTGGTGTACCTTCATCATTAAAAAAATAATAAATTTCATTTTCATACATTCATTCACTTTTTAAATACCCGAGTGTCTCGGTTGCTATGGTTGTCCCCATTTCTGACCTCATGACAGTCACAAAGTATGATTTCAGTTGGAAATTCCCTTATCAGCAGTGGATCTTATCCCATATTCATTCTTTAAACCATTTCTGGCTGTTGCATAAAGCATTTGTCACGGTTCGGTGTTGCTACTCTGCTGTGCTGGGGTGTGGCAGGATGTGAGGCCAAACTTACGGGCCGGCTTTTTCTTTTTGTTCATTGCCAGGTTGTTTTTGTTCCTCTGCTTTTCTCATGTGCCTTGATTTAATTGTGATTAAAAGATGTAAGATAATCTCTCCACTGGTGTCCTGCAGTTGGGTCCTACTCCCACATTCAATGACAGCATTCCTCAAAAGAACAACTCCATGACCTGCCAACCATTTTCACACAGCGATGTACAGTAAATTGAATTAAAATGAAAGATATCAGCCACTCAGAAATGTAATGTATGCATGTGTGACTGAGAAGTGGCAGGATGGCTTGTTTTGCAGAGGTATCATAACATAACAATAGCCAAAGGTTAAAGTGGACTGGGGCATTGGGTAAAGGTGCTCTGCCTTCTCTGATGAATAAATTAACAAATGAATCTGACTGACATTTTTCCAATTATTAAATACACAGCAGTTAATATTTGTTATGTTTACAACATGAAACAAAATGCTGATCAAGTCAGATGACTGCTGAGTAATATGTGTGAAAACGGATGTATCATTGGGTCTGGAGCCTGAACATCATCAGTTTAATTTGTTGTGGCGCTGTAAGGGTTTAAAGGTTATAGCTAAGATTAGGGGCATCAAACTTGATTCATCTTTTTCATAGGGACCTATTTGGCTCCATTGGAATTAAGAGCTCCCCATCCTGCCAAATCCAACTCTAACCCCTAGAGTAGTTATTCAGAGTTTACATTTTACTGCTAATTTGGACTTGAATGAATTCATAAGTTATATTTAACACTGTAATGACTAATACTTGCCAAAATTGTCAGCAGACATGATAAATAAACATGGGTGTCCGTTGAAATTAGTAAGATTTGTATGGCCCCATCACACATAGGCAAATTTCAATCAGGCGTAATTAATATTTAATGTATGAGATTTTTCAACCATAGGCTGAAACTTTATGGCAACGGCACAAACTTTTATGTAAAGTTGTTGGACAAGGCTGGACGCAAGGATTTCAGGAAGTATTAGCTATCCTAGAAGAAAACATTTGAGGCATCATAACTATGAAAGAAAAAGACCGTTGACATATAGGGGAGTCACTACAAACACAGTGAAAGCACTTCGAACACAATCACCACCCAAAAACACAATTGCTACACACCATGGACATTTGCATAAGTTGTTTTATTCATTGTTGTTGTCCTTTTTTATATTTCTTTTTAAACTGTTGTCTTGTTGAGGTGGACATCCTGTAAAGTCAAGCCTGAAGCCCTTAACTGAGTTGTTGCACATCAGCCTCTACAATGAAAAGAAAGGGTAAGAGGAGAAGTGGAAAGGGGTTTTCCTCCTGCTCTTTCCCACGCTTCCTATTTATCTCACTTACAGCATCCCAACTCAACCTTTATTTTCATTTTGTTTGAACAAAGAGTGTACCTTACAGTATATTTACACATCATACTGACTGGCTGTTTAACAATTTCCACATCAATAACGGCAGGAAGATTGAACTTTCAAAGTTTGCGCTTACGTTTTCTTATTTTTCTACAGACTTGTTCTCCTTCCATCCCTTTTTCCTCTCATACTACTTTTGCAGTGAGATTTCTGTTTTCTTCATCATTATCATTATCATCATTATCAATATCATCATCATCACATTATAACAACCTTTTTTATAATGATAGAACTCTTCAATAGATTCCTCTCTGACAACTGTACAATCATACACAGTGTTTGACTTTTATATATATATATATATATTTATTTTTTTTGGGAATATATTATTTGAACCTAAGAAAAAAGGAACATAACTCCAAATTAAATATATTAGTATCCCAAAGAAACAAAATCATGCATGTCTTCATATATTTGTCCATAAAAACAAAACAAAAAAAAATGGTCATAATAGATTGGATCAAGTTTATTTACAAATTGATCTTGGCACTATTTTTGTCGTCTCTTGCTGGAAACTAATATAATCATAAAGAATACTTTTGACTCTACGGAGGGCAACAATCTCCTGGTATCATAAGTCAGTGACCTGCTATAAACGGCAGGATGTAAGAGACATATTCTTTTTTTAAAGCACAAAAAAATTAAAGAAAGAAGGGGTAGGAACAACATTGAAGTCGGACAAGGGGCAAAACGGAAATAGTGTGTAGAAAACTTAATTCACTTCAGCTTTACACTGTGGCAGTTTCCTCTTTAGGCAGAAACCCTGTGACTTTTTATCTTATCAGGTGCTCTCGCTGGTTATCATTGGGTGACAATCCAAAAGAGGACATTGATTCTGTCAAAACTCTTGTTGTGAAGCAGCTTTAATTGACTCTGGCAAATAAGATAAAATGACAAACCCAGAACCACCAGGACAGATCTGCTACCTTAGGAGTAGCAAGCAGGCAGGTAGGTTAAGGGTAGCTGTCTAAAATTTCCAGTGTTGCCTCATCAGACAAGTGTTTGACTGTTGATAATGTGAGTGAGCAAGCATACGTGTGCGCGCGCGTGTGTGTGTGTGTGTGTGTGTGTGTGTGCGTGCGTGTGTGTGTGTGTGTGTGTGTGTGTGTGTGTGTGTGTGGGTATGTGTGTGTGTGTGTGTGTGTGTGTGTGTGTGTGTGTGTGTGTTACGGTGTCTCTGCATACTCATATTCAGTGCAAACACATTGGGTAAAATTCCCATCTTAACCCTCCCCATCAGCTCTGCTGTTTCAACTGAAACGCTTAAATCTTCAGTTTCGTCCATCTCTGACCATTTCACACCTCATTTCATTTGCAGTTCCTCTGGTGCACCGCTTCAAAGAGATAAACCGTCAGGCTTGACTGACACGCCCAGCGTATATCCTGTCTAATAGCGGGCCAACTGCGTTAACACCCACCCTCCCCTCATCCACCCACCCAGACTCAGGTCCTAGCACAGTCCAATGTACTTTAGATTGTTCTGGATGATCACGTCCGTGACAGCGTCGAACACAAACTGGATGTTGCTGGTGTCAGTGGCACAGGTGAAGTGCGAATAGATCTCCTTGGTTTCCTTGTTGCGGTTGAGGTCCTCAAACTGCCGTTGCACATAGACGGCTGCCTCCTCGTAGGTGTTCTGTCCTTTGTAGTCGGGGAAGCACACTGTCAGAGGAATACGCTTGATCTTCTCAGCCAACAGGTCCTTCTTGTTGAGGAAGAGAATGAGTGACGTATTGGTGAACCAGTTGTTGTTGCAGATCGAGTCGAAAAGGCGCAAGCTCTCTGCCATGCGACTCTGTGTGGAGAAAGAGGACAAAACAGAAACAGGCAAAGTCAGATTTTTAGGAAATTGTTTTGCAGCTCACCTAACTATCCACACTTTTTGTGTGGTAATGAATATTTGGTCTGTTTTAAAACAGAAATGTAGAAATTACACACACCCCAACCCCAACAATGCACAAAAATATAACATTTAATTCACTCTGTGAGCTTTTGTGTCTCATAACATAAATGAAAACCATAAAACACAGCCGTGTCCAGGTTTAAGGAGACAGGGTTGGGCCACCAGCAGATTTGAGGAGATTTGGAATCCTCCAGCACTCCATCACAAACACTCACGTTACCAGCCAAAGGTACGACTTCTCTGTTATGACAACAGAGACCTGAAACTCAGGCAGACAAAGACCTCTATTTGAACTCTTCTCACATTCTCCTCTGAAGCAGCTGACTTCAGCGCCTTCATTCTCCAAGTCAAATGATCAACAGTGATCTCACTCAAATGAGATACAAATCAGATAGTTGGGATCTGATTGAAGCCACTGAGACTCCTCCAGTTGTCCCCTATCAGTGTGAACCTGTTTTCCTCTTTAGTTTTCAGTATGAAAACAGTTTACATGCGCTGACGTTATTGTTTTTAACACACTGGACCACATTAGGTGGAACATTTTCATTCCCTCTATGCTTATTTACATTCTCCAGCTCTTTGATTAGTTAGTGATGAGATAAAATAAGGCCAAAGTGGCACATGACTGCTGTCATTGTGGATCAGACTGTTTGATTTTACAAAACTCCATAATAAAACTTCATTATTATCCATTATTTCAAATAGCAATGTATACACTATACACTCTAAACAGAATGATATATGCTGGTTTCAGTGCAGAAGAAGAAATCATATATCTATCCATGAGCACGTGTTTAGGTATGTGTTCACCTAAACATCCAGTTTTTCCTCATGTGGCTGATTACACTGAAGAAAAGAAAGATAAGTAAGTTGATCTGTTATTCCCTGATAATGTGGCCACTGGCCAGCATCTTGTGACTGGGAGGTTGTCAGATGGAAGACTGCTGTTTATAAGGTTACAGAAATAACAGGACGCTCTTAGCAAATCACAAGATCTGAATGGCATGAAAAAATTATACTGAGGAAAGATACTGAGGAAATAGCTAAAGATTAAAATATCTTAGTACAAATTCCAAGTAATTTCCGATTATTTTATGATGTCAATGACAAAGATAAAAAAGCTTCCATCATGTGAAAGCACCGTCATGTAACTCTGCATCATGGCTAAAAAGCATTTCAGAGATCCCGATAAGAGCTTCCTCTGTCAAACGGACAAGTGAAAAACGTAAATGTTCGGCATCATAAACATAATGTGTGCAAATTGATTTTATTCTGCTTTGTGGCTCTTTTTCAAAGGGAGGAAATTTAATTCTAGTCAGTCAAAGATGCAACGATCAACGTCAGTGAGGAGAAAGAACAAGTCTCTTGAAGCACAAAAGCTTCAAAGTCGCTGCAAGATGTTGTAATAAAATTATAAAAATATGTCAAGAAAGTGGCTTACAAAATAAATTATCTAATTATATATTCATGTGACTAAAACTAAAATAAATAATAATTTTCTTCATTCAGCACTTTTCAAATATTTCAAAATGTTGACCGCTTTACAGAATGTAGCCGCAAGAGGGCACAAGCCAGTGTCTTATTGTGCCAGTCCCAAGCTCGGATAAATACAGAGGGTTGTGTCAGGAAGGGCATCCAAAGTAAAACTTTTGCCAAATCAAACATGCGAATCAAATGACTTCCATACGTGATCGGTCGAGGCCCCGGGTTAACAACGACCACCACCGGCACCCTGTTCACCTACTGTACAGGGTGCCGGTGTGCTGAAATTTTAACTGTTACATAGCATGCGCACATACACACACACACACACACACACACACACACACACACACACACATGCTCTCTCTATCTCTCTCTCTTTCTCCCTCTTACACAGTCACTCAGTCACACACACATGCACAAACAGGCACACACACAAACACACGCACACACACCTTAATAAACTTTGTTTAACTTTGTGTGAAAATAATAGCAAGAACATTAGGTGATAAAAATAAATAAATAACTGAAAAAAACAGTTTGATCATAAAAAGAAAAAAAAATTAAAAAGAAAAAAATTAGAAATTTGTGTCGAGTATGACAATTGCTGTTCATGCATACTCTTTAGTTCATAATTACATCCCGCGGTGATGTATTGTAATTATCAGTGTTTGTGTCCGTCCGTTTGTCTGTCTGCCAAATATCTTCACAACCGTTGCCGATAGAAAGATGAAATAAAAAGCACATTACTCGGGCGGCAGAGGAGATGAAAATGAGGTAATGACCTTGACCTTGAAAAAACTAGTTCAAGTTCAAATTTCAACTTTTGTACATTTTTTGCACATATCTCAGGAACCGGATGAGATAGAAAGACAAAACAAAAGGCGCTATATTCAGGAAGGCAAGGGGAAGAATATTAGATCACAACCTTGACTTTGAAAAACCAGCTAAAGTTCAAATTTTCACTTGTATACCTTTATCGACATTAAAATGCCCAGAACAATATATTGTAGGTGGTCCTGAGTCTGTCTGCTACAGTATTCCTCTAGCAGTGGTTATGTTACAAATATGAAATGATAGTATAATAGTATAATAAAGAATTCAATGCTAGGACCATTATGAAAGTAGATCAGGGCACAATTTTGAATTCAGGGGTTTCGCGGGATGTTGCAGTTTCTGACTGCCTTGTTTCCTATTGCATGGGTTGTATTCATTAATGCACTTCATGTTCTGAGTTCATAAAAAATGTTCTGTAAATAGTTCCTCTGCTATTGTGATCAAAAGCACTGAATCTCAATTTTGAGTTTGTTTTGTAAATAGTTTTAAAATGAACAATAAATATAGCAAATTCGGATCAATCCATATCAATTTCAGACTTAAAATAATGTAACAATTTAATTTCCATCCATTTCCGGTCACACCACACCCACTTCCAGTTTAGGCCCCACCTATTCCGGGTACAGCTCCAAATACAGATAATTTAGGTAGTTGAACAGATACAGATAGTCGATCATCCCTAAATTACCAGCAACCAAGGTTTGACTGGGAAGCATAAATGACACTGGCAGAAACATAAAACATTTGTTCTTGATCATTACAATTGGAGTGCAAGAGGTGCAAACATGATGCAGACAAACACACAGACTGACAAACAGACAGACAGAGTGAGCTAGGCTTTATAACCAGTACCAAGGATGTGCAATAAAACTGGAATACCTCTGCACCAGTGAATACAGTGCGCCCTCGCGCATTCGCGCATTCGCGCATCAACGCTCGCAACTTCACCTCATTGCATTTTTGGTAGGCAGTCACGTGATATCGTACGTGCATTCTACTAGCTGAAGGCATCTGGAAGTGCGCTAAGTCCCATGAGTCTCGGACTTATGTGAGATGCAAAGGTGCTTTAAACAGTCGATAAGACTGTGGGAAAAGGTAAAACAGATAGAAGGTGGTTTAATATCAATATGGGGAGGGTCAAAACCGTTTATTTTACTGTAAATAATAAGATAAATAGTTTGTCTTTCTATCGCAGAATTCGTTAATTGTGTGTGGTTCCTGGAACGCGTTACCCACAAGGAACAAGGGCGCGCTGTACACACTGTTTCAGGTTCCAACAAACAGGTATAAACCTCTGAATCACTCACTAACTATGAAAATGAGATGTCACAGGCAAGGTGATGTCAAGTGTGTTACAATTTGTTTTGAAGCACAAATTCAAAAATAATTAACAGTGGGTTTTCTTTGTTTCAGGTGCAAAATTCTTTCTGAAAGTTGTCAGTCATCAACTGAGTGGTGGTAACGACTAACCAAAGATGCTATGCTTATGGGATATTTTGAAGGAAAATACAAATCAAATCATCACAAAGTGCAAGGTTTATAATAAAGATATTGATGTGAGATTGTGTTAAATAGCTGGTGTTAATTGGGTATACATTATTGTAATTTGACGAAGAGATCGGAGGAAGTGCTTTTGTTGCCAGCAGCGTGATGTCCTCTTATGATACTCCTGCTGTGATACTGTGTTAAAGTGAAGCTTCAATGTCGTAAGCAGCTACAAAATTCAATCTAAGGCCATTCTACTTTTATTTTCATTTTTGTTCTATTTTATATAAAATTAAAACCTCACCAATGTTCTGTATTTTTGAAAGGTTAATAATGAACCATAATAGCTATATCCTACAGACCTGATGTATCTCCATTTTCTATAATGTATGTCCTTGTTATAATATATTAAATATGTATCACAATAAGATACAAAATATCACAGTGTGCAGTAATAAATTCCATGTAAGACCAAACTCTACTTGTTACAATTACTATTAGTATAGCCAATGGACGATGCAGTGTGGTAGTTGAATCTTCATCTACGTTCCTGTTGTAGTGAATACCGTTATGTCGTACGGTGATCGCCAGCTAAGACCAGGGACTCACTTGTCACTTTACCAGGCAACTGCAGGGCTGACCCCCCACCCTCCCAAACCATCCTCCCCCACCCTCCCCATTAAAAGCAGTGTGTTTTCATTGTGGGCATGCAGACACCCTTCCATTGCTCAAAACACACGCACACACACACACTCACACACACACAAACTGCTTTTCCCCTTGACAGCTCCTATCAGAGGTACAGGTCTTAATTAAGCTTTAGCATTAATGAGGAGGTTCATCCTCGTGTCATTGCTGTTTCCCTAAATACAAACCTCTCAGGTGTGCAGCCACTCCTTCCTAATTGATTAAATTCATTTTAAATGCCACTGCCTGACAAGAGGGGATGTTTTTCTCTGCCACTATGTTTCTGTACTGTACCTGAAATTTCCTTTATGTGTTCTATGACTTTTTCTTTTCTCTGCTGCAGTGGCATAAGGCACTGCAGGCTTTTAGTTCTGAACATCCGTATAGCTGCTCCATCATCACATAACTTGTGTTTTAGATCCTTGGCAAACAGTCGAAGAAGGTCAGATTCTCTTTACATTTCTGTGCGACTCTTTTGTTATGCAGAAGAGTGTGATGCATGATTACTATTTAACATGGATGGAGGTCATCAGAGACCCATTCAATAACATCTGAGATCAACTGACACTAGAAAATATAAAATAAGTAGGCTTTTGATGTTCAAATAATAAATACTATAGGGCAGCATTCATTTGCAGAGTTTGCCTTATGCTCTTTCCAGCAGACGACATAACAGGACTACAGCTGTTTGTTTCAGGACACTTATTTATACTTGATGGCTAGCTTTGCATGAGCAGCTCAAATTAATTGTTGGGCAAGCGTAAGCCTAGGTAGTGTCCTGTTTCTGACCGTGCAGCGTGGGCACATGGTATTTTATATGTAGTCACATGGGTGACCACTGGGAATGGTTTTTTGGAGTCCTTTGAATGCTCAGCTTCTTTTTCCAAGGTCTTACAGATACTAATGGGTGAATGGATCTGGTTACCATAGCAAGCTGTAGATAACTCTGCAACCATTCTTTTTGTGAAGAAACGTCCTCTTTAGCTCGAGGTCATTCATAATCGAGTGTCGATCTGAGACGATACATGTCTCATACAGACCACATGTGCTTCCAAGCGCAGCTGGTGTTTTTTTTTTCCATGAAAAGATCCACATCCTGTCAGACGGGGACGAGAACCTCATACATGTAAAATATGTGGCTGTGTGGAGAAATAGCCTCTTCACTCAGACAACAACGGATCAAAAGTGAAGTGTTTGCGAAGAATATTTTGAAGCTAGAGTGAAGATTAGCTGACTTAATTCATGTAAAATTCTTCTTTGTTATCCTATTAGAGAACGTTGTGATTTTTTTAGTTATAAGTAGCACTTGAATTCTTAAGTTGTTATCAAGTATGTTTTGTAAAATCATAAATTTTCTAGCTAAATTTTAGAGTTGGGATAGATGTACCAATTTTGAGTCCCCTCAAGGTGAAATATCACATTCAGGGACCAGCCAGACATGCACACATATTTAACCTACTTATGTTCAGACAGATAACTAAAAAAAAAACCTCCTTCCAAGGGTGTTGCCCATGCAAAGGCAAAAAAACACACGTGATGTTTTTTATTTGGAATGTCCTTGAACAGGCTAATTGTATTCGCTGGAAAGCCCGCTTTGAAATTGAAGCAATTCAATTACATGTTTTCATGTTTTCTCTGAAACAACTAGGTGGTCAGAAGGAAAATATCCCTGCCCCCATTCAACATTCTGACAACGCCCCCTGTGCTTCTAAAGTCTTTTTACGACTTACAGTCACTCAGATCAGATCAGGCCACAAAGTCATCTTTGTTGTGACTTGATGGAGAAAATTCATGCGACAGCCTTTGACACATAAACACATGAAACACAAGTAATTAATTTCCAGTTGTCTTCCATGTGATAGGTAATTAATTCCTGAGCAAGAGATTAATGATACCATAATTGAAACAACAGAAATGGCGCCGCTGCTGCAGTCAGTGCCTTGATGTGTGACTGATACAAGCTAAGTGACCATTAGCCTCACGTTGATGCTTTTCATTTTCACCTCATTCAGAATTCCTTTTGGTCACTCACCCTTGGCTAGTGTGTGCAAAACAGCACTAAACAAAATCCACAAACAGTCACAATGCATGTAAGCACACAATGCATATCTATTCTCTCCTGTACTGCTGTTTGTTTCCCCTCCTCTCACCCTCCACGTCCCTTCTCATCCTCCCTTCCCTAGTCACAGCTCACTGTCAACAGTGCAGGATTAGGATTTGCCTGGCCTGTTGCTAAGCAACGGTATCCATAGCAACCAATTCATTACGAAGATAGGGATGGGACTGTGGAAATGCATCAGGGAATGGGTTGATGGGTAAATGTTGTACTGTAATTATTCTAGTGTATTCTGTCTTATGTATGCTGGTGCATTGAAGTGTGCAGATCACATCTGATGAGGATTGTTTTTCTACTTGCATGACGTATGAAGCTTTAAAAGCTAAGATCACCAAGACGATCACGAGACATGATGAGGCATCATTATTAAAACAATATCTTTCCCTCTAATGAGGATTTTCAAAGCGTCAGAAACACCTTTGTTTCCATGAAAAACCTGTTTTCTGGAGCAATTAATCACCAATCATCATACATATGCAAACACATAATACTGTACTACGAATGCTATTATGACGGTTGACTTCTTAAATAAATATCAAGCTTTTCAGGCTCTGCCATTCAGCTTTTATAATTAGTCCTGATGTGTTGTTTTCCATCAAACAAAGGTTCACAGAGTCTCTATTTTTCTAGTAATGTTGAGCTTATTACTATCTTTGTGTTGAAGATATCCCTGAAGCTTTATATACTTTAGAATTTGTGGCTACTTTGTGTACTTGTGCATGATTGGCCAAGCGTAGGAACACATCCATGGATATTTTTCTTTATTCTCTCATTGGATTCACCCACTAAAAGAGACAGATATAGTTCAACATAAGCCTAATGGCTTCACTAATACCGAGCTTCAGGTGAGTGTCCCTACAGATGCAAAATGTTTGACAGGTGAACAGAAGCATGACAGTGCAATATGGTTATTGTGTGCCTTCAGCAATTAATTAATAATTTTAAGAACACATATAAAGTACAGTGCACCATCCTTATTGATTTCGTGGTGTGTGGTAAAGAAGGTCACACATATCGCTCCTAGCAGGCCCATGCTATTATTATGCAGGGAGAGGGAGGTCATATGTTTTACAAGAGTCAAATTCTCCTCTACTATTGAATTTAATTTAACGGATTACAACGAGATTGGTGTTAGTGTATATGATGGTCAGCAGCTTTATACAAATTAAAGTCTTTTTTATTACAAAATAAAGCTAAATTCAGCACTTTATTAGATTTTTTTTTCTCGTAATTTCAGAACTTTAAATTGTGCAAAAGGTTAGCATTCAGTTGTGGAAAGGCTTCTGCATTTATCAAAAAAAAAAAACCAATGACACATGTTCATCTATTTTTTTTTTTATAGAAGCGGCTCAACACATTTCAGTATTTCCTGTCAGATAAGTCGGATTCTATTCTGTTGCTTGCCAGAAGCTATTTTGTTCTGGTTAACTTTCATTATCTGTTTTCCGGAAGACAAATTTGTCTCTGGCGTTTAAAAACCATCATTCTGCCCAATATACAGATGGATTTTACATTTTGAAATTTAATTTAAATGCATATAACATTCAGCATATTCAGGGATGCTGCTCTGTAGAATTCCCATTTAATTTTCCATACTGCAGCAGCTTGTCAGTGTAATTCTCTCTGTGGACTTGAATTGGGGTCAGCTTTATGACCCATTCCCTTGCTGTCACATTTTGCTGACCTTCATTCCATGAAATAAGATAATAATAATCATGTCTTCATTTATGCCACACCTTTCAACAAGGAATGACACAATATGCTTCACTAAACAAATGCAGAAGAAAAACAATTTTAATCACAACTGATGCTGAACCTAACGCAACTGAATGAACAAAATTCCCCAGCTGATATATTTTCTCCATAACGTATCTCAAGCTGAACCTCCTCTTTCTCATATTGCAGGTGAGCTGTATATGGTATATGGCAACTAGATTGTGTGTTAGGTAAGAGCTGCTCAGCATTGCTGTCAGCTGACAGTGGTTTTTGGAAGGTGGGGGCTCTAAGATGTGAGAACTTGCTCGTGTAGCAACATATCAGACTGAAGTTCATAAATTTATCTGTGGGTGAAAAGCTCATGCATTTTTGCTGTCTGTCTATTGATCATCTATCTGACCAGTATGGATCTCAATTCTTTCATGGATCCTTAATGGCCGTTTCGGATTAAATGCTAATTCAGAATGCAGCAGACACGCTGTTTGCATGTAACATGTTAATCCAGCTCTGAATCACTTCCCTAGCTCGCGGTACAACACGAATTCACCTTCAAAACGCTGTTAGTGGTTTGTGTCTTCCCTACACGTCTGACTTGCTCACTGATTATGACTCAGTCAGGCCTTCAGGTCATCAGGTCTAGGGTTTTTATTTTTTTTGCCCATGCCTAAAATTGAATCTAAAGCCCATGACAATGTCTTGAGTTACAATGGTTCTGTGCATCAGAACGAAGTGCCTATTGAGTCAAGCTGCGTCCAGTATTCTAGCTGTGGATATGCATGTCACCTACATTACACAACAAACAACTGCATGATTTCAGCCATTAGATCAGGTCAGTGTTGCTGCAGTGTCACATTGTGTGACTGTGCTGAAGCTATAAACTATTTAAAAACGCAACACAAAAGTCTACTTTAGTCTTACATATTTATATTTGTTGCCACGATTGGATTTTGGCTTTAAGTAACATCACCATTTATGTAATGTTGAATTTAAATTGATTTTAGCTTAATATTTCACACATTTACATTTTAAACCAATTTCACTATCCCAAAATCTATGAGGTCACATAGAATTGTAAAATTCAGTCATAATAGTAAATTTCACGTTTGATTAATTTCAGAAAGAGACCTTGAAAATTTCATTTTTGAAGAAGTAACGATTGAGAGTTGATGACGTGCAGCAGCACAAGCTGACATGACTGCTTTGTAGTTTGGCCTCACAGGCAATTGAATCTTTCACACAAAATATGAAAATAACTTCCAGTTGTTAGCTTAATTCATAGTATTGTATTAGTTCAAAGGTCACATCAATAATAAAATCAACCCTTCGATGCAGCTTTGATTAACATGGGGTGATGTCGGATTCACTTACCCCATCCGACCTCTCACTGAGCACATGCTGGGATAACTTCCTAACCGCTCATCCAGCATGAGCAAAGTGGCTTAAAGAATGCGACGACGAATAGAGTTTTAACACTTGTGATGCTTTATATGAAGAAACAACATTAGAACAAAAAAATATTCAAAGGAATAAAATATGTCCCATAGAATTTTATGGGAAATTCTATAATTATTACTTCTTTATATGCTGACCTCACAGCAGCTGATGTGTTTTACACTCATAGTCATTCGCCGTGGTGACATGGGGAACGGCATGTGAGACAAACTTATTATGGATAAATTGGGTGGAATTTGAGTGGAATTTTAATTCATTATATGATGTCAGTAGTATCAGAATATTGCTTTACTACAAAGTCACCACAATAATCTGGTTAAGAAGGGCAGATACAGACAAATCCATCCATGTGAGACATCCAACGGCATGTGAGACAAACTTATTATGGATAAATTGGGTGAAATTTGAGTGGAATTTTAATTCATTATATGATGTCAGTAGTATCAGAATATTGCTTTACTACAAAGTCACCACAATAATCTGGCTAAGAAGGGCAGATACAGACAAATCCATCCATCCATTTTCTTGTTGACAAGACGATTGCGATCGTAGATAAGATGATCGCAATTGTCTCATCTATGGGAGTTTATCTGCCTTGACAGTTAAGGGTCTACTGGAGCTTATCCCATCTGGCTACAGACAAGAGGCGAATTATACCCTGGAAGAGAAGCCAGCTCGTCACGGGGGCTACATGAAGGAAAAACAACCACTCATGTTCACACTCACACCTGTGACCAATTCACCTAAGCTGCATGTTGTTGGACATGGGAGGAAATCGAAGAACCCACCCAGACACCAGAACTTACAAATTCCATACATAAAGGAATCAAACCTGGAACCTTCTTGCTGTAAGGCAAGAGTTCTACCCACTGCTCTCTCATGCTGCCCTACACAGACAACAATTATATCTAAAATAATCCAAATTATATCTCGAAAATGTGTCAGAGGTTGAATAAGTCCTGTCTATGTGCAATAAATCCCTAAAGGCAGTTTACTTATTAAATGGTTTCCCTGAAATCAGATAACGTAATATATCACAGTTTGGCCATTGAATTACAGACAAAGTTATTGTAACAATTTCCGAATCACAAGTTAGACTCTCCTCAATTGACTGGAGAAACACTGTTGGTGTTTTTAAAGTGAACTTAAGCTCAGGCCCATGTGGTGAAACATATGAAATGCCTCCCAGCAGACTCTGCAGCAGGGCTGCTGCTCTAATTTCAGAAAGTCTTTCTCTCTGGTACTTAGCATTCATTGCTTTTGTCTTCTTCTCACATATAAGAACAATAATTTGTTTTTCCAGCAGCGGTGAGCTCCCTTTGCTAAGCAGTGTCTTCACAATCTGTTAATTCTCACAGGGACCACCTCACACTTGATTCTGTGAACCCAATTAACACCATGCAAAATTTTTCTCCTCAGACTTTATTTTTAACCTGTAAAACTAATTGATTTCATGTTCCAACCTGGATCAGCATGTATGTGTTATTATCCAGGTAACTTTACAGTTTTGTTGCAGGAATGATTAAGTCTCTATGTCTTTTGAATTTTGTAGAGACCATAGAAAGACATCAAGATATTTTGGGGGGGGAAAGAACATCTAAAAAGAAATAAAAAATGGCTGACCTCTCAGTCTAGAATAAAACTGCAGAGTCACGTCTATTGTTGATATTCTTTTATCGAAAAAGGCAATGAAACAAGCAGTAAATTCTCAACTATTCTGAAATGTTCAGATGAGAAGATGATATGCTATGGATAGCAAATTGTTCAAATACTATGACCATGAAACAGAGATAAGAAACAATTGTCGGTCTTTTCATTCAGGTTTAAAATTGCTTTGCTGCCACGTCAAGGCAAAGTAAAAGCTTTTTACCTGTCTGTACAAAATTAAAACAATCATGTCGCCAGCCATAAGAACTTATGAGTTTAAAGAGCCAAGGCTCTTTGAACTGCTCATTAAACAAAACTGGATGAACTGCAGAAGAATTAATGTATGTCATATTATTTAGAATGAGAATAAAAGGATGAAGAGTTCAGGACCATGTGGGATATTATGGAAACCAGTCAGCAAACCAGTCTGCAATCATGACCCAGATATATCTCCATACACATACACACACACACACGCATGCACACACGCACACACACACACACACACACACACACACACACACACACACACACACACACACACACACACACACATAAATATATATATGTGTGTGTGTGTGTGTGTGTGTGTGTGTGTGTGTGTGTGTGTGTGTGTGTGTGTGTGTGTGTGTGTGTGTGTGTGTGTGTGTGTATACCTGTAAATGTTTTTAAAACATTTCATTTGAGATGCTTATTCAGTTCTAACTTTTTGGAGGGGCAGTGCAGATATTTAAACTCATCCGAGGTTATAAACACAATGACAGTCATTAAAGTTACACATTAACTGTTGAGTCAAAATATTATTATGGGTAATCAAAGCCACTGAACATACAAGTGGCTTTAGCTTGCCTAATGGGGCATCGTGTGAGTCATCAGCATTATTATCAGGTTTCACTTGACCAATGGTGTGAACAGTCGTGAACCTCTGTGGGAACAGATGCTGACTGCATTGGATTATGGTAGGAGATAGAGGCGTACACCAGACCACTGTCTATCTTCTCAGTGGACTGCCAAGGTTATTGGTATCCCAATGGATTGCAGTTACTCAGATTATGGGTGAAGTTATATCTCACACGAGAAATAAATTCTCACCACATCTAAATTATGCAAACCTGTGGTGAAAATAGAGGGAAGCATTTTTTCTCACTAATGGTATAATACAATATGAGATAATCCCTGCATAATTTGTCTTAATTTGGGTTGATTTCTGCCTACTTCTGCTTCAAACTACTGTCTTACACTTCTATCCCATTGGGCTGCAGTTTTTTATGGAATCAAGTCATTCATGTAAGTGCCTGTTGCATTCAAGCAAGATTTAAATCTTTTTTGTTTTTTGCTTACCGTCTGGTTGTCCTCATAGAGTTTGAGGTCATAGCCACTTAGCTCGACGCAGAAAATGATTGCTGTCACACCCTCAAAGCAATGGATCCACTTCTTTCTTTCTGAACGCTGTCCACCCACATCTACCATCTTGAATGTGAGCTCTTTGAAGGTGAATTTGTTCTCCACTATTCCGGTGGTCATGTCGCGCGATCGCAGGATGTCCTCTACAGTAGGGATATACTCTACTGCAGAGATCCGGTCCAGGTCATTCAGGTAGTAGGCAGTGTTGTCCTCTAAGTGGTACTCATTAGATCGTTGAAAGCACTCCTGCACCCCTGAGTCAGCCCACAGACGTTTCATGACCCCCAGCAGCTCCGGAGTGATCTCCCCCTTGCTCTCTGCTGGTCCTGTGAGGGCGAAGAGTTGCACGGCGTCATAAGCTCGATCAGGATTGTGAAAGTCAATCTTGAGAGTCGTGAGGGCGCGGATGATTCGGGTCAGCGAGTCAATGGCGTTATATAGAATGAGGGGCTTGTACTCTTTGCAGGCCTCCAAGTTGAAGCCCCCGCTGTGGATGATCTTCATCTGTTTGACTATGGTGCTCTTGCCGGAGTTGCTGGTGCCCAATAACAGCAGCTTAATCTCACGCCGCTGCCGTTGACTCTCCGACCGCAAGTGGCGGTCGATTCGTCGAGAGCGCCGCGCAGCTTCCTTCTCCTCCGAGCTCTGACGACATCCCATGGTCCTCCACCACGTGGTGAGCGCAAAGGAACTCGTGCTGCTGCTTGATGGGAAAGCAAATTAGAATGAAGAGGTTGCCCAAGAAGGAGACACTGGGGGGGAGTCGGAGAACGTTTCCACCAAGGTTTTGACACTTGCTGGGAGAAGAGGATGGCAAAACTTCAACAACTTATCAGTTTAGTAATAGACAGGAGAGCCACCAAACAGAGGAATGACTCAGGAGAATTTCATTCTCTTTTCTCCGGAGCAGTCTGTGAGTCGTGTGTGGGTAGAGCCCAGACTTGTGGGATCCCCACACAGCACTCTGCACTAAGGTTGGACTGCCAGCTGAAGCCACGGGAGCTGGGGTTCATAGCAGGGGAGGCCCCTGAGGAAATGCTTTGGAGGCAGGCTTGGGGAATATATGTCAGTAGAGAAAGCGTTTGGGCTTGATGTGTGCAAATAGCAAAAATCCCTCACTCTTTTCCCACATGGCTCTTGTGATGTCTTGTCTGGCTTCTGCTACCATCCACCGCAGTTCGATATTTAGCTTGATCTTCTTGATGAAGTCTTTTCCTTGTCTTCAGTTTATATGATGGTTCCTGACAGCTGAAGGCTTCACAATCTGCCAACACACAAGATAGGGAGGAAACATGAATATCAAGTTAAGAGGATTTTAAGTTGGCTAGTTTGGTATCACTGTAGCTGAGAAAAGTGTCATCTACAGATATGAAATGATACCAGTAAGCATCTATCATTGCTATTTGCCTCTGCTACATCTTTTGCTAATATAGATAAAATGACAAATTTTAGTTTACATTGACAGGTTTTATCACACACGCTAATTTTTGACACAGGAGTCTTTTGAGAGAAACAAGCTGCTTCCAGTTACACATCTACATAACAGCAAAACTAGGCGAACTCTATCTACAAAGACAGAAATAAAGCATGTCTACTTCCAGACGTTCTGAACTATTACTTGTGTAAAAATTGAGAAAACCAATAATATGCTCTAATTTCACTCACCAGTACATTCACTGCAAAGAAAGTGTTTGCTAATATGCACACTTTACATTCAAACACTACCATGCTAACCTGTGTACACTGCTTCTTCACATTTCTGCTCCACATGGTTACACAACCCAGCCCACTCTGTCTGCAGTCCTGTGCTGCCATAGACTACAAGCCAAAGTAGATCTTTATCTGCCACACCTACCCATTTAACACCAACACACATGCATAGACTCATTACACTCACTATCTACATCAAACATACCATAGAAACATGCAGAAAAAAAAGATAAACTCAGTGGAAAGAAAGTGACACTGGATTAACATAATAAATGTGTTTTCTTGTCACCAGTAGAATCCTCTACTATTCATACAACAGCACATTTCTTCTAACTGTCTTAACCTCCATATTTATTTACGATCACATTACAACATATGCTAGCTGGTGCTTTGCATACTTTCTTACAACTGTAAAACCTCTTATTTTTACCAAGATATGTTTATCCTTAATATTCCACCCCATAATCATAAAATAAGACAAATATTTCTGGGAATATTTTTGCTTTGATATATTGAGTCTTTATATCGTTATACATTAACGAAGCAAGTACTGACTTATAGATATGGGTTTAATATAAAGTATAATCTTGTGCAATAAATTTGAAGTTAAAAAGAATACAGAGCACCGAATGCCTGTGGGATTGTAGGATAAATACTGACTAACAAATGTGAATTCATACCGTGGCCTAGTTTTGTTAGCAAAACCATATTCTGCAAAGAGAGAGAGAAAGAGAGAGAAATCATTTCACAGAGGTGAGTGAGGTCCACTCTTCAAATGACTGAGAGGACAAACAGAGCAGAACAAAGCCATAACAAAGAGCCACAGCACAAACAGGGTGTTGAGCATTGTTTCCTGGCTCCAGGCACCTGACTACCTTCAAAGGGAATAGCCAGCCAAACCAGTTAACGCACAACTCTTGATTTTTAGAGCTTTGGGTAATGTCTTTTCAATTTTGTGGCGCAGTAATGTGCAGCACTTGCATTTTCACACTTTTTTTGAAGATATACCACTGAAGATATCTGCTGATGAAGTAGTGTGTGAAATCAGTAACAGCTTCAGCACATTAAATTTGCATTAATAATTATCCATATGTTATTACACTGCATCCTAATAAATAAAGCAAAACGCAAGATAAAATGCCTTAAAGTTGAGCAAAAAATATACAGAAATTATTTCCGGAATTGCTTACTGAAGGAAAACATGCTTACCTGTAACAAATTACCTGCATACCCTACTTTAAGTTAGAATGTCTCCGAATGTGAGCAACAGCAAACATGAAAATAAAATTCAAAACTCAGAACAAATGACTGAGACCCAACAAAATTATAATGTATTCCTCCGTGTGTGTTTCTCTGAGAGGAGTGCTAGAACGATGCTTGTGGTTTCACACAATTGGCTGTTGTGCAAAAAAAGGCATGTCACTTTAAGAGCGAGTGGGTGGAGGTAGAACCATGGGGGCCTCACAGAGTCTTGATATATCATGCCTGGTAAAGTAATGTGATATCCAAGAGATATCCAAGAGACTGAGCGACTCTCCTGTCTTTTCCTCACTATTTCTGATGCTCACTGTCAATCAGCAAACAAAGTAAGGCTTACAGGCTATGTGGTTCGATCTGCACTGCAGACACGCAATATTCACATGATATGCTTCATTCTCTTCAAAGGGCATCTAACACACCCTCCCAATTGGCTGGATATTTAAGCAGTAACAATTTCCCATCTCTCCCTGCGCCTGTCGATGCTGCTACTGCCCTTCATGGGATCTGTCGTCTGTGTTATCAATCACGTTGCCACCTCAGCATCCACCTCGAGGCTCCAGTCGAGGGGTTCATGATGTTTGCCCATCACTCCCTGATGCCTCTGTCTAAGCAAATTTGTAGGGAACATTTAAGGTCATTGTGTTTATACAGAGCCCAGACTATCAGTGTTCTGATGTTGTGATAATAAACAAACTCAAACTGACGAGTGAGTTTAACTGCTATATTTTTGGAAATGCAATTAAATAAGTGGGTCGAGTCACATGAGCTTCTGTTATCAGTTTAAACCTTAATTCTTCACTCAGAAAAACAGTATATTTACAGTAAAATGTATTTTCTGTAACTGAAAGTTTGAATGCACTCACAATTATTAACTACTAAGAGAGTGCACTGTTCTAACACTGCACCAATATCCCCACCAAATTATGTAATACTACTATACTTGACTCTGAAAACCTACTCTTACAATTTATAATTATGTCTTTATAATCAACACAAATATAATTTTGCACAATGTTGAAATCCTATCCATCATTCATCCAGACTTAACCTCTTACCCTCACTTATTCAACACAAATGCATGAAAACCATTTTTGTGATTCTCTGAAACCCTGCTTATATTTACGGTCTCAAAATGCTGTAGTATCCATGCTACACTGGTAGTTTGCATTATAACTTTTCACAATCAGTACAACAGAAGTAAACCGCATGTCCTGTTCAAGCATACTGTAGCTGTTGGCTGTTACTGACATTAACAATAGCATGAAAAAACAGCTGTGTGCAAAGTGGGGTCATATCACTGCAGAGCTCTCTCCAAATGTTATCAGCTAATATCTGTTGACATTTAACACCCGAAACACTTTATTAGACCTATATATTGCAGTCAGACAAAAAATTTAAACAAATGGAAAAGTTGGTTGTTGTGCCTTTGTGTGTTTGCAGCTTCAGTGAAGGAAGGAAAACACTCAAAACAAATGTTCCAGTTCAGAAATTGTTAAATCAAAAATAAATTATTCAGTTATATCTCATAACAGCTATTCTACTCAGTTACTGTACAGATGCATGTTAAATCCATTTGGTATTGGTGCAGAATGTCCCCCCGCAGCTGAAGAGGCATGACGCAAATTAAATTAAAGCACACATGAAGCAGATGATGCTCTTACGTAGTGGCATAATGTGAAACTGACTGATGCTATAGAGTCCTGCCGGGGCTCAGGTGGATATGAGATGAGGGACAACAAAAGCAAAAAATCTAATTTTTATGAATGAGAATCAAATGAACGTGAATTTACAACAAAAAGTAAAAGGCAAAAGTGAGTATTCGGTCATCTTGTAAAGATTTTGTGAATTTGGTATGCAGGAAAAGTATTGTACTTAACCTCCTTCAATCATAAATTGTTGTTTTAAGCAGCAGCAGTCATCATGTTTCTGCATTTTTAAAAGCCAGTACCAAACCCTCAGAAGTCACTATACTGTAGAAGGAATATTTTAAACGAACTCTGAAGAGCAACTTCTTACGAGTTGGCACTGACAGTGACATTCAGTGTATCTGTTAGAAATAAACAGAAAGGCGTGTGTGCTTTATATATTGACTATTCAGAACAGTTTTGTGCAAAAGTACTTTGAGTACTTTGTAATTACTATTCATTTTCCCCTGGGGTCAAGAGCGTCGCTGAACTTAAAGTAATACCATTTCTCACATATGTTATGACAAACATTCTAATGTATCGACTGTCATTGCGCCTCCATTAAAACAACTAACAGTGCTGAACATTCACTCAATAAAACAAAAAGACGTGCTTACTGATCAACCAACCATTTTGCTGTCTCGTCCAAAAGAAGTTGTTTTAGTTGCTGGTAAACTCCTTCCTGCTGCTGCTGCTCCTCCTCCCAACCCAACGCACACACACGCACACACACACACACACACACACACACACACACACACACACACACACACACACACACACACACACACACACACACACACACACACACACACACACACATATACTAAAACCAACACCCCTGCCTTGCTGCATTACAATCAAACATTAGTGGAAGACATAAAGCTGTCAGTCTTCATAAAAAGTTTCTGGAATCTAGCCATTATTTTTTTTACGATACCTTTTACAAAAATATCAAAAAGCGAGGAAATGAAACAGGATCCAAGATCAAGATCTGCTGGTATCAAGATAAAGCAGTCAAAGTGAAAGAATTACTTCTGCGCTCCATTTATCGGTCAACCACAATATGTATATGTATTTACAGTATGTACTATATGTAGTTCTTCAGTTTTAAAATATAGTCTTTCTCCATTTTCATCTTTAGATGAAAATGGAGATTCTGCAGTAACAGACAAAATAATATAGAGATTAAAACAGCATAATGAAATTCCTGGGACAGAATGGTGCTGTGCACGAGCCAATAAATCCTCCAAGCGAGACAAGAGGCTCTGCTGGAAAGATGTTATTAATTTATGCGATGCCACAGAGGCAATGAGTAAGCAATGCATTAGTGAGATAATCTAAGGCTATCAATACACGTTTTCCTTGACTACTGTTCTCTTCAACAACTCGAGCCAGCAAAACATGTGTTGATAATAATTTCCCAAAACTCAACATTATCATGTGAAGTATCCTGAAATAAGGCTCTTGATCCTGTCTCTAAGTGGAGGTTTGGGTGACATTTGTCGGTTTGTGTAGATCATTTAGAGATGTGTTAATGTTTGTGAACGACAGTGGCACTGCACACCTGCTGAAAGTTTAACGTGTTCATTAGCATGAAACAAATTCCTACTCCATTAAAGACACTGTTGACTGTTCAAACAGACACCCTGTGCCTGCAGGGAAAGTCAACAAAGGTAGGAGAACGTATGTTCACTTATTTTTTATTTTCAGTTTTCATATTTTGATCCTTTCTTGTGGGGACACTGAACACTGCAGTAAATACAGAATGGGACTTAACATGTTTATCACCTACCAACAACTTAAAGCTCACTTAAACTGAAATAATTACCCAAGATCAGGCACAAGCAGGAGTTGGAAATGAGAGTAGTTAAGTTATCCCAATGTATTAACAACCGTATATAGATGAATCCATAAAGATTGAAGACATCAAGCAATCTTAATCAAGCAATCAATATAATGTTATTAATGTTATTTTTGACATTGATCGAATAAAAAGGACTCAAAACAACAGAAATTCACTTTAAACACTGCTTTTCTGTGACTGGAAAATGTTTGAGCGAGGTAGTTACCCCTGTGGAAGCAATCAACACCTGTCTAACACAAATTGCCTGTAGGTGTGAGTGTGTGTGTGCATGCTTGTTTGTCTCTATGTGGCCCCGCGGTGCACTGGCGTTGCGCCCGGAGTGTCCCCTGCCTCACGCCCCCAGTTAGCTGGGATAGGCTCCAGCACCCTGCAACAGCAGAAGAAGCGGGTATTGACAATGAATTAATGAATTAATGTATTTCAGACGGTTGCCTATGTGTATAGATTAGGGAACGCTGACTCTTGGCAATTTTTTTTTGTTAGTAAGTTGATTGGTGTAGATATTGAATAATTCCATAAAGTGTGGACTTACTTGTAAAAAATGGAAATGTGACCAAAATTGATCGATACTGGTGTACAATTGTGTTTGGGGCTATTCATATCATCACAGGGTCACTGGGTGCAATATTTTGGGCATTTGATTCATCAGACTATATACAGTAATGTGTATTTGTCAAGGGATTTATCTGTGAAGAATCTGCAGCACATTTGATCAAAATCTGAAAATACAATTTATTTTAATATCATATAAGCAGAAATATTGAAATTGTCAATATTATGAGATTGTTTGAATTTGAAACTAAGAATCCAGTGTACAACACTACGTGATTTTTGTCAACTACAACAGCATAAAATTCTGTTATGGCTTTTGAATGTGGTGCACTTGGATTTCAGTAGCACTATCTGATCAACCTTTGGAAAGGTTACAAGGGGTCTCGCTTTTACTGATACAGAATAGAGCTGAGCAGAGTCTTGAATCAGCAATGCTGGGGTTAGAGGAGTGATTTCTGGCAACCGGAAAGGCACAAAATAGAGAACATACCTCCACCACGTTAACCCTCTGCCATGTCATACCTCCAGCTTAGCCCACCATTTTCTTTTCATCAAATTTAATTGAAGAATTAGTTAGATCCAGATCTGAATTCTACCAATTATTTACCAAGCCAACAATTTTTATGACAGCGGTTCAGTGTTACTGATGCTGGGAAAAATATTTTCCCAATATCAAAGGAATTGAGAAAAAGCATCTAGTCACTCCACCTGCCCCACCCCTCTATCCAGTTTCATGCTAATCTGTTTATTAGTTTACGCCTAATTCACCAAAACGGTCTGGCCTTGCAATTTTCAAAAAAATTGAAAAAACGTTTCTGAATAACTCCTTTGTCTGCATCTAATTTAATTTTTTTTCTTCCTCATCATATGCCAACCCTCACAAATAGTTGCATGAAATTCTGTCAAGCTTTTGATGTAATCCTATCAGCGGGCAAACAAATGCCCTCAGTGGAAGAAATCATTATCTCATTGTGCCAGAATCCTGCCACCAACCAAACAGGGGCAGCCATACCACATATATTAATCATTATGATTATTTTACAATTTCTACATGTTCTATGTGGTATTCTCTCCAGTCTAAAGACATGCCAGCTAGGCCAAACACACAAACAGAGACAAACTTTAATAGAATATTGATTCTTTACTGTCCCCAGTGTTGACCTACAGCGAAAAATTACATGAAAACCATTCACAAAGCTCCACAAAACAATAGATACATCAGATGCCAGAGATGATGCAGAATCTTGTGATACTTTTGAAAGTGACGTCTTGTTGCTTTTCTTTGCATGGCTCAACTGACTAAAATCTCCCACATAGACAGTCTACGTCTGTGTGATGAGTCAGAGCTCTGTGGTCGCTCCATCACATATATATATATTTATATCTATATGTCAGACTGACAATATAAATTACAAATAGACTTATCTCCAGCTCTCTTTAAGACTGACCATTAAAACTATACTGAAACTTTATTTTCCAATAATAATTCATTCGGTGTTGGAAATTGTACAAGCAGTGACCTTTTCATTCAAACACAATAAAACTAAAGCTTGTCAACCACATTTATGCAGGGAAGACTCATTTTAATGGGTTGTTAAATCTCAAGACTGAGCCTGACAACAATCGTAGGTCTAAGATTTACCTAGAAAGAGATTCCTGGGTGACACTGGGTCTTTAATGCCACACCTTTGATCCAAAATTGTAGGTCACGTGACATTTTGTCAAATTGATTACCCACAGTTTCAGTGTTAACTGTCATTACGATCAAAGACCATCAAGACTTGTTTGCAATATCAAATATCTCCTAGGATTTTTCTTTCTATCTGAAACCACGAGGAACAGATGTCTCAGCAACTCTGCATATCTTTCAGTCAGGAGGAAAGGCCAAGAATCAAAATAGGAGACACACATTGTTAACAACTAGCAGGTGAAGAGAGTCAAACAGCTCACAAAAAGAGCCAAAAAGAACAGATATTTCTATTCACCAGAAGAGCAAGAAAATTACTTTAATGAATACCGTCTGCTAAATATGGATGGAAACAACTCTTTTCAAGCACATTTAGCCAAAATGTCAACGATATGGTGGCAGGACTCTCTTCAGGACAGAAAAGCATTTCATATTAGCAACATCATAGTCTTCACATCCTGCCCATGAAACTGTATTATTGTAGTGCTTTGACAGCAGTGTAGGCTGAAATCATACTGTTAATGCACAAACCAAGGAGGTGACTGAATGGAAAAGAGGTGTAATGTTTTAAGGACATGCCGTGTGCCGTGTGATAAGATCAACATGCATGGAACACAGACAGTAAAGGACTGTTGTTCTCATTTAATTTGCTTGTTCAAAACCTGCTGCACACTATTTATCAGTGATGTTGTTTCATGCTGTAGATTTTGACACTTTTGCTCACTTATTTAATAAATAGGCAGTTAGAAACTCTCAGAGCACATTTAGCATAATCACAAGCCTACCACACATATCCAAACACATTTGAATGATAGGGTTAGCGTGTTCCCCACTTATCAAACACATGTGTAAACCTCAGAGAAACCATGGGAAAAACATACGTATGACTTGTGAATTGATTGTGAAATGATGCAGATAGAATTTGGCAATGAATGTTCAGTTTTATTATACATATGCATGAGTGAATAATGTCCTCACAGCATCAGCTGGTTCATGGTCATGAGCAACCATTGGGAACACTGCCAGCTTCAGTAGCCTCAGCTGTGGTTGGTCTGTGACATCACATATATACAGTAAATGTATATGTGTCTGTGTCTGTGTGTGTGCGTGTGCGTGCATGTGTGTGTCTGTCTGTCTGTACAGGGCATGTGATGTGTCAGTTCTGTAGTGTTGGAGTAGAAACAGTAGGGTAGAATAGTGCTTGCAGTTTGGTGCATGCTGCATGTCGCTTCTGCCTGTTGCTATCTGCTCTTAGCTACCGCCACCGGCTAGTCACCTTTCACAGGGGATGAAAAGAGGAAGAGTGCGTAAGTCTACTCTGCCGGTACATAGCCTCTCCATTACCAAGACCCGTACATGCCTTATTGTGGTCACACATGTTGCTTGGTACTTTCCAGTTCCAGTTGTACGGTAGCTCGGAGTAGCAGGGGGCCCCAGGGACTGTCAAATAATGCCTGTCAACCGCTGTGTGAGCTATGGGCAAATAACTAAGCTCTCAATGGTAGACAAGGTGGAAGATGGCAGCAAAGACATGCCACAATGGCTGAGAAGTCAGATAAAGGCTGCAACAAAGGGTGACCTCCAGTTATCGTTGACCCCATGCCATTGGATCCAGGTCCCTTTCTGCCAAGGATCATGTGGTGGCTGAAGGTTACATGCATGAATCCTCTCAAAAGGGAACCCATCCCACTTAACACCCCGGATACAAAGCCCTGTGGCAATCGGTAAGTGTTATATTTTTTTTTTAAAAAGTGGATTGTATTAGATTGGATTGTTGACGGGGGCAGGATTGTGAAGTCTGGCAGCTCTAACCACAACCCAGCACACAGGTGGTGGGTGCAAGATGAAAGCTAAGCTCTTGGATGAGGTAGACAGAGCTTTTGGGTAGCTGCACCCATGACTGAGCAGCCCTTTTAAAGATCCACTCTGCTCACCCCAGTAGGGGAGAGGGTTACAAAAGGTACCCTAAACATAGCAAGCCTCTTTTTGCCCTGTCTGGACCACTGCATCCAGAGAGGTCACCGCCATCCTAGCCCTCGTTGCCTCACCCCCCTTCACTCTAAAGATGGACTCTCCATGATGAAGGACAAGGAGGCTATAACACATAGGTGTAAGGACCACTATGAAGGGCTGCTGAACAGGGATACCAACCCTGAGTTTGAAGCCCTGGACCAACTACCCCAACTGCCCATCACTCATAATATGGAAGAACCACCTAGTCTGGAAGAGGCACGGGAAGCCATCAGGAAAATGAAAAACAACAAGGCTCCTGGGCCTGATGGTATCCCAGATGAAGTCCTGAAAGAATGTGGGCTAGCCCTTCTTGAACACATCCACACCCTGCTTTTCAAAATAAGGGAGAAAGAGGAAATTATTGCACAGTTGAGAGATGCCTTAGTCATCCCCCTTTTTAAGAAGGGTGACGAGGCGCCATGGACATATTCTTCAAGCTTCAAGAAAAATGCCGGGAACAACATCAGTCTCTATTCATGGCCTTCATAGACCTGACCAAAGCCTTTAACTGTTAGAAACTGGGCTCTCTGGCTGGTCCTGGCAAAAATTGGCAGCCCTCACAAGTACATCAGAGTCTTGCGGCTACTACATAATATATCTGTCACTGTACTGATTAGCTCTGGAGATGAAACAGAAGCCGTTCTGATTGGCACAGGAGTGTTCTCCATATTTATTGCCGGCATCCTCCATCTTACAAGGAGTCATCTACCACACGGAGTCAAAATTAAGTGCAGGACTGACGAGCTTCTGAACATCAGCAGATTCAGGGACAGAGGTCAAACCACCACCACATCCATCACGGAGCTTCAGTATGCAGACAATAATGCTACTGTTGCCCTCTCAGAAGAGGACCTACAGTCCACCCTGACTGCTTTTGCAAAGAATTGCAAACAAATTGGTCTGGCTATCAAGATCAAAAAGATGCTAATTCTTTATCAGCCACTAACAAATGGTACCACCCTTGACAACCCAGGTTAGAAAAAGTGGACCACTTTCAAAACCAAGATCTTTACTTAAAGTCCAAAATCTAGGTCTACAATTAATACTGCTCCCCATCCTTCTTTATGGTTCAGAAGCCTGGACCACTTACAGTAGGTATCTGAGAGCACTTGTGGCCTTCCACCAAAGATACAGTACCTCGGCTGACTCTTCAGGATAATCTGGAAGGACCAATACCAGTGTCCTGTAGGAGGCTGATATTCCTACAGCCTGCTCAGATGGACTGGCTACGACATGTGGATACCAGATTATCGCATATCCAAACAAGTCCTGTACTCACAGCTTGTCCAAGGAAAACGAGCTCCAGGACGCCAAGAGAAAAAGTACTCTCTCTCTCTTCTACTTTCGGCTTTTCCCTTCACCACTGTCTTACAGTCCTCATACATGTCCTGCACCGCTCTAACATGCTTCTCTGCCACTCCAGACTTCCTCTCTGGGCACCCTGTCATAAGCTTTCTCCAGATTTACAAAAACACAACGCAGCTCCCTCTGGCCTTCTCTGTACTTCTCTATCAACATCCTCAAAGCAAATACTGCACCTGTACTACTGTATTTTTTGGTAAGAAACCATACTGCTGCTCACAAGTGCTCACTTTTGCCCTTAGTCTAGCTTCAAGTACTTTTTCCCATAGCTTCATTGTATGGCTCATTTATTCCTCTGTAGTTGCCACAACTCTGCACATCTCCCTTGTTCTTAAAAATGGGCACCAGCACACTTCTCCTCCATTCCTCAGGCATCTTCTCACTATCTAAGGTCCTGTTGAACAACCCAGTTAGAAACTCTACTGCCACCTCGCCTAGACACTTCCATACCTCCACAGGTATATCATCAGGACTGAGTGCCTTTCCACTCTTCATCCTCTTCAATGCCCTCCTCACTTCATCCTGACTAGTCAGTCAGTCATTTTAAAATTACCTCCGCTGTATCCACCATAGCGGGTCACGGGGAGCTGAAGCCTATCCCAGCAGCATAGGATGTGAGGCGGGGGACACTCCGGGCACGACGCCAGTGCAGCACGGAGCCTACACTCACTCCTACGGGCAATTTGGGACCGGCCAATCAACCTGAAGCGCATGCTTTTGGAGGTGGGAGGAAGCCGGAGAACCTGGAGAGAACCAATGCGAACTCCGCACAGAGCGGGACTCGAACCCGGGTCCGCTGTGTTATGAGGCAACAGTGCTAACCACTGCACCACCGTGCCGCCCTCATCCTGACTAATCTTTGCTAATTCCTGGTCCACAACAGCCACCTCCTCTAGTCTTTGTTCTCTCTCATTTTCCTTGTTCATCAACTCTTCAGAGTACTCTTCCCATCTTCCCATCACACTACTGGCACCTGTTAATACACTTCCATCCCTATCCTTAATCACCCTAACCTGCTGCTCATCCTTCTCTGTCTCTCTGTCTTGTCAACCTGTATAGATCAGTCTCTCCCTCCTTACTATCCAACCTAGCATACAAGTCATCATAAGCCCCCCGTTCAGCCTTTGCTACCTCTACTTTCACCTTACGCTGCATCTCCCTGTACTCCTGTCTATTCTCCTCAGTCCTCTCAGTGTCCCACTTCCTCTTAGCTAACCTCTTTGTCTGCGTACACTCCTGTACCTCCTTATTCCACCATCAAGTCTCCTTATCTACATTCCGTCCAGATGACACACCAAGTACTGTCCTTCCTGTCTCCCTGATCACGTTAGCTGTAGTTGTCCAGTCATCTGGATGCACCTCCTGACCACCCAGAGCCTGTCTTAACCCCTTCCTAAAAGTCATGCAACACTCTTCCTTTTTCACCATTTCTCCCTCTACTCTGCCTTTGCCGTCTTTATCTTCCTCACCACCAGAGTCTTCCTACACACCACTATCCTATGCTGTTTGGCTACACTCTCACCTTCACTAATTTGCAGTCACTGATCTCATTCAGATTACGCCGTCTACACAAGACGTAGTCTACCTATGTGCTCCTACCTCTACTCTTATAGGTCACCCTATGTTCCTACAAGGACATCAAAGATCATCTTAGGAAGTGCCACATACCCCTAAACACTTAGGAGGCTACGGCGAAGAACAAGCCGTTCAAGAAGGGGCTGCACAATATAACGACAGTCTCCACGGTGTTACAGTGCAAAAGCGTATACAGAAGAAAGAGTCCACCTCCACCAAAAAGGTTCTACCAAAACCCACAACTACCGCTGCCCACTGTCCACATTGCACCAAAGTGTGTGAGTCCAGGAGTGGCTTTTTTGTGCACCTGAAGACCCACACAGACCAAGAAGGAGGACAGACATACTCGAACATGATGGTCTGCCGATGACAATGATGAAATATGCGTATATACATAAATATACATACATACATACATACATACATTCATACATACATACATACATACATACATACATACATACATTCATACATACATACATACATACATACATACTTACATACATAAAATTTACATACATACATACATACATACATACATATCTACATACATAAATACATACATACATACGTACATATACATAAATACATACATATATACATACAAACAGACATACATACATGTATGTACTGTATGTTTGCATGTGTATATTATGTAATCTAGCCTTATATCTAAACACACACACATACATACTTTATTCATACACATGCTTATTCATTGGCTATAGGAAGCAGCTGATTTTCTGCACAAAGCAAGATGGGATACCTGGCATGTTGCCGGTGTGACGAGAACACATGAAGAAATTCTTAGCGATTCTCTCAACAGACATCCATTCAAGCGTGTGTGACCAGGAAATACCAGAGCAAGACCAAAGATGATTATACTGTACTTGATAGTCTTAAATGTTTGACATGAGATGCAACTCGTTTATACAAAGCATGAGTCTGCGTAACACCTGCTGATGCTACTTTGTTATTTTCTCATCCTCCTGTTTTTGCTTTACTGTCTCTCCATGGCACATTGTGTCTATTTTATTAAACTACTATAAATTTATGAGTCATACAAAAGTTTTCAGTTTACTCTCTCTATATCCACCTCACGCAATCAGGGGTAGCATCGAAATAAACTAGCCAAAGACAGCACAAAGCATGGCATTGAAAAAAAAAAAATTGTGCAATGCATGTGTGCGCCACTTGTCTCACATATTAAGGATCAGTGCCAAAAATATGTTTTAAAATGTTTGCTACCTATTTATACAAGCGACTGCCCAGTAGACTCAGCAGCCCAACAGGATTTTGCTTGGTTTGGCTGACAGCCAGTAGACGTCTGTACCAATTCATTATGAAAGCTAGTAAACTGAATCATCTGCCTTTATCAAGAATTGCCATATTATCAAACCCTGGTTACAGTAAACTCTTAATTAATCTCTCATAACTGTTTGTTCAATATTTAGTAACATCATTACATGACAGGCTGTCCTAAATGCAGACCTAGAAGAAAGATGCCACTATATTTTACACATGTGAGGACATTACTCATTCATTATGGAAAACAATGATGGCTAGTGTTCTCCTCTCTACTCCCCCAACAGAGTGGGCTGTTTAGAGGGTGACGATGGGGTGAGGGCTCTATCGTCATGATGCTCTATCCAATGCTCTCCGTCTCATGGGCTGTGTTCCCCCTTATTCACTGTGGTGGTTCACATCGAGTCACAAGGCCAGCCAGCAATGACAATGGCTTGTTTGTGCACAGATTGAGCAATGGGTAGATTGTGTGACGTGAACGGATGAGATGGCACAAGGTGGACACTTGAGTCTTTTGGGGGTAGGCAAATGTGAATATATGTGCAAGCCTTTGGAAGTCTGCCTGTTACATTTGTTAGTGCAAGTAAACATAGTTATGTGGAGATCTACTCTCACTATGTTGTGTATCACGTGGTTCAAACAATTTAGGTTAATACTGCAATCATACAATCAAACATCATAATTTTCACTTTCATCACGACGGATAAGGTAAAGGCTGAGAGTGTCAGTGGGTTGCAGGCTTCTACAACACACAGACATGATCTGCATTTGGTGATTTGATAAGTGGAATGGGCGAACAAAATATATCTCATACTGGACCAGACCCAACAGCGTAACAGCCATTAACCTACTGGATCAGTGTTGTAAAAGAAACGCTGTAAGGACTACGATCAGTGAAGTAAATGCATTCAAAACATTAATAATGTGTGATCTGCTCCTACAGAGACATGGTGCTAACAAAATGTCACGTGAGAAAGCAAAATGTGAAAAATGTGACCTTGTCAGATCACAAGTTGAATAATGGATTACTTTGCAGAAAACATTATATAGTAATTTAATGTAGAAACTTTACTTTTGGCTGCTAAACTCTGTTTGGCGACAGTGACGTATGACGGCCACGGAATGCAGAAGCTGCTGCGGCGCGGATTTTAAGCTTTTTTGTCAAATGGATGACGCTACACACATAAAATTTATTTTTTCTTCTATTTTTCATAATGGTGAATAACATATATGTCACTTAAAATTAACTTTACTGTCCCTTTAAATAAAGTGGATTCTTCTAACTTCAACCTTTCAGGGTTTTTTTTCTTGGAAAAGTAGACATCACCAAAATGAGCTGAACTGTTGTACTGTAAACGTTACTAACTGCGCACCTGACTGCCTGTGTTATTATCACAACACTCACTTTAGTGTGTGTGAGCACGTCCGTTCATCCATGCATACACACTATACATACATGCCGCTTTCTTTCAGTGCGGGCCAGCATCCCTCACCAGTGGGTAGTGCTCCCTCATCATTCCTCCTCCCTCTCGTCCACCTCCTTGTTGTCATATGACCGCTGTTATGAGCATGTAATGGAACACAAAGTTGCTCTGTTAGTCCCTCTCTGCTCTGCCCTCTCAGATGTGAGTGCTACAAATAAGGCCCTTTCACTCACCAGGCCTCAAGAAAACAGACAGGCCCCTGTGTGTGGTTTCAAGCTCGGTTCAGAGAGGAGGCACAAATGGAATTATTTGAGTTGATGTTTTCTTCATGTAACACCAAAAGATAACTTCATTCATTCATCCATTTTACTGAAGATGAGACAATTGCTGGATGTCACGTCTTCAAGGGCCGCTTGTCCAAATCCAAGTCACGGGTTTACACTGGATCCTATCTCAGCTGACTAGCGGCAGAGGCCGGTTACACTGTGTGTAAATCGCCAGTTCATCATAAGGCCACATTGAGAGACAACTCCAATTCATGCTTACAGTCATACCCATGATCAATTTAAAGTGGCCAATTCATCTGAGTAGCATGTTTTTGGAGGTGAGAGGAAGCCGGAGCACCTGGAGAGAAACGACACAGACATGAGGAGACCATACAAACTCCAAACAGAAAAGCCCTAGGTGGAATCAAATCAAGCGCGATTATTCATCACTATTTACTGCGAGATCAGTTCTTTAAAAATTGCAAAAGGTGCAATATGTCAGCACAGTCAAATTACCAGAGTCAAATCACCCCAACAGATTAATGGATGATTGCATTTAAACCAGTGAGGACCTTTCTGTTCCTCCCTGCAATGCACATGTAAAGACTGAGAGAGCTGATAAGCTGATGAATGGTAAATGGTGAGAAAAAGATGAGAATGTTTGAGCTCTTATTTTTTGCCTTATGAAATCAAAGTGAATAAATTAACATTTGTCTAGGTCAGCAGTCTTAATTTTCTAAATTTAATGCTGTGAATCTGTTAAAGCTAATGTTAAGATAACTTCATGTAATATGATTTATTTCAGTGGTTTTATGGTTGTGTAATCACCACACTGGTTTTGGTTGTGTGTCAAAATTCAGGAAAGTCCGAACTTATTATATAAACTTTATTTAAGTGTGTATATTGACTAATATGCAAGTTGTTGCATGCATTGTACACTCTAAGAAATAATTAAAATGTTGCATTACTCATTCCATGACATAACTCAATCAAAATCATAGAATTGTTCTCAGTGATATTAATAAAACAATCTTTTCAATAAGGTGCTCACTGTATTGCAACACGGTGCACACCCCATTGATCATGATCTACCCCACTACGTTATGCTACTATGAGATGTAGCTTATGCTGGCAACGTAATCCGTACAACACACAACTTATTATTTTTATCATTTGTAGTTAGAGTGGTTTTGACCACATAACATGATCTGCAGCAGGTCAATATTGTGATAATTTCAATAGAATGACAATGAATGAATATGACCGATAATAAAATTTAAAGAAGAAAACTCTTACGATCTACACTGCCTGCCCGTTCAGGTCAGGTCTAGGTTCAGCAACAGAGTGTGTTCAAAGAATGAGATCAGCTGATTACTTGAATATACTGAATGACCAGGTTATTCCATCAATTGATTATTTTGTCTCCAAAGGCACGGGCATATTCCAAGAAGACAATGTCAGGATTCATTGGGCTAAAATTGTGAGGGAGAGGTTCAGGGAGCATGAGACCTCATTTTCATACATGGATTGGCCACCACAGAGTCCAGACCTTAAACTCGTTGAAATTCTTTGAAAGAAGAATCTCAATGAGTGCTGGAGATGGCTTTACATAGTGGTCAGACCCCATCATCATAAACGCAATATCTTGATGAAAAATGTGAAAAAAATATCGCATCACTGAATGGAAATAACTCGTGATATTGCATTAACTCATCAAAACAATATCACAGTTAATGCATGCTGTAATCAAAGCTAAATGCAGTCCAACAAAATATGAGAGGGTGTGACTTTTTTGACGGCGACATTTTTTTTGGCCAGGCAGTGTAGATAACTCCTACATTGATTCATCATACCTCCAAAATGTCCAAAGTATTGTCTTTTTGGTTGTGAGACCTCTAGAGGCAGAAAATACATACTGTGTATTGAAGAAATTCATTGGTCCTTTTTCTGTCAGTGCCTGTCTGAAAGAAGCAATGCCTTACAGCTGTCTGTGCAGCGATGACACTTTGTTCTAGTATCTGGCAAGGATTGAAGACCCAAAACAAACACAAAAGCTGATGCAGCTGAATGGGAGCAAAGCTCTGTTTGAACTTCCACTGAAAGAGCAACAGACACATTCTTCCTTTCACTGGCTATCTCATAGTTTCTGTATGGTGTTGAGGATCATCTTTCATGCTAAATATATGAGATTTGTGCAGCCAGTCTGTTCCTCCCTCTGCAGGAAATAAATGCCATCTTAGATTAATCATTCTATTAAATGGGCTGCCGGGGGAACTAGGTTGGGTCCCTTTGGTGCCTTACTGTTACAGAGCAGAGTTTAATTGCCCAAGTCGGTGGTGTGCTCACCTACAAGGTTTAAGATGGCTAAAAGTGCAAATGTGAGGGCCGCTACCTCAACAGCTGCTGTCATTTTCATACCAAATCTCTCCCTGCTGTCCCTTGCCATTATGTCACACGCTGGAGTGGTGGCAGCCAGTAACAAAGGAGGTGGGATGAGGTCAATCTAGCGTATTGCTCTCAAACTGATATGTGTAAAGGTCACTTGAGAACTACATTGTGCAATTTTTAAATAAAAACAGGGGAAAAAAAAGCATCGGCAGCTGAATCAAACTGTAGGCTTGATTTGTGACGTGTATCGCAATGATTTAACATTTCATGTCAAGGTTTGGGCACTGGATTTATCAAAAGCAATCAAAAGAAGAGCAGCTTCATTTCATCTGGTAAACAGGCTATGTATGTATAAGGGTAGGATGACATTAGTCAGTGTTTGCGCTTGTGTGTTTGTGTGTGAAACTTGGTGAAGGCCCATTATGTAATCATGTGATTAACCTTTATAATTCAGCCTGGACACTATTCATCCATCATTTTAAAGCTAAGGTCACCAATGATCTGACATTTTTCATTTTGTTTTAAGGAAAACACATGTTCCAATTTAAATATATTCATTTATATAAATAAATATTTTTGCAGGTCTCAAGGGTGACTGGAGCTTTTGTTTCAACGAATCTGACCTTGGTTTGTTTATTCATGGTTAGAACAAGATCGTAGCTGAACTCTGACTTGGGGGTACAAAGCTTAGACCACGAGGCTCTGGAAGATAGTGTTTGCACTCAAAACATTTATTGAGTGCACCCGGCGCTTCAGTTCTCTCTCGGTATCTGCCACGGTTTTGACATGACCTGCATCTTCTGTTGCAATGACATCATGAGTTTAACCTTTGAACATCTGTTATCACCTTAAATACGTCCCTTGTGGATTAAATCAACCATTGTCACTGTTCATGATTTTAAATCTACATAGATAATAAGAGCTATGGCATGATTGTTAATGCTGATTTCAGAATATGCGTATATGAGTATATGTAGCAAAAGAAATCTCAGAATCCTAAAATGTAAACCATTTTCTTTGGTGAGAACTGCAAATTCAACCAGTTTGTGACACTTGCTCAGTGACATCCATTAATACAACCAAGTATCCCCTAAAACATTCATGAAATGATACATACAAATCAGCAGAAGTATTAGGCTAGTATTCTTGATCTGTCTTTGCACCAATGGTGCTCAAGAGATGAATACACGGTGGAATTTAACTTGCATCTCTGCCTCGAAGCACAGATGCCTGAGATCCTTGATGAAAGCTGCTGCCAGAACTCACAGACGCATCTACCATTCTTTCTGTGTCACATGCTCAGAAAAACACATCTTTCTACCCCTGTGAAATTATCAGGATCTTTACTCCTTCTCTTTATCCAATCCAAATCTCCTCTTTCATACTCTTTCTGCTCTCTGCTGCATCAACCTCCGCCCCTCTGCCCTATCTGCCTCGAAACCCCCCAGCCCACCACGACCCCTCCCTGCATCGGTGCTTTCTCTCTCTCTTTCTCTCTCTCATGCATGTAACACAAACATCCATGCAGTACACACAAATACACATGCTCTCCTGACGCTATATAACCAGCCCCAACCCCCAACGAAAAAAAAAATGCAGTAACGATCCATTCAAAATACGATCAAACAGAAAATCTGACACAAATCATCTGCTGGGCCACATTCTGCTCAGACCCTCTTTCATCATTATCAACATTAAGATTTACATAAACACACACACACACACACATGCACACACACACACACACACCAGCATAATAACAACAGTGCACAAATGAACCAAATAAAGCTCAGCTCAGGATTACAAATGAATGACGATGTAAATTTCCCTCTGGAAGAACAGCAGACAGCAAACTCCACTTTCAGGCCATAATTTGACGGCTCATCCTGAGCTCTATGGGCTTCACACACACCTCTCCCTGTGAATCCACATTCGATGTAAAGTTGGAAGGGCTGAACTCTTGAACGTGTGTGTGATGATAATTTCCACCCTCTCATTTCCTCCCTCTTTTCATTTGCTTGTGGCCTGGACAAAAGCACAGAGAAATGCACCCAAACACACACACACATACACACAGACGTATACACACATCTTTGGTGCATCCTTCACGTGTCCTACATACAGTAATTACATGAATGAAGCATTGCATTTTAGTTAAAAGCATCTTGTAAGAATCGAGGATGCTCAGGGGACATGATGAGTCAAATTACAAAGCGGAGGATAGCAGAGACCGTTGGCACAGAACTATCAGGGTGGAGGAGGGGACTGGACAGTCTCCCTGCCATCATTGAACATCACCATCTCTATTTTATCAGAAAAACATTAGCTCCCCATGCAAAATACCCATACTGACAAAGCATCTCATTCCTCCTATGCGTCCAAAGCAGGCCAGCCTTTTGGTGATTGCAAAAAAAAAACAATTGTGTGTGTCTGTTTGAGAGTAGTCAGGCTTACCGTGTTCACAAGCCAGCATCCATTTACAAAGGATACTGCAGACAAGCCCTTGCAGGGAGAGCTGGGCAATCCACCCTCAGTGCTGCTGTTTCATCTTCATATCTTCCTCATATTCAGGGGTTTAACACTCTCACGTACGTCTCTCTCTGTTTCAGCACCCTTCGTTCTCTGTCTTATTAATGTCTGTGTTCTATATCCTCTCTTGTTTGCTCCAGGCAGTTGAGACACTGCAGCGATGGGGGTGGAGGGCGTGTATATATGTGTGCGTGTGTTCGAGTCTGTCAGAGACAGAGAGGCAGAGAGAGGGAGTCCAGGACAGAAATGGAGGGAGGAGTCTGTTGGGATAGACAGAAGGGGGGAAATGGTCAGGATTAAATCATGAGAGTAAGAGAAAGAGAGGGGAAAAAAAACAGGCTTTGGTCGCCGTAGCATTCAGTCTATCTTTATTTCACGCAAGGATGATAAAATATATATTGGTCATTAAAGAATCTGAGCCCTACCAGCCAGGATGGGGGGGTGAGTCTGTTCGTTGAGGTTTAGTATGGTTTCTGACAGGCCAGCAGCAGGATTGGTTGTGATTTCATTGATGACTGAAAAAACATACAAGATAGAGAGAGAGGAAAGAGGAGGAGGGGGAGGGGGAGGAGGAGGAGGAGGAGGAGGAGGAGGAGGAGGAGGAGGAGGAGGAGCAAACTGGATAGAAAAGGAGAGGAAAGGAGGGGAGGGGAGAAATGACGACAAAGGAATGGGAGGGGGATTGGATGATGGTGTAATGTGCTGTTTCCGTGCCAACTGTTTCTGTGACAGTGGGGCCACTTCCTTTATTGCTATTGGCTATTACCAAGAATTGATAGAGACTCGGGCAAATGAGGCATCATGCCACGTAGTGTGAATGGGTGGTTCATGCTTTTCTGCCACTTCTTAGCAATCTCTGAGAACATCATAAAAAAGGAAAGATTTTAGCTCAACAGCAGCTTCAAACTGTCCCGTTTGAAGCACTGGAGCATGATTCGAATTATTGCTTTGTCATTATGAATACCACCACTGTATAAAGGCTCCACCCCTTCCTGACACACACACACACACACACACACACACACACACACACACACACACACACACACACACACACACAAACACACTGTCCAGCAGGCAAAGATGCCCATATCAAGTTGCTCAGGGTGTGCAGTATAATACAATTCCCTGATCACCAACCCTGGTGTTGCAAACTGCGAGATAATTAATCGGCTGATGGCCACTGGTGGTGCACATCTGGTGTGGCCAACAACTTGCCTCTCTCTGACCTTTCATCCAGCTGTTTTAATCCGGTCTGGCAGGCAGGTGGTCTATTGTCCCCACTTCCTCCCTGTCACTGTTTCCATTTGTCGCCACTTTTTATTCCATCCCATTCGATGTTTAACATTAATTACCACTTAATCTTAACACGCAATCCCTTCCTCTTTAGTGGTTATTCATTGCCGCATACATAAGTGATGTTGTGGTTTCAGCTTGCAGAGAATAAACTGAACATCCCCCCCAAAAAAATGTATAACAGAAACCAAAGACTGTTTTAATAACAGAAAATTACTCAGGCTTACAGAATTGAAACTTACCACAAAATCACCATAACCCACACTGGAATGAGCCAACCGGAAATCAATCACAATTAAATGTATTTTGCAGTAAACAGAACAGCAATTTTAAGGCCTTTGAGACACATTGAGGAGTAAACACCACAGTGGCGGTTTAGACAAAACATCACATATACAATAGCATTGGCTCAGGTTATTTCCACTGCTCAACAGCTGTTGTTGACATCTCTCCTTCAGATGCAAAAGTTGCTGTGTAACCCTGTCACACAGGAAATGAATGGCAAAATGTAATGGAAACACCAAGAAGCTTTTTGTTTAAGTGTATTTTATGATCAAATATCCAGAAAGATAATATAAATACAAAGAAAATATAGACCCAGATGATTATAATATCTCATATTACCCTTAAACCACCTCACTTTTCCAAAAATTCTTGGTAGGCATCTCACAGAATTTAATTTTGTCTCCCATTACATTAAATATTTTTATTTTGTCATCTTGTTGCAACCTTAACAACATATTATAATATGCCAACATTTAAACTGCTATTATCACAATCAGATTGATACAAGTTCCTGTTTGCAAAACTGTAGCTGTTAGGGTTAGGGTTAGACTAATGAAGTAAATAAAGAACAAAAGACCACTCCCCATTAAGCAGCTCTACACTGGTTGCCTGTTAGTTGTAGAATTGATTTCAATATTTCAACATTAAAATACAGTGGGGTTTGTCTCCGAGCCATGTAACAGTTTTAACACTTCATGAGCTGCAGCACAGGTTGGTCCTCTGGGAGGGCTTTTGTTGGTAACAGATATGTTCTCACAAGGTCCACAGAGAAAAGATAAATCACCAAAAGAATCCTGTAATTACTAGTGTAATTTTATACATATATATATATATGTATATATATATATATATATATATATAATTTATTTATTTAGTTAGTTATTTTTATTTTTTTTTTTGTCTGACTGTATCTCCTGTTCCGCTTCTCAGGATTTTTATTACCAGTGTCTGATGACCTCCCGTCTCCTTCAACATTTTCTATCCCTTTCAGTTTCCATATCCCTCACTACCCTTTTGTCTCTCCCAGATTGTCTCTGTGCCTCTCCCAGCTTCCTGTCTCCCTAATCCTTAATCCTGTGGAAATCGGTCAGGCAGAATGAGCCAGCTTTGATCAGACTCTCATATCAAGCGTGCTAACAGTGTCAGCACACCCGGATCCCACAGAACCCTGGAGCCCAAGGGGAGAGCTTCAAATAGGCGTTTCCCCCACAACTCCTCCTAAATGGAAGGGGTATGAGGGAGTGCAGAGTTCCTGTCTTGGCTGCCAACTACAGATTCCAGCATCAGATTTTATCTGTTAATCTAGCAAACATTTGCATTATGATTTAATACCTTTTCTCCTGACTCTTTTTTCCGCATGAATTAAACTTTCTGTGGAAAAAGAGATCAGCAGCCAGTGTAGTGCCATTAGCAACTGAGAGAGGTCTATAATACAGAGATGAAAAAGTTGTGTTTACCTTTTGAAGGGGTGTCCTTGACAGTAAGCATGAAATCTGTGTCAATAGACTGTTCATTTTGTGATTCATAACCAGGACAATATAATATCTGTCTGAGTGTGAGGAAAGTGATTTCTGTTTTGTTTCTGTATTTCAAACCAAGCTTCCTGAATTTTCAATGGAAATACAATCATATGAACAAATCTGCTGTAAACAAAAGATTTAAATTTAGGAAACAAGACAAAAAAAAAATGGTGCATAGCAAAATTCACGAAAATGATAAAAGGGAAAATAGAATTGATGTATCTAAATTAAATATTATAGAAAACATCCAACTTTGCATGAGTGCTTCTGGTCTGCCATTCCACCTTTCCCAAAGTAGAAGAGGACATCTAGTGGCCAAATCTATGTACTGCACTGATGGAGAGGAGATGGTGATAGAGGTCAAAAAGCAATGAGCTATCTTCTTTGCTTGGGCAACCACAGAGTCTAGGATCGCCAGAGAACACTGGACCCAGTGATTTATGTCTGTATATAATATAAGTAATTAAATTACTGAAGTAATTCATATACTGTATATAAATACTGTCTACATCACTCAATTGGGTAATGATTATGTGTGCCTCTTGTATTTGGTGTACTGTACAACACTGATTTTGCTAATTTGCGTTTATCTACATTTTTAGTTCTTTTTGTAAATCATTATATCCTGATATCATACACACATATAGTTTAAAATGACTACTGTGAATATTTTTAGATTTTTCATGAATAGCACAGTGATGAGTAAAGCTTCTACAAACATTTTTTGGCTCTGAGTTTTTCTCATCACAAAGACAATAAATATTCACATCTGCCACCTAAGAATTTACAACCAGCAGAGACAATTGTTCTAATAAACCCAAATAAATAAACAGTCTTTGTTATTTTAAGCATGTTCAGCATCTTGTTAGTTGTTTTAAAATGTGCTAAGTATGCATGTTGACTTGACTTTATTGTGTGCATCATTCACAGATCCTTAAAGTGGGTCATTTCTAAGAAACCCCAGGGGTCCATGAGGAGTTACCATAGGATCCAAAGCAAAGACTGTCTTTATTATTCTATCCATAATTAACACAAAGACAGAATGTTTTACTCCTCTGATCATATGTTTTACAAACTGTTAAAAATCTAAAAAAAAATTCAGTTTTTCAGTTTTTTTTTCAGATGGAAATTGGGATACAATTTTATTACATGAGCATCTGCTGTTTAATTTCTGTCAGTTTTATAGCCCCTTAAAATACAATGTTGAGAACTATGACTCCACATATTATAGGGGTTCTGATGTGTCTTAAATTATTAACTACATGTGTTTAAATTGTTATAAACGCCCTTCTCAAAGCCCCTGTCAATTCAGCTGTTGGGGTTAGTATATACAGTATAGGCTGCGGGCTAGCTGGTAGCTCATGTCTGTTCACTTAGATGATAACTACTGCAGAAGAACTTATTTGTCCTTAAATAAATACAGCCTTTGTCTAATTCTGCTCCTGTGTCTTGTGAATATATGAATGTCGCTGAGAACAGATTGTACATAATCTGTAAGAAAAGCAGCTCTTTGCAGACTTTGGTAATCCCCACATTCTTTGGCCGGAGTGAATCTCATCGACCCCTTTCTCAACTCTAATGCCATCTTTATCTGAGAAAGGATTCTGTCTCGTCCAGCATCAGCAAAACCCTAAATGGAAAGCTTTCCATTGTAACAATGTTTCCTGTCTCTGAACTTAAAAAGTTCCTCAGATCAAAACACAATTTATCAGCAATAATGGTTTCCTACACCTTTGTTATTTGGTCGTTATGGAACTCTAAAGAGAGAAAAAAATATTTTTTAAATAACTGTTTCTCTGTTCTTTGTTGTATGTATATTTTATGCCACTTTGGCCAATACCACTGATAATACCAGCTCGGTAAAAGCTCCATTCTCCGGTACTTAAGCACATATTTCTATACCCATGATTTTCTTTTTTCTTGTTACAGAACTGTTTTTATGTGACGTGTTAAGCATATTGCTTTTACAGAACTAGTATGTCCACTAGTAGAGGCCTCACATCTTGCTGATGTACTCATACACTTTGTATTTGCATGTTTCTTGACCAGGTCCATTGTTACATGTGTTCATCTAAGTATTGCTTTGTGTATTCATTCATTCATTCATTCATTCATTCATTCATTCATTCATTCAATGTGTTTGTGTATATTGTCAGTTTTGTTCACAGGAAACCCACAGGTAGTTTTAAAATGAACTTTCTGTCTTTCATGGACCACAAAAAGGTCATTCCTGATCCAGCTATTGTGACAGTTTCTGGCCCAAATGTCCACCTGAAAACATCAAAAACTGAGCAGGATTCCACTGAATTCACTGATCAAATTAATGCTGTCCAGAGGATAAAATAATGCATCAACCATCTTTTTGTGCACAAGTTTCTGGTGTCTTTCTTTGTGGAGTTTGCACGGCTTCCTCCCACAATCTCAAAACATGGAACAGAAGTGATTCAGCCAAGCTGCCCATATATGAGAATGTGAGTTTTTTTTGTTCTTTTAATAAAACAAGGCCGCCCTTCTGACAGTGTCGTCAAGTATGATGCTTATTGGTCAAGAAAACAAACATACAAAGTATGTAATTAATCTTTGTACAAAGATGGCGCAGACCGTTGCCTTGTTGCCGGAAACGGCAACTGAAGGCTGGCAAATTGTTGTCGTCCGATTGGCCTGGAGACTATGGTCCAAGGCCTGGTGTGCTGCAGTGCCAATCACCTGGCCTGGGACTACGGGAATATCATGGAGAACCCTCCGACAAGGCTCAGACAGTGGGGATTGGGCCAGCTACACCTGTCATCGAGTCAATGTTAGAGTTGACAGGAGTCTGCCAAGCTCTCTTGTCATGTATGCTAAAGCCTCTTGTGAAGCATCGCACATGTTCTGGACGGATGCGTCCACACCTGAATTAGTGACTGAGGCTGATGAACCATCTGCGCCCGAGGAGGCAACCATGCCTGAGGTTTGTAGGGACTGAGACAGAGCAAGCATGATATGCGACGGATTTTCCTATGCGGCTGACCCACGTCGCTGTGTCATAGCTCCTTACCAGCAGATCGTCCATAAGGCGACATTGAGGCCTGGGGTAGCGAGAGACTGGTCGTAGGACCTCCTCTGGCGTACAAATAAGGGAGGGAACTGATGGCTCCACAGACGGCATACTTCAGAGCCCATAGGTAGCTGCATCCTTCACGGACTTGACAGTTTGGAGAGGGGGGACAGCAAAGGCAGCCTGTGTTGGGGTCCGCCTAAAAAAGGCACTTTTCGGAACCATGGAACCTTTTCAGAACCCAGTCGTGCCAATGCCATGCGAATTACCTGCTTGATTGAGGCCAACATCATACTAGAATCTATTCTAGATCCACTTCCTGACCCCTGAGGGCGGATGTATGAAGTGTGGGTAGCCGCTTCCTCATTCTCTGGTTCACGCTCCTCCGTGAAGTCAGTGCACAAAGCCATTATGGACAATGAATCATCATCTCATACTGGGGCAGAGGCAGTGATCTGCTCATGGAGCAGGTCCCTCTGACTGGAGATTCCAGAGCAAGTCCTTCATCTCTGTAAATTGTGCTGCCAGAGTATCTACCATAGCGGCCATACAAACTGTCTTCTGGGATTTTCTGCCATGTGGAGCGTCCAGAGGTGGGGAACCTCTCCGACATCTACTTCCCTTTGAAGGGATACCAGATGGGGGCATCTGGGTTTCTGGTTTCTGTCCTTCCATCTGAGGTCTTGGGACCTCAAGCTAGCTAGGCTGGCACACCTAACTGCCTCAGGTGTGCCATACCCAGGCAGTTAGGGCGTCCATCGTGGCCGTCGTCCACCATCAGTGGTACATTAGTGGTCCACCATCAGTGGTACAAGCTCTGTTACTGATTGTTTTCCTCCCATTGCTTAACATTATGGTGCAATACAGTGTGATATTTAGCCTCCACTGAAGTATCAAAACTTTTTCATCCTTTTTTAACAGAGCATGGATGGGCAGCAGCAGGAGGCTTCTGACTGCACAAATTATCACAGTGAAATAGTTGCTCAGTAAACGCCAGCGGTTCATTCTGAGGAATTTATATGCAACTATGTTTTAATGTCCTCCTCATGTAATCCCAGCTATCTGTTAAAGAATTTTATAGAATTCACTTTCTAAAAAAATACAGAAAACAGAAATGGTTTGCTTGGACCACCAGATTAGGAGGGCAGATCTGGACATATAAATACTGGAACCCAAGTTAGAAGTGGGTAATGGTCACAGGTGAATCATGTTAACTATTAGAATGTTAACTATTGTACCAATACAAAAACTGTGTATTTTTAAGAAATAAGGATGACCAAAGGAAATGTGTATTATATGTTTTTACTGGTCGCTGTGGTGGTGATGGTGACTCTGAATTTATTCTCGCAGATGGTGTCTGTCACTGCTCTGCCGTACTGGATAGAAAGAATCATCCTGAGGTGTCATAGGAATTGGAAACAGGCTTTCAGCAAGCCTATGGTCATCTCCACCCAGACTCTCATCCTGCAGTTAACCCAGTGGAAGTTCTGTTGAGTGTTTGAGTCAGGATAAAGCATCAGCAGCCTCGGTTAGCATGGGTAGCCCGTGTCCCCCAGCAAACTAACATCAAACTCTCCTGTAATGTATAGTGGATTCATTAGAGTGGATTAACTGATGGAGACAAGTGAATTATTGTGGAAATCTTTATGTAACTGACCACATTACAGTCTGCTCTTACCTGAGCAGTCTTACCTGCTGCTCAGGTAAGACTCATTATACATCCGTCAGTAAGGAACCAACCCAGACCTCCACATCAGAAATGTAGTCTGCAGCATCACACATGATCTGGACAGATGTTAGTTTATCTATGATGCAGTCTTTAACAGGTTCAAACAGATGGGTGCGATGGGAATGTGGATGCCATCTATGCAGCCAATTACATTGGGAAACCCTAAAAGAAATTAAAGTTACTAATCCAATTCTGAAGTTGCAGCGCAATGTTATATTAAGATTATATAATTTCAAATTTATTTATCCGATTTTTACATCATTCACCTGCAATCCTGTGGAACTCCTACTTGATGATTCTGACAGGTTTATTTCCAGTGAAATAGAAAAATTGGGGTAAAAGTTTCAAGGCGAGGCACATGGAGAATCTACCACATTGTATAGAAAAACTACCGTTTGCAAAGAAAAATTTCGAACATCCCGCGACACCCCTGAATTCAAAATTTTACCCTGACCTACTTTCATAGATCAAAGCACTTGCTTTGATCTACAGTCTTACACTGGTGTCCTCCCTCATCTTTCTGACTTATCCGGTTCCTGAGTGTACAAAAGTTGATATTTGACCTTGACCTAGTTTTCTCAAGGTCAAGGTCATCATCTCATTTTCATCCCCTTTGCCGCCCAAGTAATGTACTTTAGTCTCATCTTCCTATCTGCAACAGTTGCGAAGATATTTGGTGGACTAACGAACAGACGGACGAACACCATAACACATAATTACAATACATCACCACTTTGAAGCAGTTAGGATTAGGGTTAGGGTTAGGGTCAGGGTTGGGGTCAGGGTTAGGGTTAGATTAGAACCAGGAAATGAAATGATGCGAGCGGCTGTGAAAGGGGGCGGAGTCAGAGGAAATCCTGGGTTTCTGGAATAAAACCTGCTCCCGACCAGGTTAGCTTCAGAGAGTCTGTTACTGCGGTAACAAAACCAGAGGTTCAGTTTACCTCGAGTCATGAAACAGGTCAGGGCTAAGCCTCTAACTCTGGGTTAAGTTACCTCCCTTTGTGAAACTTAAAATCCTGGTTTACCCTGATTTCAGGGTTAACTTACACAGGTTTTCTACTAAACCTGCTTTGTGAAATGGGCCCTGTGCCTCAACAATGACTCGTCTCAATGCTGCCTCGGTTCATTCAAAAGCAGCTTAATGCCACTCCATTGTCTGATTCCAGTGCACAAACATTTTTCAAGCACGGAAGAGGTGTGACACACTTCATAGCCCTGGAATGTAAGATGAGGCAAAGATCGCACTTATACAGTGTCAACAATAAGACCTGTCCTGCTGGTTAAGCTTTTTCAGTTATAATGGCAGTTTGCTGATGTTGCATGTAAATACTGGTTAGAAGGGCAGAGGAATTTATACCTTGCAGTGTTTCAAGTAATGTCCTAAATATAAATAATGGGTTCAAACAGGCATCTACTCTGATGCTTTCGAAACATCTGTTGCAAATTCACTCCTTTATTACATACTGGAAGATTTTTAATCAGACTTTAGACCATAGCACTGAATCAGCTAAAATTTTCACAGTCTTTTAGTACTGGGTTGTTGGTTTTTTTTACAACAAAGATCATGTGATACAATTAACTTGAAATATTTACTGGTCAGCCTGACCCTGTGCCACACTGGTTCCAAACTTACATCAAGATGATGCAAGTCTGAGAGCCATGACAACTGTTGTAAACAGGGCTTTGAACCGGTTCATGGAACAAAAACGAAGACCAGAAACATTTTGCATTTCGCCAGGAACAAAAATCAAACCAAAAACTTTTTTTAATGTTCTGGAAAAGAATCGGTTATTCAAAATAATAGTAACCGGTTGTTACCTTTTATTTTGTTTATAAAAAAAATATCTGACCTCATATTTCTCAGTGCGTGATGAGAGGTGAGAGATGTTGAGACATATCACCAGCAGTCAAAGTAAAGGCAGTCTCCCAGTCCCGTTACATTCATAACAGGTGACCATTCCAGTCTGTCAATCTAAAAAAAAAAAATTGATTTAGGCATTTATTCACTGACTGCAGCCATTGTCAGAGCAGAGTTTCTGAGCAGACTCTCCTCTGAAACTGAAGCTTTGAAGCTTTGAAACTTTGATGTCAGCTATTTATATTTACAAGGAACGCTCTTAACCAGTTCAGCAACTATATTTTTTTTGTTCCAAGTGGTTCAGGTACATCAATTCTTGGGTGAAAAGTAAAACCGGGGAGAGTTCGCATGCTCTCCCCATGTCTGCGTGGGTTCTCTCCGGGTTCTCCCACCTTCCTCCCACCTCCAAAAGCATGCGCTTCAGGTTGATCGGCTGGTCCCAAATTGCCCATAGGAGTGAGTGTGTGTGTGCGTGTTTGTATGTCTTTGTATGTGGCTCTGCGGTGCACTGGCGTCGTGCCCGGAGTGTCCCCCGCCTCACGCCCTATGTCAGCTGGGATAGGCTCCAGCTCCCTGTGACCCGCTACGGTAGATACAGCGGCAGTACATGAAATGAATGAATGAGGAGTTTCTGAGCAGACTCTCATCTGAAACTGAAGCTTTGAAGCTTTGAAACTTTATTGTCAGCTCCTTATATTTACAAGGAATGCTATTAACCAGTTCAGCAACTATATTTTTTTGTTCCAAGTGGTTCAGGTACGTCAATTCCCGGGTGAAAAGTAAAACCGGAAACATTATAATACTGTTTCTGCATGAAACGAACCGAAAAAAAAAATTCTGGTTCAAAGCCCTGGTTGTAAGGTTGCACGCATGCCTTGGTCCATGCCTTCTCTCTGCAGAATATTGCTTGGTAACATCATTAGAAACCACACTGTATGTTTGCACAGTTATTCAGAAGACACACAATTACACCGCTCTGCTGAACCACATGATGCTGCAGCTATAGACTTACCACCTGTTTTGTTTTTTCAGTTAATATACGAATAACCTTTTTTTAACGTTAAATGACGAGAAATGAAAAGAAATCCAACTAGGCTCAAAACAAAAATGGAAAAACAAATGGAAAGTGTTGTTTAATAATCTGCTGAAATTGACTCCCCAATGTTATCTTATATTCTGAGCTTTACGCCCTACATTGCCAACGTACCAAAAGCATTGCTTGAGGGGCTTCAATTTATTCAAAATTGCATATTGACTACTTACCAGAAAAAATAGGTCAAAGTACATTGATCCAGTTTTACCTGCCTTTCACTGCCTCTCTGTTATGTCTACAATCACCATCATGCTAAAGAAACCTCTCACTTGGTATTGCATTACTAACTCCCCTGTTTCTGCCGTTAAGAATGCTGACATTATCTGATGCAGGTTCACTGATGGCTCCTACAAACAGTCAAAAGAAAACCTGTGATAGTGCCTTTGTTAATCATGGCCCAAAACTACAGAACCAGTAACCTGACTCCCCGATGTTACCTTATATTCTAAGCCTTACGCTTAAAAAAATAAATAAAAAATAAATATCTGTCATCCATCACCTATCTATCTGGGAAGTCAGTTTTACTTAAGGTTTTAAAAAGAAGACTAAAAAATAATCTCTTCACTTTACACAACATTGTATGCATGTTTAACACATATATATGTATAGCCTGAGTGTAAAAATAATTTCCCTGTAGGGTATTAATAAAGCTCAATTTAATCTTAATCTTTAATTAGCAGTAAATTCCATGTTACTGTCCAGAGATATGAAACTCATTGACACTTTGCATGCAGTTATGCGCTACAATACTACTTATGAAAATAGTTACTTGACATAAATGATTGGGGCTACCCTCACATTATCACGAAACAGAGGTAAATTACATGAATGTTTTTGTTGAATGATACTGATGGCACGCAGTGACGTGCAGACTCAGCTTTCCACATTATATCTGACTTCTCCTAATGAGGTTATTCTTTCACGTGTTTCCATTTGCTGGTGTTTATTTGTTGTTGGTTGGTTGGTTGGTTGGTTGGTTGGTTGGTTGGTTGGTTGGTTGGTTGGTTGGTTGGTTGGTTGGTTGGTGCAAAAAAAAAGATTCAGCGGAATCTGCAGAACAACAAAAAATGAACATTGTTGTTTTTGTTGCTGTTCTGTGTGCTCCTGACTATGGGGCTGTGAAAATAGCCCTATAATTACGGACCTTCGGAGACTTTTGGTGCTCATTAGCATGAATACCTCTATGAAGGCCCAGCATTCCCCTTTAATTTCATCAAACCTTATCCTTGTCCAAATTATAGCCTTGTAGCCATAATCTAAGATTACTGGATTGTAACGCCAATCATTAAATTCTGGGGATCGGAATATTTCTTTGGATCCTCCCCAAATTGCAAACTCACACACACACACACACACACACACACACACACACACACACACACACACACACACACACACACACACACACACACACACACACACACACACACACACACACACACACACACGTGTTTGTGTATGTTACTTACTGTATATAATCCCTAAATAGTTTTCATCAAAAGTAATGTATTATTTATACCCTGATAAACAATCAAATGCTCTATTTTCCAATACCACTTAAATAATGTGAAATTCTGCATCCACCCTACAGATCTGCACCCAAATATTATGGAGCCTAATCTGGTTCAAGACCCATCCTCCCACCAAGTTACATGAATATCGATGATGTGGTTTTTCCAAAATCCGCCTGACAATCCAGCAAACAGAAAATCGAACAAAGGTCACGAGAGGTTTTTACAGATTTTAAGAATCAATAAACTGTCAGGTTAATTATGTAAACCATTGGGGTGACAGAAGACCCTGAACAAAATACAAAATTCTTATGTAAAGCCAAAATGCTTCTTTTGTAACAAGTTTCTAATGTTATTAGCTAATATAATGAGTTTAACACGGAGTTATAATAATGAGGTTCAACAGTTTTATCGATTTAACAATTATTTCATATCAACTTTACATCCGTTATACATAATGTTTCCTTATCGATGTAACACTACCGGCTTCAGGTGTGTGTGAACACTAACAGCGTTGCCGGTTGAGGGGAAACATTTCAAGCCGAGTCAGTGCACGCGTGCACGTTCTACATGTAAAGCGCTACAGCAGGGCGAATTTGCGCGTTCCCGCGACTCGCCATAGAAAACAAAGCTGAACGTCTTCCATAACAGTGAGGGGTGACGACTTGAGGAATACCAGAATTTATTTTGGACACAGCACGCTGAATATGGATTTACTGTGGGTGTAGCATCGTTAAAGACCGAGCCTTCTCGGTTGGGGTGACGGCAGGACAATAGCGAAACCGATGAAAATAACATCAGTGGGGTTTTTTTCTCGGGGTGCTTTGTCTAGTCCACCTCACGATAGCAAATACCATTCCTATTTCATTTGCAAGATATTCAGCTAGTGATTACTAGCTGCCGCCGGAATGTATCATGTTGTCACCTAGAAGTAACTGCTAGGACGTCGGATTGTGAAGGATAAGCAGAAAACCTCTCCGTGGTCATAACGGGTTATCACCAGGACCTGAATCTGTGTTAGCCCACTGTTTTCAGCGATATGGCGGAGCAAGGCTACTCATCTTGGTGAGTGCGCACAGGCATCGCGCTGCCGACGGTAGCTAGCGAATGTTAGCTACTGCTACTGCCAAACCTATCTAATAGATTACCAAACTAATTAATTATAGTTCTGTGAAATGATGGTTTTGCATGACTGTTCATTTCTACGTACTGAAGTGTCTAGGAAGAGGCTAAATGTGTCTCATTCAAATATTTTCCCCTATAGTTATAACATTGCTAACCGCTAACCTGAGCTGTCTGGTTAGCTAGCAACAGCTAACCAGCTCCACCAGCTCATTCTGAGCTAGCTAGCGCGCTGCAAGTTCGGTCGTTTGCAGTATGTGCTGGTGCGAGCAAGTGCTCAAATTCAAATTTTCCAAAAGAATTAATAAATGAAATGAATTTGATGTTAGTTACCTCGTTTATGTGGACAAAGTACTGAATATACTAAGCTAAAGTGCTAGCTGCCAAATGGGTTGCTAAGCTCATCATGCTAGCAAGTCAGTGAATGACATTTTCACCGATATCAGTGCTTTCTTTTTAAATACTGTAATTTTTCCTCATTCATATCAACATCACACGACAGTGTGAAGCAGGTCAGCGGACATTCGCTGTGTTAGCTTTGGGTGAGATATATATATATATATATATATATATATATATATATATATATACACACACACACACACACACACACACTGTATGGCCAACGTTCGTCGTTGACTCGCATCATATAATAATAAAGGATCTACCATTGAACTAAACTGTCGCAGTCATGCCCCAAAATTCAAGTTTAAGGGTGAAGTTATCATATTGACACTCAACATGTTGTCACAAATCGTATTTTTTAGATTTGTTGGTTTTAAACGCTGGAAATCAGGTAAACCCCGTAACACTTAGTGATCCAGAGATTATACGAAGCCAGTGACAAGACGCAGTATAACAGTAATGATTTGCCTGCATGAATGAAAATGACCTGACTTTCGTTGAAGCCTAGCTAATTAACGCGTACTAAATTATGCTTGTTCCATGCCAGCAATTTGGGCTCAGGGTTTTCGATCATTTTTATTTTTAGAATCGCATCTTCTTGTGAAAGAAAAGTCCAGAGACTCTACAGTAGCATTTTAACCTCACCAAATAAAAAACATATTTGGTAGATATTCAGGTTCAACTTGATGTTGCATCATAAATTTGATGTGATGACTTTAAATACTTATATGCCATCGCCTTTTTTCATTCCGTCAGGACACTGCTCAGCTGTGGAAATTGCGCACAGGAGGAAAAAAAAATCCCAATTCATAGAAAAAAATTACACATTGGTGTAAGGTTAAGATAAGAATTTCTCATCGACACAGGGTGTTTCATAGAGTGATTGCAACAGTAGTTTTTTTTTTTTTATCTGTGAATTCATTCTGACAGTGTTTCAGAAAATGAAACTGTGGATCGACTTAATTGCGTGTTTTTTGATTTTTGGCAATTTTACTTTTTTCGAGAGTCTCAATATGTGGGCTCTGAGATTTACTGGCAAGCACATACTATACAGATTTACTGAAATGGCATATGTGTAATTAATGACTTTGTTTTAATTAGTTTATTGCCAGTAACAGGTTATGAATCTTCTCATAAATGCTGCTGTTTGTTTACTAAATTGAAGGGCCTGACCTAAAGTGCAGGTTTCAGTTTATTCTGCGCCTTCACCTTTTGGCTTTTCACCTGTTACTGGTGGAATTTGTTTAGGTTGTTTTTTGTGAAAAAAATCTTCTTTAAAAATAGAATTACATGGAATTAACATTTATGATATTTAGACACATCTCAGTTAAGTTTGGTTTTTCACTGATATAAATGAACTGGCTTGAGCCTTTTTCGAACTTCATCGTAACTGTAAGCCACTACAATAATTTATACAGGGCATGCGTTATTACATTATCATTAGGTTCCTAAATATTGTCTGGTGCCTGTGTACAGTCTCATATTTTAGATTAGCCTTTTTTTTTAATCAAAAAGGGTGCTCCAGAAGGAAAGTAGTAAAAAAAAAATTTTCAAGCACATTTCAATCTTGATAATCAAGTAACTGTCATTATGGGGTTAGTAGAGGTTTGCATCGAGGTTACTTCTGAGGTTTTTCCTGTATAACAAGGGAGCTTAATTTGGATAACCACATTCAACTCAGGACCTTTCTATTTTGACGTCATATTTATAAACGTATTGTAGGATTGCAGCAGTTAGTGGTTTCATGTTATACCACAGAATAAAATTTAATGGATATCATGCCATGAACATTTGCTTATTATGGATCTTAAGAGAATTTGCATGGGGAATCTCCATTACTCCTCAACTATCGCTGACACGTTCAGTCGAGTGGTCCCTGTCATCAGTCGTCATCCTCCCAAAAAGAAAGTAAAATTCGTCAAGTAGGATTACTGTCGTAATCCAAAAAATACAATATGTAGTTGTCCTCAGAGACAAACTACATTTTTAAGAAATGTGGGTATATATTGACTGTATTATTGGAAAAACATCTTACTAGTTCACTCCTCTTCATTAACATCATCCCCCTGTCAGCCGACTATGTGACAGTCATTGCCTTAACAAAGACATGTTCAACAAAGAACAGGGACTAGAAGGATCAAAATCCACCAATCACTTTCTACTTCAAACCGAAACAACAGCGAAACAGTCACAGAATGTGATACAACAACAGATGAAGCTCGGTAGAATCCTGTCTGGGTTGTCAGTCACCTGATGACATGAGTCTCTAAGTAGAGAAAACAAGCGATTTGCTTTCATGTGCTTTACCGCCTTCTTGTCTGCCGTCAAAAAGGTGCATTTCAATTTAAAACCTGCTTTAGGTAGATTGCAGTTTTTCAAAATCCTGTTCCTCTTTACATCTTAATTGCTTTCAGAAGCCTTTTCAAATCATACGTCTATGCAAGTAATAGTTCTATGATTTCACTGTTGAGGGTTTGGTCAAAATTCCTTTATGAGTAATTAAAAATGTGGCTGCTGCTGCTCTTACCACTTTAGTGGTAATAATAATGATAATATTTTAAAAAGTGAAATGCTATATACCAATATATCTTCTCCGTGGAGATTGAAGAACTACAGAAACCCCTTGGATGAGAAGTTCAGTTGACTCAATACAACACAGGTTGTCAATGATGTCTTGTTTTATCTGATGGTTAACATGCTATGAATCTCTTTGTATGTATTAATTGTAGTATGACCTCGATCAGATGGACCGCTTCAGAAATGTTATTTTTAATTTTCTTTAACATTGGGAGACTGGGGACTTTTTTTTACAATTTCTATCACTTTATGCATTGTACTTGACAGATTGAATTGCAACTCCATAGATGAGAATCTGAATAAGGGTGATTGGAGTTTGTTTTTGTTTGTTTTTTTCTATATTTTTAAACGTTGCACTATTAGAAACTAGATGGAAACATTTTAACATCAGATGCTAAAGAAACCACAAGTGGTGAAATATTTTTCAATAATTATCACAGTTAAGTAGTCATATTGCAAAGGTTTGACTAAGATTACTAAGGTTACTTTTAGGTGGCATAACATCATATAATAGAGGACATAAAGCTTTATGCTCTGAGTGCTGTTTAGTTTGACTGTCACCCCGATTACACAAAAACTCCTGGACAGAGCTCCATGAATTGTAGTACAAGAATTGTCCAATGACCAGTTGTGGTATTGCAGTAAAAAATTACTATGTGGGACAAAAAGCATTTTTTCCCATTGACCTAAATTTTACAAGGGCCTTCTGTGAAACCGTAGATGGGCTACCTTGCAGTGGAAAACAGGCCAATTTTGATCTTAGTTAACGAACTTTTGGTCTAAGGTGGAGTTATGTCAAAAAACACTTTCTTTGAGCCAGGAAAAGCTGTTTAAAAAATGTCATTACAATATAATGATGTTTTGTAGGGTCAGTGAGAGAAACATTATTACGTACAGTATATTTCAGTATGTCCAAATCTGACTGGACTGAATAGGTGCCATGTTTGTGTGTAACAGTTCTATAAAAACTTAAAAATCCATGGTCTACAGTATTTGTCTCGACACAAGCGCACCCATTTGAAGTCATGAGCACAATAGAAGTGTGCAGCTAATGGACAGATATCAAAGCAACTCAGTGGCCCACCGTGTCAATGTGTAGATAATGTTCTTATATTAATGAAAGCAATTTAACTTCATGCTAATGGCTCTGTAAAACAACAGTAGTTGAATAATTGTTTGACCGCTGTTAATATGGATTTCCCATCATTGGACTGCTGATATATTAGTTTTATATAGATTGATTATCCGTAGTTAATTTGCGAATTGGTCAAAAAAAAAATCATTGATGTGCAGCGGCCAGCCATCCCTGAACAGGACCATGAGCGCACTTTGACCTGCTTTCGGACTTTTTACAGAATGCATCAATGAAAATAGTGCTCCAGCAGATGGCCATTACATACTGCCGTACATTCTTGGTAATTGTATGCCATAGAAAATGTTACTTACATTTGTTGTATTTGAATGAAATAAACAAACATTAAGACAGTGATATTAAGACAGTGACAGAAAATGACACTTTTTTGCCATTGAGTGAGGCTGGTTATCTCTGCAAACCAAAAATGACATTGAGATGAGATTTTTCCAAGGTGGCAGGAGTTTTGCTGTACAACCAAACAGGCCGGCTCTAGGCCTGATAGTTCCGGGGGGGGGGGGGTTTCTGTCATTAAAATATGTAAACATTGAACACTACAATAATTTTATTTCCTCTCTCAAAAATGATTAATACAGCATTAATAACTTAAAGATTCAGAGTATTCAGGCATTTGATTTGGATGCTGTGTCTGGTAGCCTTTGCACATTTTGTGCAGAATTAGCTTTGTAGCTGTGATATCTGGATAAATCTTAATAAAGTATTGCTTCCACTCTGTTCCCAGCTGTATTCAACCTGACTTGACTCTGCTTTGGTATGAAGTGTTTTTCTGGAGGTCATTTGTGGATACCGCTGTGTTCGCGTAGCTGCTTTACATAGAGAAACCATGGAAAACTGCTGCAATGTCATCTTCAACACAATATACACCTCTTTTCCACCAATTGTGATCCTGTCATCAGCTATCAAAGAAAAGAATGTCAGAATGTACTCAATGTCGTGACTGCCATCTAAAAAAATTGCCTATATTGGATGTTTAAAAAGAGAGGGCATGGGTTTGTGCTGTGCAGGATATTCCACGTGATATTGATGACGCAATGAAGAATTTCTTTGACCAATCACTGGTCTGGAGTGTTTTATCATCCTCAGAATAGATGATATAGTAAGTAAAATTACAGAAAATCAAAAAAGACAATTTTAGCCGAGCCAGTACAACAATGTAAAAATAGACCATAGCGAGCCTTTTAAAGCCTTTACATAAATTTTTTCATGACACTTTGTAACCTTATAGTCTTCACAGCAGTAGGTTGCCTCACTTAATTTTATCACAATAATGTAGTACATCTTTTTGTCAAGGGACGTGTTTTTGCCAACTTTCTCTTCCTCATTTTCAGTTTTGTTGCTCATCAAATTTATATGCTGTGTGAGTGTGAACTTTTCAACTAGCACATTTTATGTTTAAGCCTGAGTGGTGCTTGCTGACATGCAGATTAATGATACACACATGTCCATATCAGGACACAGAGCTGTATGCCGTTCTTTTAACACCAAGGTGGTGTCAAAAGGTTTTAATTAGCCCAGAGAGAATGAAAGTTTGCCGAGTTGTGCAGGTTTGTTCTTCATTCTGTAATTGTCATAAACCTTCACAAAAGTCACTGTTGCCAAATTTTCATTTGCCTTTGTTCTGGTTTAGCATCACAGCCGTATGCCGAAGGATCCAGGTCATGTTAACTTCAGGGCTGGTTGAAAGAGTTTGTAGAAGATGCCCCGAAACTAACAATCTGTCTGACAAACAGGGTGTTTTGGACATTGAGATGGAGAAAGATGGTTGGTACCAGCACTCCATTCGTGTAAGCAGCAAGGAAAACATATATGTGACATGTTGCGGTCGAGGTCTTCCTGTTAAAATGCACCTCTGTTTTTGGAGTGGTGCAGTAGTAGAGCATGTCTTAAAGCTGTCAGGCATCTTTGAACACAGGTTACATACAGTATGTTGTTTGCAGATATAAGCTTTTACTGGAGGGGAGAGAATTTATGTCCAAAGGATTCTTTAGGAGACTTTGGTGCCTAAATTGGCTTTTAGATGTTGCAACACTTTGACTTAACCTTACTTCATGACCTCTCACTCTTTGATTAGTTTGATGAGACCACAAGGGAAAAATAGGTCATATAGTCAAACAGCTTTGCCTATAATGAGTGAAATAAACTGCAAGTGTGAACACTCCTACTTCTATAGAATTTGTTGTCTGACCGGGACTTTTTTTGCACATTTATTTTGAGATGGTTAGAGATAAATTTCGTTGAAATTATTATCAAGCTTTTTCAGAATTTTTCTCAACAATGCATTTATTGCTTGCTTGATCTTTATTAAAATTGTCATTTGATATCAGAAATTTAAAGGTCTTTTTGGGTCTTGGTGGGGCCATGAACACTATGGAATTCCCATGTAGTTGATAAATGAGTGTTTTAACATCAATGGTTTTCATCTATTTCTGTAGATGGTGATATTGATTAATAAGCGCTGTGGTCTGTGTGTGGAGAAAAGCTTCTGATCTTCAGTAACACAAAGTTATCCCTGTGTTTCAGTATCACACACAAAATCTGAGCATGGTGCTGCTTTTTAAGGCTTTACAAAATAGTTCAGAATCATAATATTATCTGTCTTTGTACCGTTGAGGATGTTGCGCTGTGTGTTAGTTTATGAGCTCAAGCATTTTAATGAGTTCTTAGCTAATTTGTCTTTTTGCCATCAACAGTAAAAAAAAATTCTTTTGAGAGGATTTTACTTTGAGTATTTAGCTTGAGTTGGCAATTAGTGGATACTTGTTACCATCACTCAGCACTGTTATTACTGCAGACTACATAGTAATCAAATGGTCATCCAAAATTGTGTGGCCACAGACTACAGTGTGTAACCAGCAGTTTACTTGATTAGTGGAGGATATTGTCTGGAACTATAATGGTAGTGTCTTGATAACTTTTTTTTGAGCAATAAATGTTAATCTCAATTGTTATTTTTCACAAAGTCACAATAAAATAATGTAAATAAGTCCACATAGAGATCAGTCAAAATAGTCTTTTTCCTATCACTGTTTTTATGAATTTAGACAAACATAAAAACATCCTTCCTCAGGAAACATGGTTTCAAGAGCCAATCTCCAAATCCTCTTATTAAGATTATCCACAGTGTAATCTGACTCAAATTTGGGTTTAGGTAGACACTGACTAATCAACATGTCATTATCACAGCTCGAATAGTAGGGTTGGAGCCAAATATGCAGCTCTTTTGAATAAATATGTATACCTACCATATCTGTTGACAAACGCTCTTCGTGTCATTTGTGAATCTGAGCTACATCAAACTACACAGACAAACACTGTCTTAACATTTCTCTGGATCTGTGTTTGAACACAGAGATTGTAGAATATACAGTAACTGAATCCAGAGACCCAATGGATGTGGTATATATAAACAACACAAGGAGCTCTGGAATATTTGTAATTAAGCCAACCGTCAGATGTAGTTTTCTTACACAATGCAATGTCACAGATGTGTTAAAGGAGCATCCAGTCAGCAGGCTGCAGACATGTCTTCGACAACACAACTGTAGAATTTCCTGAATGAAAAAATTGTGAGGAAAACTCTTACCTCCGAGAGAGCGTCTCTCAGATGCCGCAGGAGGCTGGGGACATTAAGTCAGAGTGGACCATGTTCCCCACCTCCATTGTCAAAGCGGCTGCTCGGAGGTGTGGTCGCAACCCCCGAACCCAATGGTGGACACCAGTAGTAAGGGATGCCATCAAGCTGAAGAAGTCCTACCAAATCTTGTTGAATTGTGGGACTCCAAAGGCAGCTGATGGGTATAGGCCAGCCAGGCGTACTGCAGCTCAAGTAGTTGCGGAGGAACAAAACTCAGGTCTGGGAGGAGTTCCAGGAGGCAATTGAGGAAGACTCGGTCAGCCTCAAAGAAATTCTGGTAAACCATTCGGCGCCTTACGAGGGAAAAGCGGTGCACAGCCAACACTGTTTACACCCCTACTGAGAGCTGCTGACCTCGACTGAGGATATTGTCGTGAGGTGGAAAGAATACTTTGAGGATCTCCTCAATCCAGCTACCTTGTCTAACACAGAGGGAGCAGAGCCTCAGGTCTCAGAGGTGGACTCGTCTATCACCCAAGCTTAAGCCACCAAGGTGGTTGCCAAACTCCTTGGTGGCAAAGTACCAGGGATGGGTGAAATTCGCCCTGAGTACCTCAAGTCTCTGGATGTGCAGAGACTGTCATGGTTGACACATCTCTGTAACATCGCATGGCAGTTGGGAACAGTACCTCTGAATTGGCAGACCAAGGCGGTGGTCCCTCCTTTCAAAAAGGGGGAAAAAACGGTTTTCATCCGGGTCATGGAACACTGAACCAGCTCTACACTCTCCATCGAGTGCTCGAGGTTTGATGGGAGTTTGCTCAACCAGTCCACATGTGTTTTATGGACCTGGAGAAGGCATTCGATCATGTCCCTCTTGGTATCTTGTGGGGAGTGCTTCGGGAGTGTGGGGTTTGGAGCCCTTTGCTGAGGGCTGTCCGGTCCCTGTATGACCAAAGCTGGAGCTTGGTTTGCATTGCCGGCAGTAAGTCAGACCTGTTCAAGGTGAATGATGGACTTCAGCAAGGCTGCTCTATACCACCGGTTCTGTTCATAATCTTTATGGACAGATTTTCTAGGTGTAGCTAGAATCTGGAGGGAGTCCAGTTTGGGGACCAAAGGATTTCATCTCTACTTTTTGCAGACGATGTTGTCCTTTTGGCCTCATCAAACCGGGACCTTCAGCGTGCACTTGGATGGTTTGCAGCTGAGTGTGACGCGAGTAAGATGAGGATCAGCGACCGGAAAAGGGTGGTGTGCCTTCTTCAGGTTGATGGAGAATCTTTTCCCCAAGTGGAGGAGTTTAAGTATCTTGGGATCTTGTTCAAGAGTGAGGGAAGGATGGAGCGTGAGATTGACAGACGCATTGGTGCAGCTTTCGCAGTGATGCAGTCACTATATGGGTCTGTCGGGTCTGTCGTGGTGAAGAAGGAGCTGAGTCGTAAGACAAATCTCTTGATTTACTGGTCAATCTACGTTCCTACTCTCACCTATGGTCATGAGCTTTGGGTCATGACCAAAAGGACAAAATCCTGGATACAAGCGGCTGTGCGCACCCTTAGAGATAGGATGAAGAGCTCAGTCTCCAGCGAGGAGCCCGGTGTAGAGCTGCTGCTCCTCCACCTTACGTGGAGCCAGCTGCGGTGGCTCCTGGACGCCTCCTTGGAGAGTCGTTCCTGGCACGTTCTACCGGGAGGAAACTTCGGGGAAAACCTAGGACATGCTGGACTGACTATGTCTCTCGGCTGGCCTGGGAACGCCTCAGGATCCCCCTAGAGGAGCTGGAAGGGGAAAATATGGGCATCCTTGCTGAGACTGTTGCCCCCACAACCAAGCCCTGGATAAGCAGTTGAAGATGGATGGATCTGGGCTTGTGCTAGCCGATCGCCACTATGCCATATAGGCAAAGTAAATTCCAGACTGGCTACAAGGTTTTTAGCCTGTGTAGCCACAGTGGCGTTCTTATTTTTAGGAAAAAAAGGCTAAAACTTACAACTTTTTTGGACTCGCAAAAATCCCCGAGCGATAACATAAGAAAACAAACTTTTTCTCTCACTAGGCGGCTCGCATGCTGACGGAAATAGCCTAAGTGACCCGAACGCTCCCGATAATTAAATATGCACTTGGGTCATGACCTCCTCTCGTCCAATGAAAAAAAAAGGATTCTATTTTTACAAGCTAGACCCGCGAATTGGTGTACAACAAGGTGAGGAGGATAGAAAGAAAATGAGAATACTGTTTTATAGTAGATTTTGTGTTAAAATTCTAATTGAACAACAAATGGTGAATGCTGAGAGGGGGTTGGAGTGGTGACTGACCGATCAGAAGGTAAATGAAAGATATTATCAATACTTTTTTGTAGTCTTAGACTTTTGATCCCAATGACCAGCAGGAATAACCAACGATGCATGTAAATGTGTATTCACCTCACTCGCTATTTTTCATGCCTTTTAAATTGAAATGAAAAATCATGTTATCGAATTAAAAATAAAAAACTAAACTATGGCATACCAATGGTGTTGTTGGAGGGGGGGGGGTCCAAGGAGGAAGATTCTACAGAGGAAGAGGATGATCTTCCCATAGATCTGTCAAAGTCGAAGTGACATTCAGACTTTTAATTTGTGCTATGTCTCATATCTTGCCAAGAATCAAAATTATTAAAATCAAAGTGTCAAAGTTAAAATGTCTTCTAGTCTAAGTAAAACGTTCTACGCCGCTGTCTTGGACACAGAATGTGGCTTTTTGTGGCTTACTCGATTCTTTTATACTGAGCCACAGTGGCTTAGTCATACTACGTCCTAGTACGAGCCCAATAGATGGATGTTAGAAAAAATTGGACTTAACACCCTCACTAGGATCTTGATTGAGATTGCCGGGATCCCGAGCCCTATTGTCATGCTATTCATCCACCACCATTACCTCAAGACCTGGATTCACGTTAGATGTCTCACCCATTGAGAATGTTCAGGGCACTCTAGATCAATCTGTACGGCACTATGTCCCAGTTTCTGCTAAAATCGGGACCGTTTGTGTAATTTTTGATGCTTGAAAGATTACTGCGATGCATGGTTACTTTTTTCTGCAGTCACACATTGTGTTTATCTGCTGTGAGAAAAGACCAAAAATGATTGAATCAGGATTCAAGTCTTCGTAGGTTAAATTGGCATCTCTTCCTTATAATTACAGTAATCCCGTGTGCATTTGCACATCAACATGCGCAACTTCATCTCATCGCGGATTTTTGGTAGGTAGTCATGTGATACCATAAGCATATTCTATTGGCAGACGGCATCCTGAGTTGCGCTATGTTCTGTGAGTCTCGAAGTTCCATGAGACACAAAAGTGCTTCAAACAGTCAGTGTGGAAAAAGGTAATACAGATAGAAGGTGGTTTAATATAGTATGGGGAGGGTTCATAAACGTTTAAATCACTGTAAATAGTAAGATAAATAGTTTGTCGCTATTTTGTGAAATTTTTTATTCGCGTGTGGTTCCTGGAATGCATTAAACGTGAGTAAGAAGGTCGCGCTGTGTAAAAAATATGCTGGAGGTCATTCCTGATAGCTGAGCTGAAGTGGGACCATGTAATTTTAACATCACAGACCAGCTCACCCCAGAATCTCTATTGACCTCTGCAGATCAATCTGTTTCATTAATTTCTAAATTGATTTTTCACCAATATTCATTCAAACAAAATAGAATACCTCTAAAAGGTGCAAAAATTCAACAGACCAGCTAATGAGGGGTTCTCTTATTTGCATGTAAGCAAACCGGCCACTGTTGCAATTGTGTTACAGTTTTTGAAGGATGCAAACAATGTCATCTACAGTTGGATTAAAGAAAAGCAGTAAATGTTATTTTACGATTAAAGGTCTGTCAGCAGCTCCATACAGTAGATTCTGTCAGATAGAGGAAATGACAGTAAATTTGGGCTCATTTTTTTTTTGTAATGACTAATTTGTCTTCATATATTCTGGTTAAGCTTCAGTTATGACTTTCTGCATTGTTTTTATTAAATAAAGACTTTATTCTTTTATTTATTTTTTTTAAATCAGGCCAACATTTGCAAAAGTCCTCATTGTGGCCCATGACCTGGACCCTTAGTGGCCATGTCATGCATGCAAGTGGCTTGATGGAAGGATGGTATTGGAATTGTGTTATTGAAAACCTAGTCTGTCAGCGAACAAGGACGTCTTATGGCACTTTGGGCTGCCTTCCAGCCCTCAACAGTCCGGGATTGTATTTTGTTTTTAAATGTTCCATTCATCTATCTCACCCATGTTCTACAGGCTTCTGTGCATAGAATTTGGACGAAGCAGTTCGACGCTAGAATATGAATTAGGTCTGTGGCAAATGAAACGGGATGTCTGTGTGTGCTGGCAGTGACATCATTAGTGACTGTATGCAGTAGACCAAGATCACTTCATAATTAGTAACACTTCAGGCCAAACTACTGGCTGTCTTCATGCTGCAGGCCCAGATGCTGACAAAACATTTCAATTGTTCAAGGAACACGTTCACTCGCTAGGATGTCCTGTTTAGTTTAACTGTATTGTTAGATGCTGGGTCAGGTAAAACTGGCTCCCTGGAATTACGTGTTTGTAAGATAATGATGATTGTATTTTTAAGCCATTAAGCAAAGGGCTATACTGGGTCAAAGACATGTGGTGCTGTATTGTATTGTATTGTCTGGGTGTCCTGTTTCCACAGTGAACTACATGTTACCCCTCCCCACAGACAACCTGACTCATTTCTATGCTGCTAAGTGAAAGAAAGAGAATGCTTGCTTTCTTCTGCCTCTGCATTACAATAAAAGCCACAAATTTCTGTGACACATGTGACAAAATGAAAAATGATTTGTAGCACTCTGCCTTTGATGAGAGTTTTATTCTCTGTGTTAATGTTTAGTTCAACTAGTAACAGCCCAGCAAAACTCTGATCAGAAACAGTGTTATTGCCTGCCAGAAGCAAAAGCCTCAAATTGGTGCCAACTCACATTGTGAGGGAATCATCACAAATAATATATTTCATGTCTCCTCTCTAACTTTTAATATTTTTCTACCCACAGTCAGAGAAATATTAGTAATATAATTTGTTTCTTTCCAATCACCTGAAATATTCTTTAGTGTAAAAGGAACTGATTGGCACACTTGTTAAAATATGTCGCCATCCAATGAAGCACTCTGGGTATTGCTGTCACGCACTGGTGTCATTATTTTTCATTACCCAGCCCTACACCTACCAATGCCTCAAACATTTGAGAGAACTGCTGGCTGCAGTTTCCTATTTGACAACTCGCATTCACAATATAGGAAGAGTGTTTGATGTGCGCTGATCCTCCTCATCCTGTCTGATTGTTCTCCTGGAACGCGAGCCAGCCTTGGAGAAACTGGTATGCTGGATGAGGAAGAATTCATATCAGCCTTCAAGGAGGACACAAACGCTAATACTAGAAATGACTCGGTCTCATCGTCAAAAATTTAAATGTCTTCATCTTTTCATTTTATCTCTCCTTTATAACAGAAGTCCAATGACAGGTTGATAATACAAAATTTAATCTGATCTGGAATCATTTGTAAACACTTTTTAGATTTGGCTTAAAACCAAAATGTGGTGTTTAACTTTGCCATGGAATGATCATCAACTCATCGAGATATGTATGCATAAATTCATTGAAAATATTTTTTTTTAAGTTATGACAGATCTATTTAGAATTTAATATTCATCTACAGCATAATATTGGCTGAAATATTCTAATTCACTGCTGTGTCACTTTCTGAAAAATGTGAAAAAAATGTCTAAAAAAATATAGGCTTGCATGCTTTGCATTTTTTTCAAATTCCATTCTATTAGTCTATCATGAGCTTGGATACTCGGATGAATGGTGCGTTAAGTTACAAAGCAGATATTTCAGATAGTTATTGTGTTCATACAATGGTAACATAATATTAGTGTATTTACTTGGTTGAGTAGAGTTGACAAATGGGCATGTGCTAATAGATAGATATAAGACTGCAGCTTCTAATCTCTAGAAGACACTGATGAAATCTAAGCTAAAAGATAGACAAGAAAAGCTTTTATGCCTTCACACCAGTGGAGCATAGATGATGTTGACTTAATTGGGTGTTACTGTTATTGCTTAAGAAAAAAAAACCCTCCAGCATGTGTTCATGGTCAGTGAATTTAACAGGTAGTAGGGCAGGATCGGGGTCAAATCTACACCTTAACTGGAGGCAGAGACGTCACAATGTCAGCCTTGTCTTTAGGCAAGTAAAGGAGCTGCAGTATGATGCTGTGTGTCTCGTCTACACCATGTTCAGGCCCCCAGATCATTCATATGGGAAAAAATTGTTGCTCAGATGCAGCGTCAGGCTGCAAATTAGAGCCTAACTGGTGTGCTGGGTTCTGTGTGTGTGCCCAGTAATAAGTACTGTTTTTTGATGTTGAAGCGACATGGGTTGTGTTGACAGTAATGGATGATGCATTAAGTTCAGTGTATTCTATCTAATGCTCATTATTTATGTGAGTGTTTCTGAATGATGTTTAAGGAGAGGGTATTTGTAGTTTTTATCGATATGCTGCTCCCATTATGTTGTATTAAATAAGTAAAACATTCTGTTTAAAAGTGCATAATACTGACCGTAATCTCTGTTTGATGTTAGAGCTGTTTTGTGCTACAAAAAGTAATATAGCAAAAAATAAAACGTACTCTTCAGCAACCAGACATAATTTGAAACATTTTGCTGATGAAAATAGTGTTTCACAACTGCTGTTTAATGCATCTATTGCACCACTGTGCCCGTGTGGTTCAGCCATCAGTTTTCTCATAGGCTGAAGACGAGATCATCACAATCATCTCGTCTTCAGCCTCATATCTGCCTCATGGGCCTGCTGGAGCCAATCCCATCTGGCTACGGGCGAGAGGCGGAGACGAGCTGGATGAGACGCCAGTTCATAACGGGGTCCTGTACTGTTTACGTGTACATTTATTAATTTTCACAGCACCCTCATTGTATTTCGTCAATTCATTTTTTTAAATGCTATAAAATTTGCAAACTGCACGTAGGAGTGAGTGTGTGTGGTTGTCAGTCTTTGCGTGTAGCTCCGCGGCACACTGGCGTCGTGCCTGGAGTGTCCTCCGCCTCGCGCACTATTCCAGCTGAGATAGGCTCCAGCTCCCCGTGACCCGCTGCGGCGGATAAAGCAGAAGAAAATGGATGGTTGGAAGAAATTTGCATTTTTGTTGGTGCTTTTTTATATGGTCTAGTAGTTGTCATGGGAACAGAGAACTGTGTGTTCAGCACCATGCAAACATCTAGCGATTTCTTAAAGACTGGATGGTGCCACGTAGAGCTACAAACTGCAATAATACAGGTGGACTGTTAAATCGTTTAACAGAGATTAAAGGAGCTGTTTGAGATTGTCATATATTGAACTACTTTTGTTTATCTAAAGTATGATATGGTAGTGAGGTAATCATGCAACAGAATTTTGTTATATTGAAGATAAAGTGTCCTTTGGCTAAAACCCTTTCTATCACGCTTGGAAAAGCTTCATACTGGATAAAATGCCTGAGGGACATTTTTTTTCTTTTCTCTTTCAAATCTGATCATAAAGGCGTATCAAACATGAAATGATTCACTGAAAGAATTCTATTAAATCTGATGGATAACAGGAAATCTCAGACCATCACATTGGCAATCATCAAATCACCTCAAGTTGTAATGACTCGTGGCCAAATATCAAGCAGTTAGTGTTGTAGAGGGAAACGGAAACTTAAAAAAGATTCCAGTCGGGACCCGTAATAGGAAGAAGCAGCTGTCGTTTTAATTCTTATCATTTAATTTGTGTGTTTTAAGGTGTGATGTATAATATTAACTCATGTTTTACAGAGTAGTAAATGGCACAAATGGTTATAATTAATCAATGTCATGTCAATTGAAAATTGGTTGTCCTGAAATGGCTTTTCTATAGGAGTTCAAACTCTGTTCCACAAAGCTGACATGCAGTTTATTTTTCACTCCATTCCACAGACACTGTGTTTATATCACTGTTGGTCTCTTTCTCTCTTCAGGGCATACTCCCTAGTTGACTCCAGCCAGGTGTCCACCTTCCTCATCTCCATCCTTCTCATCGTCTATGGCAGTTTCAGGTGAGAATTCACAAATCCTCTCTTCACCTCTCAGGATGATGGTAGACAATGACAAGAAGAGGGGGTTTTGCATGAGCAAAAACCATTAGCCTTAAGTCTCTCAATGTCAAATACAGTGTTCTCAGCTGCCAGAATAAGTAATAAAGCATTTGTTACTGGAATGTTTGTCTTTTGGATTTAGGTGCATTTTGGGCATTAAAGAACTCTACAGTCTTACATTTATTTTGTTTTTTGCGACATTAACAAGCAAGACTTTTGAGAAAGGCTTTAAAACTACATACCCTCCAGTTAAGGCTGGGTCGAAAAGACTGTGCCAATCATTATTATGCACACTTTATGCTTTTCTTCATGACAAGTCATACTGTGGTTGGTGGAAACCTCGTAGCAACAGAATATGCTTTTCATATTGTGATTTTGGGCCGACAAGACTCAGGGGGTCAGGCGTCCACCAATCAGAAGCCGGTTCCAAACCCCTGAATTCAGCTTGTCAAATGTTCCTGAGTTATGTATCAATACCATTATCAGTGGGGGAGGGGGTCTAACACCCTCTGCTCTCTGCCCTCATTCATTGCCTCTTTCATACAGGTCATTAAATATGGATTGTGAGAACCAGGAGAAGGATAAAGATGGTAACCCCACGCCCGGGGCTTTCAATAACAGCAACACAAACAACAGTGAGTGTGACATAAATGAATGGAACATACAGACACACTGTTCTTGGCTTTACAGTTGATCACTCACTGTTTCTTTTTGTTTATTTTGAAGGTATTCAAACTATAGACTCCACACAGGCCCTGTTTCTGCCCATAGGAGCCTCTGTGTCCCTGCTAGTCATGTTCTTCTTCTTTGACTCTGTACAGGTGGTGTTCACCATCTGCACTGCAGGTGAGCGCCGCTCAGGAACACAACACACAGTCTGTACATCTGTAAGAATTCCTTTAATAAGGCTTTTACATTCCCCTTCAGTAGTGACACACAGGGGAAGGTCTCGAACCCGTCTTGATTATTGGAACTGCGAAGGCCATTAAATGCCCCATTAAGCTTGCATCAAACGATCGGAACAACAAGTCAAGGTCTCACAGCCGCATTTTGCTCTTTTCCTCCAGTTCTTGCAACAATCGCATTTGCATTCCTCCTGTTGCCGATGTGCCAGTATCTGACCAGACCCTGCTCCCCACAGAACAAGTAAGAAAAGCATCACATCGCTCTTTTCATTTTAGGTGTTTCTGTTTGAACTGCTCCATGCTCTTTTGTACATTTTTTACACAAAGCTCTGTAATTAATCACATTCATAAATCAAGTCATTCTAAATTAATTAGGTGGTACACACAGTGAATATTGTGTTATTTGGGTTCAGTTATTGCACAGAAATGATTCTGTAATGGGTGCTTCTGGACTTTGATTATAATCGGCTGAGCCGTGTTCTTGGCCATAAGCACAGACTATGATTGCATTACATCAGATTGCTGCCCCAGAGAAATTATTTCATAATGTCACATTTGGGACTTGTTGGGTGGGTTAAGATAGGGAAGATATAGATTAAAATCAATAATGAAAAGAGGCACTGGAATGTGAAAACATCGAGTAACAAACCTGGAGAGTTAATTTGTATTCATGTTTGTTGTTTTCAAGAAAGATATGACTTCATTTTAGAAAACCAAAATCACCTAATTGGAGCTTAACCACTCTGTCTGATTTATGCCACTGAAGAAAAACAAGAAAGGTGAATCCACTGTTTTCAGCAGTTAACATCTCCTGGTACACCAGTGATTCACCCACCAGCAGATTCTGGAATGAGCAACAATATTTCTGTGGGAGTAGTAGAAAATATTTTTGAAAAGTAAACAACCGAACCTCCCTCTGTGATAAATGATTAGACTTTATTAAAATAAAGCTCACTGAGGCACTGAATCCAAACACGCGTGAGAATTTTTACAGTGTCAGCCAATCGGGGGTGACCTTCAGAAGCTGCAAGTTGCTATGGATTTGTAACGCAGCTTACACCCTTAACAATCTACAGAATTAGTACAAAGACTGTCATGCTACCCTAGAGGCAAGAGAATATGGATTATCACTGATGTCTGACTGGAATGTAGACTGAAACAGTTTCCTCACTCATGATGTCTCAAACTGGAATAAAGCATGAGAGATAACCAGCAGAATCCCCACCTGCACCGCGTAACCAATGTGAATACATCTTCTGTCATTAGAAGCTCAAAGCTTCTCCTCTGCCTCTCTGTGCATGAATTAATTGCTGATAACCTGACGCCTAGTCCGAATCTATTGGCTGCTCATTGTTTATATTAAAAGGCATTTATTTTTTGTTTGAACTGCATGTATAAGAACACAAATCTTTTTTTTTTTATATCCGTCTTGCATTTGAGGTCAGTGCATCTCCAGTCCAACAGGAATACACTTGGTTGTGTTATGATAGCCAAGTAAAACTCCTGAAGAAGTGTGTGCAAATTGTTGGTTTAGTCCTACAACAACAGCTAAGCTAACGGTACCTAACAGATATGAATGAAGCGCTTCCATGAGATTCCAGTAGGGTTAGCTCATCTTCAGACCCCCACTACTCCCACTCCCGGGTTGTTTAACACATGTTTCATGGTGAAATAGTCGACCTGTGAATGCTTTCCTGATTGTGTCACGTTTTCTTGTATGACTCTTTTGTCTCATTGCAGGATTTCCTTCGGCTGCTGTGGGCGTTTCACTCTGGCTGAGCTCCTCTCCTTCTCCCTGTCCGTCATGTTGGTGCTCATCTGGGTGCTGACTGGACACTGGCTTCTCATGGACGGTATGTCTTGTTTATTGTGTGTGTGTGTGTGTGTGTGTGTGTGTGTGTGTGTGTGTGAGTGAGAGTGAGAGAGAGAGAGAGAGAGAGAGAGAGAGAAAGAAAGAAAGAAAGGTTTGAACAGTAAGTTCAGTGTTTGCACAAAATAGTTCTAAAACATGAAGAGCTCCTAAATAATAGAGTAGCCATATGTGTGCAAACGTTAGCCAGTCCAGTCCCGCCCAGAGTCTTGGGTATGTTTAGTTTTCATAGCCTCCTTTGTGAAGAGGACCTTGACATGACGAGATTGGCATGATGTGTTTTCAGTCTCTTGTGTCGTAGTAGAGAAAGAATGCGCTCCAGTCAGAACATTAAAATGTCACACTGGCCTTTATGTGAACTGGTTTTGATTATGGTTGGTATTTTAGCAAGAACTCCACAAAGCAGATAGAAGCGTTTATGAAATTAAATGAAATCAACTTTAATGATCCTCGTGGGAAAATTATTTGTCCACTCTAGTGTTAGTCAAATGTGTTAGTCACATGCATATGTATATGTGTATAGGCCTGTAACATGCACGCGCACACACACACAGCGCTGGCTTTTGTCTTATCAGGTCAATCCTTAAAAATACAAAAGCAAGTGAGAACACAATCAGAAATTTCACATCTGTTTCTTTTTTCTTTGTTTTTACGCTCCCACCAAAGAGGCCAGATCACATTATATTCGTATTTTTCCGACGATAATGTGTCTGTTCAAACCTCAATAGAGAAAATTCAAACATGTTTTGTAGGGTTTCTTCAGTTTATTATATTTTTAGCCATATTTGATGTATTTTAGGTCAGTTTACTGTCACTCATGATGCCGGTGGTGGTCTGTCAGTCTCAGCCCAAACTGACTACTTCTTTTATCCTGGGTGCATCATTGTCCTTGGAATGATCTGGTGTTTCTTCTCCCTGCAGCTTTAGCCATGGGTTTGTGCGTCGCCATGATCGCCTTTGTGCGGCTTCCCAGTCTGAAGGTGTCCTGCCTGCTGCTGTCAGGACTGCTCATTTATGACGTGTTCTGGGTAAGACTTCACCTCCATCAGAGCCGCCACTGGAAGAAAAGGGAAACCATCTATTCATGTATTATGATTCCTCCTTTTCCGCTGCAGGTGTTCTTCTCAGCCTACATCTTTAATAGTAATGTGATGGTCAAGGTTGCGACACAACCCGCTGAAAATCCCATAGATGTTCTGTCCAGGAAGCTCCACTTGGGGCCTGGGATGGGCCGCGATGTTCCCCGTCTCTCCTTACCTGGCAAACTGGTCTTTCCCAGGTAAGATGAACTTCACCGTGGCGAGGAAAATAACATTCCCTCTGCTATTGATCAGCCGCTGCTGTATATTTATGCAAACATCATCTCCACGTCTGCGCTGAATGCTGAAGGTTCTTTGTGGTCGTATTGGCTTATCGGTTGATTTGTGATCAGCAGAGGAGAGCAGAAAATCTATTGGTCATCTCCAAACTATTCCTGATTATTCGTGTAGTGCCACAAATACACACACACACACACACAAAAACTGGAGGAGAAACAAGGTCGCCTGGCTATTGTGGGTGCAGTGATCCCATCTTGTGATCAGAATCAGCTCTCTTCACTGGTTCAGTGTCAGAGAATCCATTATTCTCACGATCCCAGCTTGATAATGGAACCTTAAAGCAAAGACACTCAGGTATTCATCCAATCAGTTGCCTTTTTTCTGAGTGGAACCACATCCTATCCTGTGTGCGTATTCGTTCATCTCCTTTTGAGACGTCTACAGTCTCAGTTCTGGATAGGTTACTCAGAAACGTGGGTCACGTTTTTGTGATTGGCTGCAATCGATCATTCCTCTCTCCTCGGCAGCGATCAGAACATCGTGAGGAAATGAGCTGGAGATGTAGATCCCTGATAAGAACTAGGGAGAGAGAGCGATAGAGATGGCTGCTCGCTCTATCAACTCGAGGTGTCCTCTCCTTCAGTTTCAGCTTCAGAGAATTTTCTATTTCAAATCCAACCTTCGAAGGATGTTACCAGATAGATTAAGCGCCACAGAGACCAGTCTCCTCTGGAGTTTCGATCTGGATCTGACAGCTCGTTGTCTGTTGCCTAAGAAACGACTTATAGTAGACGCTCCCTGTCTTGACTGACTCTACTATTTCGTTATTTGTTGATATTTTTTTCCATTACATCTTTTATTGGCTTACACTGTTTTAAGACACACAAATTAAGAATAAAGGGTTTTTGAGTTGTTGTTTCTTACACCCTGTGCAATATTTTTTTTTTTTTCCAATAGTGACATTTATTTTCAGGATCGCTGGCATAGTTGTGAACATTTGCTGTAGATTTGACATCTGTTCAGGGCCTGCGTTTGTGTGCATTAACAAATATTGCAATGTAGCGACAAACTATTTTATTACGGAAATTTAAACGTTTATAACCCTCCCCATACTGATATTATACCACCTTATATCTGTATTACCGTTTCCCAGTCTTTTAGACTGTTTAAAGCACTTTTGTATTAAAGAAAAGTGTCTCTTTAATACACAGAAGTTTGCTGCGTTCCGTGAGTCTCTGAACGCAGCAAACTTCTGGGTGCTGTCAACCAATAGCATGTGCACATGGTATCACGTGACAACCTACTAAAAATCTGCGTTGTAGTGAAGCCTTGCATCTTGAAGCGCGAATAAACGAGGGATTACTCTAATTCAGTTTTGTTTTGTTGTAGTTGCTTTGGATCTTGTTGCTTGTGTATCCCTCCATCCTAAATCTATTTTTTGTTTTTCCCCTGTGTGCAGTTCCACAGGAAGTCACTTCTCGATGCTGGGAATAGGAGACATTGTGATGCCGGGGCTGCTCTTGTGCTTTGTCCTGCGTTACGACAACTACAAGAAGCAGGCGACTGGAGAAGTTCCAGGTCCTGGAAACATGTCTGGACGCATGCAGCGTGTCTCGTATTTCCACTGCACTCTAATTGGATACTTCGTAGGTGAGTGGGCAGTCAGTGGATGAAAAAGGTCAATGTTTCATTGCAGTCTTAGATTGTCATGTGATTGATGGTGGTGCATCTGTGTCGTCAGGTCTACTGACCGCCACCGTGGCCTCCAGGATTCATCGTGCCGCTCAGCCCGCTCTGCTCTACCTGGTACCCTTCACCCTGCTGCCTCTGCTCACTATGGCCTACCTGAAGGTACAGCTGGTGACACGACACAGCAGCTGCTAATCTGGATGACGGTTACAGAGTTCAGCAGTTTACTTCAGATAAATGTAACCTTTCTAAAGGGATTCCAAAAAAGAAGAAAGGGATAAATAATACAGATGAGCTTTTTATTGTTGTGTGTTGCAGATTCTTTCTAGTCATAGTAGCACATTAGGTATTTGTTAATCTGTTTGTTTAACTTGTGTAAATGTTCAGCTACTTAAATTCTATGCACATTGTGAAATTCAAACTAAAGTAAACATGCCACAAATCTTCTAACTCCAGAACATCAGAAGCTCATAAATAAAGTGTTAAATTCTCTTCTAGTTTGATAAAATTCAAATTTTTCCTTCTATTCTTATGTCAGACCCCAGATTTCCCAGTCACCACTTACTTAAATTCATTCATTCAAGTTTAAAACGAGATTTGGGGCATGAACAATAAAAGAACAGTTTGATTTTAATGACACGGGAGCTTTCTAGGTTGACCTGAATGAAGACGTATAAACAGAATCTTGGGTGTGCGACTCCTGATTGATAGCTGAACTGATGTCTGTGATCCACAGGGGGATTTGCGACGCATGTGGTCAGAGCCTTTTCACGCTAAGACCAGCAGCTCCCGCTTCCTGGAGGTATGATGCACCCTGGGATACATAACCAGCACGGGGGAGGACTGTGGATCCTTCATCTCGATTAGATGGAAGGAGAAGAGGGCGCACTCATAGTGAGACCATGTTGTCATCACTTGTTCATGCTTTCTGCCAATCCTCTGTGAAAAACCCCCCAGAAGGACACCAGTGTGTGGATCACAATGCCCCCCCCCAACACAGCTCATCTTTGGTCCTACATCCTCACCACTTTATCTCTGTTTCCTCCATTCGGTCTATTTCCTCTTCATTACAGCACATCCTGTCAATGCTGTTTCTGTTCTACACTATCTTTTCCGCTCTTCTATAGTTGGTATCATTTGCCACTTCCCATTCCATACGTCAGACCTCTCACTACATTTTTCCACTTAAATTTCCTCCGCATCTCCTTTTGTCAGCGACTCAGATGAACTCGAGGACCAGGCCTCCCCCCCCCTCTCTCTCTCTCTCTTTGTGGACTTAGAGATGTGAGACATGGCTGGGGTTTATATATATTTTTTTAGCATTGTCGTGGTCATTATTATAATATTATTATGGAACGATTTAAACAACCGGAGGAGGCGGAGTGTTACAAAGGCACAGGACGGTGCTCTGGAGCAGCCACACAGTAAAGGAGAAGAGTCTTCTCCCTCCATCCGTCTCCCTCCTCTCTCCTCATCTGTCCCGTCGTCCCACCTCAACAACTTCTCCCCCAGCGCTCCTCCGACACTCCCTGCGAGCCCGAACCCCCCCTCCCCTTTGCTCATCTGCTGTCCCCAGTCCCCCGCCCTCACAGATAACTATGTATTTTATTTGGAAAAGTTTTATTCTTGGCATATACAGAAACGATGCATAGTGAATTGTTAAGCTACCCCCCCCCCCATCGTTTCAGGGGCCGCTTTCTATTTGTACATATATGTATTCGCGGTATCATGAGTTTGTATTTGTGTTGGCGAGCATGTCGAATAGGGTGGGAAACTGACCCCCGGCCAACACGCAGATTTCAGTCAGTGTCTGCTGCCGCTTGCATCAGCTGGTGAGCGTCCATTGTTCAGCTGTAGTTTTCTGGCATCTAAATCGTCATGGAAACACAACCAATGGACTGATAATTTTTTTTTTTTTTTTGGAGGGAGGAAAAACATCAACACCCGTTGACGAAAAAGGGTCAGTTTCCCGTTCTTGCAGTTGTGAGAGTGAATGAGACGAGTGAATGGTGGAGTTGGTTTTATTTAAAATCATGAACACGTTAAAAAAAACCAGTGACAATAGTCAGGTTTCCAGTGAGCTAGGTGTGTGGCATCCAACTGTCATGAACACGTAATGGTTTGTGTTTAACTTAACAAAATAACCCAAACAGGGACTCAATTTAGTTTTTAGCATTTTTCTCTGTGGATAGGTAGAAATGTAAAAAGTGTCATATTGTTCTTTTTTTTTTTTTTTTTTCCCAAATGAATGTTGAATTGATTTTAAGTTATGCAATGTTACTTTTCACTCTGGTACCACATCATGCTGGGTTCACACACAACACTAAAAGCATCGTGTTCCAGCCTCCACAGATCTCTAAATGTTTGACCATGTATGGACCAGATTAGTGTGTGTGTGTGTGTGTCTGTGTGTGTGTGTGTGTGTGTCTGTGTGTGTGTGTGTGTCTGTGTCTGTGTGTGTGTGTGTGTGTGTCGTTGGAGCAGCACAAACACCTCATCACATCTGAGCTTTGTAAATGTCAGCGTTTCACCTCAGTCAATGAAGACCTGACTATTGTGAAAGTTTTGATTCCTGGACATGAGGGCCGTTGGTTCAATTTATTCATAGTTACTGACGAAGGGTTTCAAAGTGGACAGTTTGTATGTGTGCGTGTGCGTATGTGCCCGATTAAATAACAGTCTATTTGGACCTGGGAAGGGAGTTGAACCCTTCAGATATCGGAAATGGAGATTACAAATTAAAACTAACCAACAGGATGTTTTTATTGTCACCATTTGGTCCCTGAAGGTCTTTTTTTTTTCTTTCTGTACGTTTACTTTTTTGTGGTGCTTGTCAGTTAATATTTAATGTATACTGGAAAACATGAGTGATTCAAAGAGATGTGGGGACGATGCAGTTTGCTGGCCTGTTTTTGTTTTGTTTTTTTAAACCTTTTTTTATGCTATCTGGCCATGCATGTTAAGTGTACAGTGCATCATTTGTGAGACTGCATCGATGGGACTTCTGCAGGTTTGAGTCTCTGCTGGCCGACACCAAGGCTTTGGACCTATTGAGCCCACCCACACAAGCAGCGACAGCGAATTGAACAAAAGCTGCAGGTCAGAAGGACTGTGATTGGTCAGCTCTGACTGTTATGAGTTGAATCCAGTTGAATTGGAGCGTCTGACCTGCCACTCATTGCAATGGCCTAAACTTTTGGCAACATGGAATCACAAACCCTCTTTCACCTCCTCATGGACACGGCGAGAAAATATATAGATTTATATACATATGTGTGTATATATACATGCATAAATAATTGATGACGATCATAGTGATAACAGAACACTTTCTTTTTTATAGAAAACATTTCTTTTTACCCCTTTGGGTGGTTTTTTTTTTTGTGCTTTAGGTTTATTTTTCTTTGCACCTCCCCTCCCCTCCAGCAGAGGGCTCCAGCTGTGTTGGTGCATCAATATTACAGCTGAATGGATTCTGTATAGAAAACTGGTGAAATAAATTAAGAACTGTGTAGTGAAACGTGAATCCTGAAGCGCTTGATCTAAAACACTTTGTCTCCTTTTAACCCCCTCCCTCTCCCATTCTCCCCCCATTCCTTCAGGATTCTGCTGTAAATAAACATGACTCTTAACTGTAACTGTCATCTCCTTCTTTGGCTCAGTTGGTAATTAAAATTATGTCAGCATGCGCTCTACCTTTGAGCTACATCCCTTGCACCTTAAAATTCAGAATACAACATCTTGATAAAAAATGTGGGATAACCAGAGAACTCTTTTATCTCCTGCGCTCCAAGTAGTTTATATTCCACTACATCATTTGACCAGTTTGGTTAATGGTCACTAAAACATATATAGGCGTATAAAACATACATCTTTGTTAAATATTAAACCACTATTTCTCAACCGATGCGGTGTGACTTCGCATGAAGTCAAGGCCCTTTGTTATGTTTCACATGTTTGCCAGATGTTAAACCCAAGTTTAGCCTGTCAGCTGCTCTGATGTCCCCTACATATCTGTTCTGTCACTTATTTTTATTCTAATCCTTATTCAATCTATCAACTTTTATTTATAAACTGCTTAATCACATCAGCAGACATTTCAAAGCACTTTAACAGACAACAGAAACCCAACAGAACCCTCCAGAACAAGCAAGACAGCGGTGGGGAAAACCCCCTCCATGATTTTAATCTCATAACCTCCTATCTTGGGAGGCACTGAACTAGAGTTTGATGAAGGAGCTCCAGAGCTTTTAACTTGTATTAAGCAATAGGATTGACAAATTCTATCTGGATTATTTTTTCTTTATTGTGAATATATGGAATGACTGTGACACATATCAAGTAAAAGAACCCATCAAAATCTTGTTAACACCCAAATAGTCAAATATATTTTAAAGGCTATCTGTGAAAAAACATCTAAAATAAACTGGTGTCAACATCTTCCTTGAAACGGGTGTGAGAATGAACAGGTCACGGCAAATTCTCACCTGAACTTTGTTTTAAAAAATCTTAAAAGTCAGCATCATCAGAAGTGAAATCTTATTCATATGAAATGTGCAAAGATAAAAAAAACCTCAGGATGATGAGCAGTTGGCTCAAAAATAGAAGCCAGACAGTGTGGTGTTCTGTAGCTAAACAGAGAACTGCAACCACATCAGTGGAAGCTCTCCTTCAACAACTAGACCCCCTCCTTTACAGGAGGTTTTGTGGTAGACCCATAACTGAGGAGGAGCACATCACAAATCAAGAACCGGTAGGGGTTTGGTTTTTGTTTTTGTTTTTTTGGCTCTAAGAGTCTTTAAATGAATTAAAATTGGACGCCTAAGAAGAGAATGTGATTAGATCCATTAATAATATCCTGAACTCTGGGTTGTATCTTTTGGCAACATCAGGATCTTCCTGAGTGGGAGTGGGAGGCGTTGCTACCAGCTTTTTGCAAAAATGTGTACAAAGTGAACTAATGCCAGCAGATGGAGACACAGTACAAAAGTCTGCGAACACAGTCAGCAGTCGGAGAGCTGTGATGGAACACATTCATGCGTTTTCATCCTTCAGTATGGATGGAGGTCTCAACCCCAGGATAATCTAGCTGTGAGCTGCACTGAGGCGTTCCTACACCTAACAGGCCTTAAGAGTATCAGCCTTATATGCACAGCAATCCATCTACAGAACATGAATCAGAGCAATGAGAAAAAGAAGTCCCTCCATGATTGGAGCAGGGAGCTGAGAAGATAAGCATGTTCTAATCTAACTCGGGTAATTTTCTCCTGCAGAGAGGAAGATCTTGTAATCCGTCCTGGTAAAATGTCTTCCTCAATGACTGCCCAAAGATGCTGGATGGAGATGCATTCCGCTGCCGCCACTGCTGCTGCTACAGCTGTTGGAGATATGCAGGCTTCTTCTCTCAAGCAGATCACGTGTCTATCTATAGTGGATGTGAAGCCTTTTCTCTGTATGATTCACTTAAGCTGTTTCGTGATGCTGCTGAGGGTAATAAAATGGTAAAGGTGAATGATTGGGTATGAATCCAGATTGAAGAGCTGCAGGAGGAGTAACACTTTCAAGTGTGATGTGAGGAAATCCTAAAACCTTCAAAGGATGGACAGTTTTATGCAGAAAAGTGCTGAGTTTAATTTTGATTTTTGTTCCACCTTCTGAAGTTATAATTATTATCTGTTCTTAAATCATCCAGGAAAGTTTTGTCGATAAATTGTCTGATTTATTGGTTTAGTGGCTGACAGATCCTCCAAAACTCAAACTACCAGACAGATAAGAGGGCTGACTGGAGGAACAGGTGAAGCAGACAGTTGTGAGGATGAGTAGGTGGATGCTGGTTGTGTGTGAGGATGTGTGGGCTGAGTCGGTAGGATCATCCCTCCACCTCTCAGCACCTATTGGTCAGACCCAACAACAACTCCTATGCTGCTTTGAAGTTGACAGAATTCCACCACGGCCATGGGGATTGTAGCACGTCATTTGTAAAAACTCCTGGCAAGATAGTCCTAAAATACGTGGATTCCAGCTCGTGCTTGAAATACAGGCCTGTGAACACTACGAGGTTCTCATTTTGTCCTTTGACACTGATCCTAAAATTACAGACAGGCAGGTAGCAGGGTAATCTCAGTCTGCCAGAAATGGGCTGCAGGAATCAGATATGTTTTTAATTTAGAGGGACACGACCTCCCCTCCATCTTTTTTTCTTTTGATTTGCATGAATTTAGATAGTTTTCTCATATGAATTCAGCTGTGCATGAAATAAACTGCGTGGTTTAGTTTATCCTTTACTGTTGTAAACATTACTGTGCCGTTAAAATCTTTTCTGTTGCAGTGCGACATTTAAACACACAAAAAAAGCATGTTATTGATCAAAAAAGCTAATTATAAAGTATAAAGCTTATATATAAAAAATATAATGGTTGAAATTTGTACAAAGTGCATCTGACGACAACAATAGAAAGTCAGGAGTTTATTTCCAACCATAAAGGGAACATGTATTTTAAAGGGGTGCAGCATGTTGAAGAAACCTTATCACAGGAACAGGCATCTATTATCCATCTAACTGCTGGAACACACAACCAGGACAAGCTCATAATAAATTTCAAAGTTGGTAGCACATGAAGTCAGCCAGTGCAGGTAATTTAAAAAGTGCTGGTATTTATTGGCGCCCCCCCCCCCCCCCCCCCCGCTCATGTTAAAGTTAAAGGCAGAAAAGGTTCCTTCCCCTTCTTCTTCTCCTCTCTTCCAACCAGGCATTCCAGGCTTGTTTAAATAAGGCCTGCCTGCCTGGGCGCGGGTTGATTCCCCTCTGGCCCTTTGCCCTTTGACCTAAAGTGCATTCCATATGTAAAGTGAGGAATTCCTCTGAAGTTCAGTTAATGGGGGTGAGTTTTTTTCATCCTTTGGAGTCTGCACTCACCCGGTGGAAGTGGAAAAACAAGTTCGATGTGCGCTCATTTGACCGATCGTAAGTTATGGATGAGGTTTGTTGTGTATCAGCGGTTGTTAAGATTCAGTGTCTCACCAGCGGCTTTAGTCCTTCACTAATCTATAATAATCCTCTGGAAGGGAGGATGTAGTGGTGCAGCGAGGAAGAGGAGTTTCTGTTGGTTGGTGCTCCTAAACTCTAATTGATATCAATATGATTATCAATATATAAAACCATTAAGTTTCTCAGGAGGCCAGAGGGGTTTATAGATTACAGGTGCTCCAAATTGCAAAACTCCACCAGGCATTTTTGTGATTTTGGGGCTAAATGACCAACCTAAGAACTGGAAATATACAAAGGTTTTTCTATTTTGCAGTTCAAACAAGCAGAAGTGCTCAAAAACGAGTTATTAGCGTTTCATTGAGTGCATGAATGGTGCAGTCATGTTTGAATTTGAGGAGTATGCAAAACACATTATTAAAAGTAGAAGGTTTAAATTTCCTTAACCTGTTATGTTGACGTTGGCTTAGCGTACGAATTATACGTGGGTCAAGCTCAAACTTTACTGTTGCAGTAAATATGTAATAAAATTAATAATAATAATAATAACCGCTTTGTTTTCTTTCAAATATGTTTCTCTTCGTTGGACTTATTGAAAAGCCAAAATGTAGAAAAATACTGCAGTATTAAAACTTCCTTCTTTGCCATAATATTTAACTAAAGAGACAAAACACATGAATAAAGATGATTTTTCTTCTGGGCTTTCCATGTGCAAACATATCTTTCAAGAACTCATCTGCATTATGTACTGTAGCTGTAGAAGCGGAACTCCTTGTCACATCTCAACTGAACAAACTGTGCTAATGACTGACTTTCTATAGGTTTAGTACAACATGTTCAGACAAATAGACTCCAACACGGATAAAAAAAAAATATTGTTCATTTTTTAATAAACTTTTTAAAAATTGTTGTAAACATCTTATTAAGTTCAAGAACTATTCCCCAAATAGTTTTTAAAGGTATGAGTGGACCTTCAAGCTGATAAATCAACCTTTCTTTCTTTCTTTCTTTCTTTCTTTTCTTTTTTTTAACCTTTGGGCTACCGAGTGTCTCCAGGGGTTGATAGCAAAGAATGAAAGAAATGTGTTGTCATATCCACTCTGTGAACTGGCTGTCTGCTTAAATGAAAGCTATAGCGGCTAACGGGAGAGCGCAGCGCGGCCCCTGGATCTGAAGATGGATCCACGGGTGGAGGTTCCTCTGCTCTTGTGCTTTAGGAGCCCTGTGTACTGTTGGAGACGCTGTAAAAGGTTGTGCCACCCACACAGCTGGAATGTCATGCATGCAGTCCATAGAGTCTGTTTCAAGTGGGAGGTAGAGGGGGGTGGGTGGGCCCTTTGGTTTGGTGGAGACAGTGTACACGGGGGCTCAGTGCTTGAGGTGGGGTCTTCTACTATGACTTCTACTACTACTGCTGCTGTTGCCACCACCCCCATACACACACACACACACACACCTTTTTTCCTCTTTTGGTGGGAAATTATCAATGAGGATCCATCACGGTTGTTTGGTCTCCGGCCGATGAGAAGAGAGGGGAAATGTGGAGAGAAACGTGCAATGGAAGGATGGGGGTTGGGAGAGGTTAAAGGGCAGAGGAAGAAAGGAGGTACATTTTCAGAAGATGGGAGGCTGGAAAAAACAGAGGGAACAATAACTCCCATGTTTTAAAAGGCTTTTCTCAGCCCCATGACACCTCACAAGGGCAGCAGTTTGAAGTCAGGGAGAGGTGGTTTGGCACTTTCCCCTCAGGCTCATCTGAATTTTTCTCAGTTTCGGTTCTTGTCTTTTCTGTTTATTTAATATCCTTTCAACAACTTCGATTAAACAAATCTAAACCGATGGAGTTCCTTCTTTGAAAAAGCTGAAAATAAAAAGAAGAAACTTGAAAAGTATTTGAAATTCTGAACAAGTTTTAAATCATCATTTGTAATATAGTTTTTTAATTCTTACAATTCTTTTGAAATATATTTGAGGATGTCAAGCAATTTGCTGGATTACTTGAGTAAAATAACAAATATTGATTATGCTAGAAACACATCACTATCAATTTCTTTTATTGCCACATGTATGAATTATAAGCCTTTTGTCAATAATTTTAACAACAAAACACATCTACTTACATTTTTTTTACCCGCTATTGACTTTATAACAGTTCGATTTTTAAATGTTTTCAATAGAGAAAGTTCCAGAAACAGAGCAGATGTGGCTTTTAAAGTGGAAAATTCAGGGTTGAAACAAACTTCTAAATTGTTTTAGTGCTTTAATGGTGTTGATTCTGTGACAAATCAACAACTAACCATCAAACTTTTCATTATTTTGTCATTGCTTAATTTCTAATTAATTGTTAGGAGTGTGATTTTCCCTTTTTTAAGAATGACAGGTGTTGAATTTGAATTAATCAACCAGCTTTAAGTACAATTAAACCATTGGATTATAAAAGTAAAGAAAATCATTAAAAGATATTTGTAAATTAGGAAGACATTTTTGCTAACTTATTTATTTCTTTTTTGTTTAGTTTAGAAGTTTAATTATTAAATTGATTTGAAAATTGAATTACGCAATTGGAAAATTTATTTACACAAGTCTCATGAAGACTCATGAAGGACATCTCTTCTTCACCAAAGTAGACAGGCTGCTATCTGTCAATTAAATCTTCTTTAAATATTTTTTTTCACCATTAACAACTAATCTTTTTTAATAAATCAGCTATTAATATTACCTTTGTTTTTTATCTGTTTGATTTGCTTCACCTCTGTGGAAATACTGTGACAAACAATTGAAGTAACCAAAACATCTGGAATAATTTTAAAATATATATTTTTTATCATTTATTAAATGTCGTGCATGTTTGTGAGGAATTAAGGGAATGAATTTCTGATAGAATTTATCTCCTTTCTGCTCTGATTTAAATTAGATTTAAATATAACAACCAATCCTGAATCAAGACTTCTTTCATTTAAATATTCTTTTAAACTGTTTTGTCACAGAAATGAATTTCTTTTAACGTGTGGAGCAGCTTCAGCTTTTTATTTCCATTTATTCACTGATTTCAACACCTGATGAACACTTTTAAGCAGCTGATGATTATTAATATCTTATGTTCATGAAATAACGTCATTATTTAGACTTGGATTCCTTTTATATTAATCAGGTTATGAATTCTAAGAATAAAATGCGTGACTATAAACAGATGTTGATGTTGAGTTCCAGACTTGTGTGTCACTTTGACAAGACACTTACAGTCTGAGTGTGCGTGTGGAGGGGGGGGGGCACACCAGGTCTATCATGCCCCGCCTTACATCAAACATTTTTGCCGACTGGCTGCACAATCAGATCCCTTCAGAGTGGGCTGGGGTCTGGTGGGTGTGAGGAGAGTAAAAAGTGGGCCCTCTCCCACTGGATAATGCCATTATTTCAGCTCCTCTGGCCAGGAATGCTAAATTTCACAGCCCACTACTCCTCTCTGTGCGTCAGGCGCAAGGGACAGAAGTTCCGCCTGCAGTCCCGCATGATCTGATCCGACCACTGATCCCGCATAAACGCGACCCTTCACGCTAATTCTGCACATTTTCACACAAACTGAGCGACTTTTACAATCATTTCATATCTGATTCATATTTTCTGATCGTCATTTCAAGGAAGTTTGGTTCACAGTGAGGGGTGTAGATCGAAATTAAGAGCCAAACCAAAGTCCATGAATCACTAATCACATTATAACTGATTATTTTTAAATCGAAAGGCCTCAGCCACGCTGTCCACAGAAGAAGAAAAGTCCATATTTGAGCAAACAAACTGCACTCCAGAGAGAATTTTACAATTAAGTATAATCTCCTTTGGTAAAGGCGCAGAGCGGTTTTGCGCCAGAACGCAAATTAAAAAAATTGGTGATCAAGTATCCAAATACAACGAAGGGGAGAGGACGAGAAATTTGTGAATGGGGTACGTCAGGTATTCGTTGTACAGTGTGACGCGTCCGAGCGCACAGCCAATCCCGTGTTCCCTGGAAATGTTGAACACGCCGAAACCAAACCAATGGCGCGTCACACAGCAAAGACTAGCGCAAGAAGAGGCCAATCAGTGGGAGGCATGCAAACGAGGAATTTGGTCCGGCAGGCTGTGAATGTCAAGTAGTCAAAGATGGAGTCCGGATCTGCGAAGCCTTGTGCTTGTGCAGAGAAGACTTGCGTTTTTTTTCTCATTCTTCCAGCTATGCACGTTTTCTGTCCGTTCGCCTCCAGCCCGTCGGGAACAACGACGCGTCCTCAAAGCAGCGGAGCGTGAGATGTGGTTTGTGGAGAGGGTTGTTTTTCTTTGTTTAATGGACAACTTTTTTCTTCCCCTCTCTCCCTCTTTCTCCCTCACCCTCTCTCCCTCTCCCTCTCTCTTGCCTTTAACGGATTGTCCCTCTCTTGACTAGATACTATTCAGGATTTTGGAGGCGGTGGTGGTGCGTTTAGAGGCAGAGGAGGTGCTGCTGTCCGCTGTGAGTTTTTAGCCGATTGTGCGTAAAATTGTCAGCGCAAACTTGGAAGTTGCAAAGGTCGAGATGGAAGATGGATTGTTTATTTACACGACGTGAGGGGAGGGGAAACAGCAGCAAGAGTTGAGTTGCTCGCGTTTCTCCGATCATCTGGACGCACCAAAAACTTGATCCGGATCAGGGACACCATTTAGACGCGTCCTGCCTTTTACTGGGTCGTCACCGTAGCGTGATGGGTGTGTGTGCGTGTGTGTGTGCGTGCGTGCGTGTGTGTTTGCGCGCGCTTACGCACGCGTGCGTGTGTGTGTGTGTGTTTGCGCAGGCTTACGCACGCGTACGTGCGTGCGCGCAGCCCCTGGCTGTTGTGCAATCTAACAAGTCGTCAGTATTGTACTGTGGGCTTGTGAGCTGGCAGGAATGGCTTGCAGAGCAGATCCAGTGCTTCAAACGCATATGCCGCTCACACACACTCACATGTGTGGCGATGAAAATCTGTGAAGAACAGGCAAAAAAAACAAAAAAAATCAGTAATAACAAGAAAACTTGATGAGTTTCACGGGAATCATCAGTGGATCAGGTATGAAAAAACTCCGATGTTCTTTAAGATTTCCAGTGTCGTTTTCTTGACTTTAATTTTAAATATTCTCTCTTTTGTATCGCCTCTACAAACTCACAAGAAACTTTACTATTTTTGTAAGACGCATAGTTGCGAATCAGTGTGAAGAAACAGAACGAGGAAACTTTTGGTGAAAGTTTATCCCAGTGACATTATTCTGTCGCCTTTCTTTTCATTCACCGTTTGAAGTGATAGGAAATGCATTTGATAGATTAGGGTGGATGTGGGGGGGATGTGTGTGTGTGGGGGGGTGTAGCCTGTCATTCACTGAGGGCTTTGAGAGTGTGTGTCTCCCCCCTGTCTCCAACTTCCCATTTCTTCCCCAAAATTAGAATGCATGCCATTCACTGCAGAGAATAGTATGGGCCCTCATCCTGGGAAATTCCCATTCTCCCAGGGTGAGGGTGAGCAGTGTTGTCTAATTCTGGAAGTTCATTTAGCTCCTTCAGTTAGCTGTGATCCTGTCTTTGACACAGTTTGTATTAAAATTCACCCCAATAGTAGAAACCACTGAAAAAGTTGTCAAACTTTTAAATCCCAGTTTGACTTTTGCATAATTGGATAATTAAAAGTTTTTCTGAACTTTTTGATTTATTAAATTGTTCTTTTTAGAACTATAAGACTGGATTTTAGGATGAATGTGCATTGGAGTCTGATGGCCTTGTTGTCCACTGCCCTTTTTCTGTTGCACTACTGGACACTGAAATGAGCAGTGCAATATTAAAAGGGCATTGGCTGACGAAACAGAGATCCAAACCTTCTATTACCGCCTTAACTCCTAACTTGCACATAGACATATGAGAGATATTTTATAGGCTTAAAAAACACCTAAACGCTTACTTTTAAGCCACATTTAACAGCCATTATTTCTCTTTTTAGAAAAAAAAATTGTCAAAATTTCAGATTAAACATTTAGATGATTGCTTTTCTCACCCAGACAAACAGTATTGTTGCTTATTTGAATATAATGGTGGTTTTGGCAGTGGAGAATGGCTGTCCCCATGTCCATGTGCTGACACATGCTGAGGTCAGCTGCTTTGACAATGTTGCACTACTGTACCATCCATTCTAGCAGTGCAATAGTATTGTCATAGCATTTGGCCTCGGCTCACGCTAAAGTGGTGCTAAAGGGTCGGTTCCAAATGGCTTTATGTAGCTGATGGTTGGGAGCAAAATCTCCTGAAGTCACTTACCCACCGTTTATATTTACAGAAGTGAGTTCACACACAGTTTTGCGACTAATTGAAGCTCTCTTGATCTGAAGGCAAATTTGCTGTTTTGAATTTATGTGCAGGCCTTTCGAATGAAGAAAGCAAATCCCATGTCCAGTTTAAATTTTTGATTTTTATCCGCCAGGTATGAATGTGCTTTCAGTTTTTATGTTTTGTTTTTTTTTTTTTTTTTCAACTTACACCACAGCTCACAAGAATTGTATCTAATTATGTGAAATTAATTGTAAAACTTTTCAAAAAGGAAATTATTCACAAAATAAAAGTCCTGATTGATTTTAAGGCTGAAAATCTTCCCTTTATCTGAATGATTTTTATTTTTTATTTATTTATTTGAAGAAGAGCTCTGTGTTTAGTCCATGGATTCTCAGTGGAACTGAGCCTCCTGTGTTTTTATTTACCTGCTGTTTTGTCACCATGGTGGTGAAATGAGCAAATGGTGGGGGGAAAAAAAATGTGTGTGTGAGGGGTTGATGTGTGTTTTTTTTGAGCATCCTCAGTAGTAGCAGCAGGTCGATGGGGGGAGGGGAGGCTTGGGAGGAATGTAGGGAGCAAGGCCCACTCTCCCCCCTTTGTGTTTTGCCTTCCCTTTTCTGTCATTTCTTTCTGTATTGAGATTGGGTGTCACTGGTACTGTGTGTGTGCGTGTGTGTGTGTGTGGGCTTCATGCGTTCGAAGCCTTTGATAAGGAGCAAAGAGGTTTGTTTGTTTTGATGACTGTTAGCAGACTTCTGGGGGTGGGAATGTTTAACCACAGTCCAGTTGCTATTGCAACCTGCAGCGGCGCTACAAATATTAAGAACAGAGAAGATTTAGGCACAGATGAACATTCTCAGGTAAAAGGATGTTTTTGTGTCCAATCAGTTTGTGAAATCTGTGTGTTAAATCTAATTAAGATGTAAAAGTTCTTTCATGCATTGGCACAGTGAGGGGAAGGCAAAAAGAGACCTCAGTCACTCGTCTGTGTGAAATTCTCCCTGAGTAAAGAACGTGACTTGTTTAGGCTTGCTTGCAATGCTTGCTGGGAAATCCTGGAATGTGAGGAATGGGGGACGGTGGTGCTTCTGCAGTTATCTTGACTGCATAGAAGCAGCAAAGTATCCTGCAATGAAACCCAACATGTTAGCATGGCCTTTAGAGCAGCTTTTCATGTGCAGATCAAACTCCAGAGGATAGAAGCGAATGAGATAATGACAGCTGTGTTTCATTACGGACATAAACGTGAACATGCTCAAAGGGCTGCGCCTAAAACAAACCTTTTTTTTTTTCTTTTTTTTTTTAACCTTTTGTAAATGTGTCTATGGTCCTGCTATGTGTTTTCATTAGCCACGGTTAATGATGTTTTCTTAAAATCCCTGTGAGAAAATTTGTTTCAGATTAAAAAAAATTGTTTCACAAACATGACTTAAATATGGAATAAACAGTGTTGAGCTGTTTTTAATTTTTTTGTCTTTTGTGGGTTATGAAACTTTTGAGTCACTGAATAAAGATGATGAAATCCATGTTTTCAATCGATCATTGCAGTTGAAAATAATCTAAAAAAATTTAAAGCATAGACCGTTTTATTTATAAACCACATTTTTGCCAGGTTAACTCTTTTCTGATTGTTTCTTGCATTTAAGAGTTAAAACTGAACGAAAGAGTGAAAAAAGAAGCTCAGTTCCTCCACAGTAAACACTAATAGGCAAGTTATCTATTAAAATCTAAGGCCTGACGCAGGCCTACTTGTGAAGTGATGTCATTGCTGTGCGAACGAGTCTAGTGAACATCTGTAAAATTCTCAGATCATCTTTCTCTGTTGGTTTTCACCTCGTAAACAACTCATAATTTACACTTCTGAACTCTATGAAGCCAGGAGGAGTAGCCAAATGTTACGGGATCATTTTAGATCCAGAGGAAATCACTTATCAAGATAGCAAATTATTCATTAGACTTGTGTGAAAATATGGAAGACACTAGTACAGTATTAATATTTCAAACATTTGTCTGTTGGATGTGTTAAGTGAGTTTTTCACTCTGCACAGAGTGAAGTTAATGGAAAGAGCAGATGCAGGAAGTGTTAACAATGTCATCAAGATAAAATAAACACTTAAAAAGACACAAAAATGACAACTCTAACAGCTTAATATGCTTAGAAATAAAAAATACACATATGCTCTGTTCTTGATCAAACATGAAGTGATAAAGTCTTTGGAACATCTGATCCTTTTTTGATCTTTTATTTCCAATTCATTACACTTTGATGTCTTTAAAAAAAAAATCTGATATTCATACGTGATGAAATAGAAATCATAAGACAATCTGTTGATTTTGAATTTGACAATCTGTAGACATGGAGCACTGGACTGATAAAGGTACCATCACATTGTTTAGAGGTAAACGGATAATTTCATGCAGAGTGATGTGTAGGTGAAACTTGAAACAGCAGCTCAGAGAAACTGATACTTGTCACACCTCTCAGGTACACGGTGTGTAAGAAGACCGCTGTCACAGTGAAGGAAAGGTGTGAGCAGAAATCCATCTCAGATGGGAAAAAACAAAAGGCGGACAAATGAAAAGGGTGATTGTGTTGAGCGGCTTTCAGGAGCAGTTAAATATTTTTTATTTTACTACACTCGGAATCTTTGTTTTGGTTTCTTGCAACGGTTTACTTTCTCGAAGCATAAATAAAGAGGCAAAGCCGTGCAACAAATTTCAGATTCCCAGTCAGATAAGTAGTAGTTGATCTGGTGAATATTTAATCTTGATCTTCTGCACAGAGACAGTTTAATGCCTTACAAAGCGTACAGAATTGAAGACATGGCCAATATTAACCAGAAACTTTAAAGTAAATATTGTTTGTTCTTTATTATCTGGTACAATTGATTAAAAATTAAGTATAGAGCAAACATATTTACTAAAAGATCTGACACTTGAATTTGATCAAACCTGATCAAACATTATATTGATAGCCCTGTAACCATAAGTTACCTATAGGCATTTAAATCTGTTAGGGGTGGATTGTGAAATTGAACCCTATCATGCAGGAATTGTGATACCCTCAGGATGTTTTTGAAGGGTCTTTAGGGCATAAAAAACAAGGTATTTTATTTAAAGACATTACATGTCAAAATATACAAAAACTTTTAGTTACACTCTAAAAAACACAAGTTAGAAAAGTTCCAGTTCAAAATGTCCTCCCAGATGAAAATTCAAGAACTGCAGCAGCAACTGACTGATTGTAATCTATGAATTTTGGTTGAAATACTAAAAAGCCAGTGATGCATGATGTAAAACTAAATGGATGTGATTTAACATGATCTCCCAATGTAAAACTAATACTAAGAAAATTTAGGAATTACATGGATGGCTAAATGTTACTTGATGTCACCACATTTTCTTACCATTCTTTTATGGAATATTTGAACATAAATCCTCTTTTTTTGGTTGCTTACAATAGCTTGCCATTGAGTTTCAGTGTATAATATGAAGTAATAGTGTCCACTCTAGTGATTGATAAGCAATTACTCCATCAAAACTTAGACATTTATAGCAAAACAGCTTTCCAATAGCTGTACACTGTAGTGATCTCAATGCATGAAAGGGTTAATTGCACACACTAATTGATACCACCCCTTAAAAATATTTTCATCAGTATTCGTCTAAGGTAAAAACAGCTCACAGTGTTTAAGAAACTATTTCAAAGACATCAGTTCAATGGAGTCTGTTCTGACTAGTCCTCCCTCAAACTTTCACCCAAATCTAGTCAGTAGTTTTCCTGTAACCCTGCTGACAAACTGACCACCTGGTAATTAGGTGAGAACATAGCATTGAATTAAGATGAGTTCTCTTTTTTTATGTTTACGGAGACAAAACATATTGGGCAGTCAATTAAAGAACAGATGAAGTTTGTGCTGAGCTGAGAAAAAGAGCTGGTGAGGAAATAAAAAGTGGCGTAAAAAAAGAAAGAAAAACTAGTAAATCAAGGTGGCAAGCATACAATGACAATGGATTATAAGGGGACGCACCAACTACTGCATTGAATGATATCTAATATTTAAAGGAGCAAAAGTCATTCTCACTGATAGAAAATAATCTAACTAGATGGAGAATAAACTCTCCTACACAAATAGTTAATTTTAGGATGTCACGGTAGTTCAAGTTATCCACCTGAAGTTTTATAAAAGTAGAATTCAATAAATTTCAGTGACCATTAATCCAAATTATTACTTTGACCTTAAAAATGATAAATTTTGTTTTTACCTCTTATGAGTTTAAACCAAAGTTGAAGTGTTTCCTGACAAAAGTTTGATCACATTCAGTGATGACATATCAAAATCAAAGATCACATCTTGATTCCATATAGGAGCCATGGACCTTCACTGTGAGTGAGACAATTGTTTTGTGTATATGAGCAGATGGTAAACTGCAAATATCTGCACACGTAGACCTGCAGAAACTAATTTTGTCAGATGGGAAAAGAAAACCGCTCAGACATGTGAGGACTGATCTCATACGATGATGATGGGAGTGAGTAGGAGCCGAGAGAGAGAAGGAGGACTAATTTCTTCTAGATCTGTGTTGATAAAGGTGAATCACTTGTGGGAACTAAAGAAGAACTAAAGATGGAACTACATGTAGATGCAGAATGTGAGTGTAGGAGCACCAGTAGAATGTAATTCAATTACTCTTTTAATGATAACTGATAACGTTTGATGTACTGCAACAGATTAATCTACCTGACACATTCAAGATAAATAGATAGACTCTGATGTGACCATTCATTATCACTGTTTTAATCAGGGAGCACACGTCTATTTGACCATCAGTGAATGAGTTGTTGCACAGTGTGTTATTCCTAACATATTCACGCTACCAGAAAACCCGATTGGAATAATTGTTTTGTCAGTGTCAGCAATGAATAAAAGAAATATTCGAGGAGTCGTGGCCAAACACACAAAACGAAATGCGGATCAGTTGCAGAAGGGATTCACTGCCACCTAACGGACCGCAGATGTACTACAATTTACTGTCACAAAAGGTGAGCTTACCTGTGGCTCACAAAGCCCTTAATTTGATTATTAAAGTCCCCTAACACGATACAAAATGAGTCTGTAATACGATCTGAAATATAACTTAGTTAAAAGGAAACAGTGGAAAATCACATAAATTATTTATTGAAATTCAACGGAGGTTACACAAACAAAACATCCAAACCATTACACAAACCCTACATTAACAGTGCATATGCATATTAAAAGTACTTTGCATTCAAATGCAATAACCCTTAGTCTTGTTGATTTGAATCTTGAAGCCTCAACGTCATTGATGGTTCCATGACGTAACCTGTCCTAACCGCTAGAGGGAGCTGTTTGTGTCGAAGCGCGTGGATCTGAAACAGTCGACTTCAGCAGTGACAAATGTCCATGTGACGCGTTACAGGACCTCCTCCTCCTCCTCCTCCTCCTCCTTTTTCTTCTTCTCTCAGCAATAGAAATATTAACGACCCTTTATCAAAGTTCAGGATTCCCGCTGAAATTAGATTATTGTAGATAAAATTAAAATTTGCGCAGCACTTGTACAGTACCAGGAAAATAATTAAAGCACAACAAAAACAATAATATTTAGATTAAATACCGTAGACCCATGACGTCAGCCTTAGTTTCTCTTCACCGTTATGTAATTGTTGGTGAGAGCAAGCTCTGATGAGTCGAAATCAGCCGACGCTATCTCGTGTGGCATCTGGAAGAGACCATAAATGACATGTAATAAGAATAAAATTAATAAGAATAATATGTTATCATTATTACAGTTTTCTTGTTTTTTCTTATTCTTATATTTCTATTATTCTCATTCTTATTTTTATTCTTATTACTATTACTATTACTGCTGCTACAAAATTAATCATGAATAGATTTTTCAGCAGTTTTCAGCATGTGTGTGAGCGAGACAGACTCACAAGAGCCGGGAGCGCCATGAAGAGGTGGTTGAATGGGTAGTGAAGCAGGTTTGTACAGGAGGAGGAGTACAGATCTGCATAACGCATCAGCTGACTCGCAAACAATGTCTTCCTGGAGCCGCTGCGCAAGAGGCTGCCCATCTGACCGTAGGACATGTCCATTCTGTAGGTCAATACCTGCAAACACGAAAAACCACATCAGCAAGAACAAAAAACTTCAGCAGGTAAAACCGGACTGGTGTCATAAAATATGAAAAACACGCAGAACACAACCCATCATAGCAGAGATCCTGTTCAGGGTTGGCAGCAATACATACAATATATGGCAATACATCCCCAAGGGTTTATTTTTTTTAATGGTGTGGTGTCATATTTTGTACTCCTTCTCATCGCATTGATTAGTGTGTTTAACTCCCATCTGTGTGTTGTGTGGCGCTCACATTCATTCTCATCTGGATGGCGCTGATGTCGGGACTTTCTTGACTGCTGCTCTGCCTTCAGAGGACAAATAGTAGTTAACACAAAGCAGCAATAGTTAAAACTCATTTATCCACTGTTAACTCATTTTCTGCAGTTTGATTCCGGCAGATAATAACTTACAAATCTTGGATTATAAGCACGCTTGACATGGATTTAATAATACTAATTATGGTATACAGGATTATGTACTCAGTGTGCCAAACTCACTTGTAAAGCTCAGCTAAGAAGAGGTCCAGACGTTTCAGCTCCTCAAAAAGATCTGCAAAATCATCAGAACATCAGAAAAACTTCCTAATATTGCATCAAACACCCACTGCCATTGTCTCCTTCTTACTTTTCTTCTCCTCAAACACTTTCAGCTCCTTGGTGAGCTCTGGCACAACCAGAAATGTCTTCCAGCCTTGGCATTTCTTAGATTTCAGGATGTCTCCAAAAATGTGGTCACCAATATAGAGGATGTCCTTACCCTTGACGTCCAGCAGATCACTGATGATGTCTGAAGATCCTGCAATCAGATATTTGCTTTATTTGCACATGGGATTAAGTTATAACAGTTCAACACATGACTTGGAAAGAGTAAGCATGCTTAAGGATCTAAAATTATTTTCCTGTCCATTCAACTTCAAAATCTTCATCCACATTAGAACCAAACGTTATTAATACATTTGCAGGAGTCAAACCACAATGAATTTGACACAATAATCACATGGTCTGTACACAATCCCAACAGGATTTATCATTTTCCACAATGCACCTAAAATGAATATCATAAAAAACATTAGCACTTTTATCCTCCTTGATCTGTTACCATTTTTTTTTCTATTTTGATGATAATTTTGAGTGACATTCTCTTTAAAATATAACATTAATAAATGAAGAAAAGTAAATGGTCCCCACCTCCGGAGTAAACGGTTCCATGTTGGAGGTCTCCTGTGTAAGTCCCAATCCGAAGCTTTCCTGTCACCTGTTTCCAAAACAACAGCACACCACTGAAGCCTGGTGTTGCCATTAGATCAGTCAATCCTCTACATATACAATAAATCTTCTTCATACCGTGTCTACTTGTCTGAGCACCGTCCCTTCTGCAAAGAACAGCGGCTTTCTGGTGTCCACGACGATCAAGTCAAAGAAGGAGCGCCACGACGTTTTCTCTCCAGACTACAACAAAGACTGACGTTAAATTCATAATGAAATAAATTAAACATGTTTGGAACGTCCATGCTGTGACTGTCTTACCTTAGTATTACTTTCAAGAAGGTATTTCATAATGGCCTAATGAGCAGGGAAAAAACAGGTTAGTGTGGCAAACATCAGTCATCTAAAATGATTTATGTTCGGATAAAACAAATAATATGTGAAGACAATCACCTCTGTATAGTTATAGTTACTGTTGGTGGCAAGGAAGACCTTGGCTACTACTTTAAGCCGGTTCAAGAGAGATGGAAGATCTGGCTGGAAAAAAAATCCAGTTAAAATAATAATAATAATAATAATAATAATAATAATAATAATAATAATAATAATAATAATAATAATAATAATAATAATGATAATAATAATAATAATAATGATAATAATAATAATAATAATAATAATAATAAATATTACTGGCAATAATATACTAGCAATAAGTTTACTGCCATTATCCATGTTGACCGTTTACTCACATCTTTGATAACATATTTCTCTAAATTCTTTAGAGTTCGTTCTTTCAGGATCCCCTGCACAGCACAAGCAGAAAGACAAGCAGAAGGTTACTCTAAAATACAAGTATGTGATTTCTCATGTCAGCAATCTGAGACAGCTTTAAATCTGCTAATTCACCATGTCATGGATAAAATCCATTGCAGCTCGAGCATCCTGGAACATGCTTCTGTGGGACATGAACAGGTCACCGTGTTGGTAACCTGTCTGGAGGCTGGATAGGATTAGAGCAAATATTGGTTTACTTGACAAATAATACACTTGTCATTTTTTTTATAAAAAAAAAAGTTATGATGACCAGTCAGACATATTAGGTGAGTTTTCTCACTTTGTGTATCTGGTGCATCTGGTGAAGAAGTCCACAACGCAGGTGTAGAGATATGTCTCTGCAGGGTGCATGGAAACACTTAAGTTCAAAATTACTTTCTCAGAATTAGACTTAAAGAAAAATTAATAATTTATTCATAATTCTCTAGAGCCATCAGTGTCACTCATTTAGTGGGTGTAAAGATGAATTTTATACCTGAGAGATTGAAGAGAGTGTTAAGGACATAGTATCGTTCAGTGTCGTCTCTCTGGATGAACTTTTTGGGATAATACTTTTGAATGTCTCCACTGTGGAGCACAAACAGGACAAAAGTCAGTATCAGCAATGTCAAAACACAAGCAAACTAACCTCAAAGCTGTGAATAGATGCGTATAAATTGATTTTGTTGGTATAAAACCGATCTTAAGGGAATCTTGTGTTTCTCTATCAAAAACAAAACTGATAAGATCCACTCATGTTTATCTGTCATTGTGATTTCCTAACCAGAAAACAAATTAAGACCACATTGAGCCTGCCCATCTCAGCTGACTGTCATGCCGCAGTCCTGACTCCCTCAGGCAAAAAGAAAATCCAATTTAATTTCTAAGTGGATCCAGATAGTGAGAATTGAACGTAGTCAAATTAAGTGATTGTACTTTATTCAGCTACACCTAACAGATTTACTCAAAATTTACTAAAGAGCGCGTTGGTGTGAATACAACCTTTCTCAGCATTAGAATCAGAAGTAAATATCACAGACATTTTTCGAAAAACTAAAAGTACCTATGAGGCATCATCTTGTTATATGTGAACAGGCAGAGATATTCATCATTATGAACAGAAACTCAACAGAATAGACGGTAAAAGTTTTGTACTGAAAAGATTTTAACTTAACCCTTTGAGGAAGTGGAAGCCGTGACTGCAAACTAGAACATTTCCATTTGAATCCACCTTCAGGAGGTTCCCGTACATGGTGTCGATGACCAAACCGCTGAAGGTAAAGAGAAAAACGATATGTGAGCAGTTTCTTTCCCATGTCGTATTCTCTTTGCAAGAGGCAAAAAAATAAAAGCAATAAGCTTGTAGAAATACGCTGTTTTCTCCACCTTAAGCCTTTGTTTGCACATTTGATAAACTTTTTGTGAATGCAGACACTGACACTAACCGTGTGGGGAAGCTGGGGTCATACGTGTAGCGTAGAATCTCATGGGGGTATCCAATAGACACCATTCGGTCTTTTAACAGCTCAAAGCCCAAGCTCTCATAGTCCGGAGACTTGTACACTACACACAAACACAGCAAGACAACCCTTTAACATCAGGACAGTATTTTCTTACACATTCACTCACACATACTGTATGTCTGCTGGCGTAAACGTACTGGCCAGTGTGTAGTCCATGTCGAAACCATAGCATTTGATGTTCTCTAGGGTCAAACTTCTGTTGACGAACACCCTGTGATGAAACAACGCAGTTCATTTGTTCATGTAAGCCAGAGGGAAAGAAGTCAGTGTTTTCTTATAAATTCTAATCAAGAGATTTTTTTTTCAAAAGGAGCAAATGTAAATGAATTCAGTTGTCTGATATTTAATTCTTTCAATCAGGAATGTCATCAACAGTTAGGGCCAGTAGCTCACCCAAAAGCAGAGTATATTTAAAATAAAGTAAAATTATGTTCTTTTAACTAATTTGTTTTGTTCAGTGGTGTAGCTGGACGTGGCTTCTCTCTCTCTCTACCAGATGCTCCTATTTATCAGCGACACCCTGACAAAAACACAGGCCTATCTGCAGGACCGATCTGGATGGGCCAGACCCCTGTCTTTGTGTCACTCCGTACCTTGGCTGTAAATAATTTACCTGTGAGCTCTTTTTCTGAGAGCGTGTTACTGCTGATCAATGGGGATCTTTCTCCTGAGATCAATCCTGCAAACACAAACTGTGATAGCTTCTGATGCAGGAGCATTTTCTTTAGGGGAGAAATTCCTGGTTTAAAATAGTTTACTGACAAAGGTAGGTAGGGGAACCATTAGATATTGTATTAAATATTTATTGTGTATGTATGTGTCTATAATAGAGATGTATTTTAAATTGCAATCCTCCTATTCATAAATTAATGAAAGGCATGACCTGGTAAGAAGTAGAAAGAGAAACTGGAAGTTATCCTAAGCTGATGCTGGAACAAGTCAAATACAGAAATAAAAAAGGCTAAGAAAGGAAATTTGCTTTAAAACTCATCCAACCGTGAACATATGTTTTTTACATTAATAGAGCCAGAATTAAATGCACTCACATTTGGTCAAATCCTTTCTTCACCACAGATCCATCAGGGGAAATGCTGGGATGTGTCTCCATAGTTGGAGCAGCAAACATCTAGGAAGAAAAAAATAGTAATAAATGCTAATTTACCTGTCTTACAACCATCTTGCTTGCTAGAAAAGGGATTTAAATAACCAAATTCTCCAGATTTCCGAGGCGTGGAGTGTTTGTGGTCCCGGGATCACCTCTGTGTCTCTTGGATTGTGTCTCCAGCCTGTTTGGTGTTTGTCACGTTCGCGCTGCGAGACATTCAGCTTTAAACTTGTAGATTATGTTATCAGAGCCGAACACATGTGGCGGACCCGCACGACTGCGTAATAGTAGGAGTTCCCTGCATCCTTTAAGCCAAGCTGTGACGTAATCTGCTGACCCATGTTCATTCATACCTGCTTTTAGTTTCACCAAAAAGTTCTGCTGCATGTTCTGAAACAGATGACTCCAGGCTGTAGTCATTCGAGTATTCAAAGCAGTGCATTGTTGAATACATAGAGATATCAGCCCTGCAAGAAAATGAGAAATAATAATAGTAATAATAATTAATAAATAACTGAGGTCTTTATTTATAGTCTGGACCACTCTACCTCCCTCATAAAATATGAGGTGGGTCCATTCACAGGGCCCAGCAGGAAGATGAATTCAACTCTGATGACCAGTAAGGAGACGTTGATGGCTTGATGATGTCTTAATGTGTGTCATCACCAAAAATACAGATCAATTCAGGTGCTAACTAGGAATCTGGAGTAACAATCAGAATACTAGTGGAGAACCACACCAGGCTGGAGGATACTTTACTGAACCGGCCAGCAAATGTTCTAGGGAACTCTGAGGCAGGAGTTCTGGGGCGCACCACAGAGCCAATACACTAGTGCGGTAGGGACTGAGATTCTGGGGAACTGTGACACTTGGTTAAGGGGGGGGCTGGATGGCAGAGGCTCTGAGGCCCGTGGAGGTAGTGGAGATGAAGAACCGAATCAGATGACAACTTTCTGAATCCCTGTCAGCTGCACCATATTACCCCCCGAGACCTTTTGCTCTGATGCTGGGACTCAGTATTGTTACTGACTGTTAATACTGTTACTGACTGCCTCCTGCCTGAAGTCCAGGGTATTGAACAAACTAGGTTCTATTTTAACTAGGTTTTGAACTAACTAGTTTTTAAACTCTGATTATTGTTTATGTTTACACTGTTTACGTTTACACTATGTTTTACACCTATCCTGCTTTACTTGCTTTCAATTGCCCCTTGGGGACTAATAAAGTTCTTTTAATCTGAATTTGGCAGGAAGTTACACTTACAGGAAGTTATACTCAGATCTATCTATTAACCTCTACCTGAACTTACAAGACATAAGAAAGGACCATTGTTCACAAATCTGTCTAAATGTGTGATAGTGAGCACTTCTGCTTTGCTGAGATAATCCATCCCACCTCACAGGAGTGGCACATTGAGATACTGATCTGACATTACGATTAGCGCACAGGTGTACCTTATACTGCCCACAATAAAAGGCCACTCTGAAATGTGCAGTTTTGTCTCACAGCAAAATGCCACAGTTGCCACAAGTACTGAGGGAGCGTGCAATTGGCATGCTGACAGCAGGAATGTCAACCAGATCTTTTGCTCGTGCATTGAATGTTCATTTCTCCACCATAAGCCGTCTCCAAAGGCGTTTCAGAGAATATGGCAGTACATCCAACCAGCCTCACAGCCACAGACCACGTGTAACCACACCAGCCCAGGACCTCCACATCCAGCAGGTTCACCTCCAAGATAGTCTGAGACCAGCCACTCAGACAGCTGCTGAAACAACTGGTTTGCATAACCAAACAATTTCTGCACAAACTGTCAGAAACCGTCTCAGGGAAGCTCAACTGCATGCTCGTCGTCCTCATCGGGGTCTTAACCTGACTCCAGATCGTCGCCGTAACAGACTTGAGTGGGTAAATGCTCACATTTGATGGCGTCTGGCACGTTGGAGAGGTGTTCTCTTCACGGATGAATCTCGGTTTACATTGTTCAGGGCAGATGGCAGACAGCGTGTGTGGCGTCGTGTGGGTGAGCGCTTTGCTGATGTCAATGTTGTGGATCGAGTGGCCCGTGGTGGTGGTGGGGTTATGGTATGGGCAGGCATCTTATGGACGAAGAACACAAGTGCATTTTATTGATGGCATTTTGAATGCACAGAGATACCGTGATGAGATCCTGAGGCCCATTGTTGTGCCATACATCCATGAACATCACCTCATGTTTCAGCAAGATAACGCACGGCCCCATGTTGCAAGGATCTGTACACAATTCTTGGAAGCTGAAAATGTCCCAGTTCTTGCATGGCCAGCATACTCACCGGACATGTCACCCATTGAGCATGTTTGGGATGTGCTTGACCGGCATATACAACAGCGTGTACCAGTTCCCACTAATATCCAGCAACTTTGCACAGCCATTGAAGAGGAGTGGACCAACATTCCACAGGCCACAATTGACAATCTGATAAACTCTATGCGAAGAAGATGTTTTGCACTGCATGAGGCAAATGGTGGTCACACCAGATACTGACTGGTTCTGAGTCCCCAGACCCCCAATAAAGCAAAAAAAACCCCTGCACATTTCAGAGTGGCCTTTTAATGTGGGCAGTATAAGGTAGACCTGTGCACTAATCATGATGTCAGATCAGCATCTCGATGTGGCATACCTGTGAGGTGGGATGGATTATCTCAGCAAAGCAGAAGTGCTCACTATCACACATTTAGACAGATTTGTGAACAATGTTTGAGAGAAATGGTAATATTGTGTATCTGGAATGAATTATAGATCTTTAAGTCCATCTCATGAAAAATGGGAGCAAAAGTACACATATATATTTATATACTGTATATATCCGGATCCTCGTGAGGGGATCTGCCATTGCCATTGCTGTCCTTCAGTTCACAAACCTAATTAGAGTACTCCGGTCGCCTGCCCAGTCCAGGGCAGTTTGCACAGGGCCAGGATTTTTGTGAATATGATTTCCTGTGTACTGTACTGTTTTTAGACTTTTTTCTCTTCTGAATTGTGTTGGTCTTTTCAGGACTACTCTATCACCTTTTCCTGTAAATTCTGACAGCTGAGATTAGATCCCTAAACCCCTTGTGTGGATTTTGGACTCCGATCGATTTTACACTCAGGTCCCGCCGTTTTTGTCATTGTTTGTTTTGGATACTTCCCAGTAAGCTTGTTAATTTTATTTACATTAAAACTCCTAATCTTACACAGGTCCTTATTTAACCTTTTTTAAACCACTATCTATTTTCCATGAATGTAGACCATGGCATGGGTGCACAGCAAATTGGTTCTGGGTTCGCGTCCCGCTCTGTGTGGAGTTTATATGTTCTCCCCATGTGTGCGTGGGTTCTCTCCGTGTTTTCCGGCTTCCTCCCACCTTCAAAAACATGCACTTCAGGTTAACTGGCTGTTCCAAATTGCCCGTAGTGTGTAAGTGTGTGTGTAAGCCTTGTCTGTGGCTTGCAAATCAAATACATGAAAATTACATTTTTGATTGTGTAAGCTCAATTTTGGACAGTCAGATTTAGTAAATAAATGTCATTTCTTCTTCTCTTTTGTTTTCTCTTGTCCTGCACCCTCTGGGTGAGCAGTAGGATCATATTTGGGTTGGTTATATTTGAAAGTATATTGTTAATTATTTGTAGAAGCACATAGTTTACCAAATATTACTATCAATCTTGTTTCTAGATCACACTGCCCTCTTCCAGTTTGTCTTTCCATGTTCTTTGCCACAGCTTTGTCTGAACTGTAGTTGACTGTCGAAAAGCACACTTTTTTTTTTCCTAACAAGCTAAACCATACTAATGGACACGGATGTCCTTTTGTTGGTGCTTGAAGTCTCCATACATGCTCCTGTGTTTATTTTATATTTTTGTGTCTAGATCAGGTTATTCCAAGGTATTAAAAGGTATTAAGAAAATTCTTTTTAATAATTGCAGAATTATCCGTAAAACGAGTACTAATCATTTCATGTCATGTTACAGAGGACATTATATTACATGAAGGTGCTGCGAAAATTAGACCTCCACCAACTTTCCACCTTCCTCACTCCTGATTTTTTTGTAAAGGATACCAAACTTCTAAGAAAATGCAATTGTTTATGACCTCATCTCAGTTGTGCTCTATTACACTGGAATCAGTATACATTACTAGTAATCTTGAAAGTATGTCAGCCATCATCAACAATTGGTGTTTCAATACAAAGTCAATACAAAGTCCAAAGTCAAAGCTAACATTGCTTGATAGCATTTCAAATATACTGTGATGTTGATGGCTGGCAGATTTTAGCTAAGGTTAGGATGTTTGCTTACAAAGACAAATAACCAGTGAGTGTATGTAGAAAAACACTTTTAGCAGTGTTGAAGCACTTATAAAGCCTGAATGATTCTAAATGGCAGAAGTACCACTAAATGCATATTTAATCTTTGAAATTCCAACCTTGTTGAAAACATTAATAGAGTCTTAGCTTCGTTTCTTGTTTTTTCCCCTAACATGACCTGAGTATTTATGGGTTCATGCGGATCACTGAATCAGCATTATTGGTCACCTTATTGATCCTGTTTTCTATTATTCATATTGAAGCTGCAAACCGAGCACAGTTCAGCATAAAAAGGACAGAAGTACAGATTCCCTCATAAAAAAACAAAAAACAAGGAGGTTCTTGCTGATGTCAAATGATTTAGATTTTCTCAAGAAAAGTTTTTACTGAGCATTTCTTCAATAAAACCTGGGTGCTATTTATTCAACTAAATTTACTGTCCAGGAGGATATCAAGGCATGGTTAAAATTGTATGACTTCCACCTGCTGACATCTTCCTCCAACTTCCTACTAATATCCAAGATTTAATTTTCATTTGCCCAAATTCTAAATTTTCAAACTTTAATATAGTCCTTGATTAAGCCCATAGGAGTATAATGATAAAGAGAAAAAACGGCCCTGCATCGGTTTAAGTAAATGAATAATTAATATTAGGATGTAAGCGATCAAACCAAAGAAATGACTGATTGTTAGCTAAAACATATGTTTGAATAGTATTAAAAGAACTAGAAAAATATGTTTCTTTACTGCCAGAATTTGTCTGACTGTTAGTAGAATTATGTTGCAAGTTGAGGACTTTAAAAGAATAAATCCAGAATTCATATTTACCTCAAAATTTTATCATCACTTTATTGTTCTAAAAATCCACCAAATTTTACCGAAATCTGCTGGCAAAGTTTTGAGATACTTTGCTGAAAATCAGACACGACTGACCACGTTTGTGATCAGCTGACCAACTAAGTTCTTCAACTACTGTATATATAAATATAATTTATTTTCCAAATTTTATTCTTCGTTTGTTTTGCATTGACAGTATGGCTGAAATACGTTTGGTCCTGCAGCCAGATGACCACACACTGGTGACGTTCACATGCCCACCCTCACAAACAACAGATCAGATAAGGTCAATACCAAACCACCGCCTCAGATACCTCTCAGTCCACTCAAATGACACCCATTAGAAGACAGGATCTGTGGACACCCAAATGTCTATTTAACTTACACAAAAAATATTCTAGAAAGTTGATAAATAACAATTAAAAACTGCATTCACTTATCACAGGTTAATGATTTGAAACTAATCCTTTTCTAAACTTCTTCCTACTTTGTCGTACTTTCTAAACTGTTGTTTTAGCTCCTCTAACCCTACTGACAACCTGACAAGCCCCAACGACAGAGATCAACACAACATCCATGTCAAACAAAGCAAACATCCAGTCTGGCTTATTTTTGAAGTTAAATATGGGTCAATGCTAAAAATAAAAGACGCAAACAAAAAAAAATAGAATATGAATAAATAATGTACAGTTTTTACCATTAAAAACTAAGATTTTTTTGCATGAGACATGTCATAAAAGACAGTAACACCATAGTGCTGCACAGTAATGTAAAACTGACAACTGGTCCATATAATATACGTAGTATGTATTAATATACATGTTTTATAACGGATTTCTGCTAAAGTTAAATTCAAACAATCTTAAACTCTTCATTGTAAAATAAATAAATTTAAACACATTGTGTAACTCTGACTGAAGTTTGTTGTTAGAATCAGAATTTGGTCTCATATAAGTTTATTATGTTTATTTTGTGCTCTGTGAGTTCTTTTCCTGATTTCTCCTCAGATTTGCTGTGCATCTTCTTAAATGCTTCTGCAATCTCCAGCACCGTCTGATTTTTGGTCTCGGGAACATTGAACCATATGAACAACGCACATCCAGCGCAGAAAACCAGGAATACAAGGAAGCAGAAGTAATCCATTTTCTCCTGGAGAGGAAGCATTTGGAGATGTGTGTTCGTGAGCGATACAATTAATCTGCTTTCCTTGCTGTAAATATGTCAGATTTTACAACATTGCTGTGCTTACCACCATGATGGGGAAGAGCATCCCCACCAGAAACAGGCCTACCCAGTTGATGGTGCATGCGATGATGTATGCCGCTGATTTGAATGACTGCGTAAATAATTCCCCTGGAAGAGGAGCTGTTACTCCAGCTAAGAATCAAAAAGTAATGACAGATTCTGTAATTTTAATGGAATAATTGTGGATTCAAAGAAAATGGGAGTAAATGAGAAATGTATTAATGGCTAAGATCTGGAGTGGTCAACCCACCTGGTCCACCAGAAAACATGAAAATGAAGAGAAAAATGAGAGCCAGGCTGCAGTACGGCATCCAGGAGACCAGACTCTTGTATGGGAGAGTTTTTAGTGAGTTATATTGTCAAATATGTGGGAATAGATATTTGATTTTGCGCAGACTCACTTCAAGGTACAGTGTGATAGTGAGGATGATCAGTATCACAGTCATTCCTGCATATCCTCTGAACAGCAAGGCTTTTTTTCCTGCATTCTCCACAATCATGAACTGCAACATTAAAACATATCTTCAGCATTCCGCCACAAGGGGGCGCACTAACTACACATTCAGACAGCAAAAAAAAGGGTTTCTTTACTCAAGAAATGGTTTTCTAAAGCGTATGCAGGAAACATAAATATATAAATAAAATAAATAAATAAATATATAAATAATATATAAACACATAAATACATAAATAAATTACCATAATCTGGTAAGACTAAACGAGATGTGATGTTGAAAAGGGACTTACACAAGCTAAAGAAGTCATGACCTCACACAGCCCTGTTCCCAAGGCCGTGTGACCCAACTGGTCTTCTTGGATTCCTGCTGCTCGCAGCACATCAAAAGAATAAAAGTACACCTGGAAACATTGGAATATGAAACAAAACCTTCAAACTTAAGACATTTAAAATGTGGACATTATTGTAGGCTTTGACTCAGGAGTGAATACTGAGGTGTTGTTTTTTCGTAGTAAACATGCAAAGGTTTTTGGCGGATTTAGCAGCTTTTATCCCACGGACAGATGCTAACAGATTTTGTGGTGTTGAAACAGAGCAGAAGCAGCAAATCCCAGTATCCAGGACTTCAACTTAGACAATGTGGTCCTGGGTTTAGCCTCATACTCCACAATTTATGTGAGAGTTGTGTAAATATCCACAATCATATCAGATCTGTTTGGACATATCCATTTGGCGTCAATGTTCACAAATATGAATCATATAAATAAGCCTTTATTTGTTTGCAAACAGTCACGTTCAGTGCTAGTTGTGTAATTCCTCCAGTCTCTATTAACAGATCAGTCTAGACAGCTAATATGGTAAAATATTTTAGGTGTTAATCAGGTGTTGATCATTAACTCTAGGCAACACATTAAATGAAACAAGGTGAAATGTCACATTATGCAAGTGTCTGTAAAAGGCTCATCTTTACACTATTGAGCAAAACCATTCTCTTTTGTAATAATGTGTTACTCACAGCATTAATTCCACACAGTTGCAGTGTGACAAAGGTTACGATGATGGTGAGGAGCTGCCAGCGGACCGTTTGGTCCCGAATCAGCTCCATCACTGAACGGTTCTGAATGTTCTGCAGGGAAGCTTTCTCCTCCAGCATCTCCTCCACTGCAGCACTGTGGTCTTTGCTGCCCCATAGCTTATTTAAAGCTGGGTGAGTGTGATAAAACAGAGGTGAAAATACCAGTAGAAAAACAAACTTTGGACACCTGTGGGTGAAATTTTTGTATTACAGTTCTAGGAGACTGTCTCTGTGGAAAATGGTGAAGGCATTTAAAACAGCCTGACCCGGAGGGTTATTCAGACATTGGGGGCAGATCACTGACCCTAAAGGGGAATTCCAGAAGATGGTCATGACTGGTAACCTCTTCAGAAAGTAAAGTTGTGGAAAATCTGAACATTATAAATTGTAAATTTCTTGTTGGGACGGTTCCGAAATGCTACATGTATTACAGAGATCTAAGTCATCACACTGAGTCGGTAATTTTTCTGAGAATTAGGAACTCTCACAATTTCCCTGACACACCCAGAAGCTAAACACATTTTCTCACACCTTTTTCACAGGCCTGGCGGTCTCCTCTTTCCAGCAGCAGGAACTTGGGAGACTCTGGCAGGAAGGGTAAGGTGAGGAGCTGGACCAACGCCGTAAAGCCATTAAAACCAAGCAGCCAGGGCCACCGCTCCAGGGTTCCCAGTAACTCCCTGCACATGCAATAACGTCCTCAATGACATGTCACAAGTGTAGTTTCACAGGGTAGTGTGTTTAAATGGAGTTATGTTGTTTAGAGTGTATACCTGCAATTTTATTCTTGCATTTTTTAAATGTTTAAAAAGTGGAATATAGATTATTTAAAAGAAGTCAAAATTAATAAGGAGCAGTTCTCAGCAGTCCGATATGTTGTAAGTACTATCACCGCATTTTCCAATTTTAGGGTTAACTTTGGATATTTTTTGTAATTTCAGAACTCATAACAATGACGTACAAACGTTAAAGCTATAATTATGAACACTGAGAGTTTAAACCGATATTCATGAAGTTAGGTAGTCAGAGCTACATTCTTGCATCTAACATGCTAACAAAGAACACTAGGGCAGTCCTCTCTAAACGCTAGCTGTCCGTTGGGCCTCTCACCTCCTGATCTTGGCCCTCAAACAGTTTCTATGACGCTGGCCACCTCACCTGATGCCCAGCAGCTGACCACAGAACTTGCCAAAGGAGATAAAGGTGGCAACAGTAACCCCCACCATCCCTCGCAACCTCTTGGGGGTACATTCCAGAAGGTACACAGGATGAACTGAGAGACTGACTCCTACAGGTAAACATAGTACCATCACATGAAAAGAGTCAATAACAATCTTGTTGATGGTTAAATAAAGAGTCCAAAATCTACTGAGAAATTAAGGAAAAATGAGATATACCACGGGCTCACCTGCATTGATGCCATAGAGAAACCTTCCCACCATAATCATCTCAAAAGACAACGCTCTTTGGCTTAAGATCATCAGCACGGATCCAAGTATGGCAAAAAAATTGTTGAACAAAAGGCAGCGCTTTCTGTGGTGATAAGGAGACAGACTTTTTATATGTAAAAGCCTGAAGCCAATCATAGAATATTAGAAGCAAAGCACAATATGGTGCTACATTCAATGTGGTTCTTCTCTATTTTTATTGACCTTCCATATTTTGCAGTCAGCAAACTGGCGCTCAGTGAACCGAGCAACCCCCCGATGCATAAAATGGACACAGTGAAGGACCAGATGAGAGAACTCTGCCACTCCTCTAAAGAGACGTCGTATCTCTGCAGAAACGTCTCGTTCATCATCTCCTTAATAAACTGCAAGTAAACACGTGAACACGGACAGCGTTAACAATTAAGCTATGATATGTGATTTGTTTATGACTTTCTGCATCCACTTACAGGAGATGCTGAGGTCATCACAGATACATCAAATCCATATTGAAACGTCCCACCGATGCCAACGGTAAATATAGCAGCAATTATAACAGGAGAGTCCAGCTGCAGAGATAAAGAAGAGTTCTAATGACGAGTGTCGCACCGTTCTTACATTTGAACATATCCATCCATCCATCCATTTTTTTGTAGATGAGTATCCCAGCTGGCTACGGGCCACAGGCAGGGTGCACTCTGAACGAGTCGCCATCGCATCACAGGGCCACACAACAAGTAAAATTTTGCTTTTTTCACTGCCTCTATCTCAAAAAGCAGAAGCAATCTCTCAGAGCCTTTGTTTAAAAGCAATATTTGAGTTGATATGTCATTTAATAAAAATTAAGATGAATCTTCTGGAAGTTATAAGTGAGAAAAAGGCGTCAAATTACACAAGTAAGATAAGTCAAACATTACTGACCAGCAGTGCGAAGTACTGCAGCATATCTGCAGTTTTCTGGGTTTGCAGTCGTCTGAAATCATTCACACATGCTTAACAGATATAATCTCTCTCAAGAAATTATTAACTTGCTTTTCGACCAAACAGAAAATTTCAAGCAACTAGAATGAAGCAACCAGATTTTAAACACGTGTATCTCAGTTATATCTACTTTTTTACACAATCTAGCTCAAGAATCTTGACTAGATTATCATGATGATAAAATTTTGCACTGAAGACAAGAAAACGTTAATGCTATTCAATATCTCTTCAGGTTAAGAAAGTTAAAATAAAGGCATGACTGTGGATTTCATCGGAAACTTCAAACTTTGAGGATGTTCTTTTATTTCAAATAAGATTGTTATTAAAATGTTAAATACTGGAAGAACAAATGAAGCGTTCACATTATACTTTACATTGAGGAATCATTGCCGTTTCATTGAGCCTTCTTGGGACGCAGACGGTCACACGATCTCAACAGGCAGGAGTTTACAGACCCATAATCCCCAAAGAGTTGTTTGAAGTTTCTTTAAATGTGTTCATTGTGTTTCTTCATGAGGTTTAAATGACAAACACAACACCACTCTTATATTTATACTGTTTTCAGCTAACACTAAAGGGTGCTTATCTTATCTTAACATAAAGATAATGTGTTGTGGATCATTATGTGCTAGACAATTTTTTTTCACACTGACTTTCTGATGTTTTGTGGTAGATGTGATGTTCCTTAGCAACATGAAGGTGTTTATTGAGGAGCTTTTTCAATATTATGATAGATGAAATATCATTTCACATTTAGCAACAAATGTGTGACTGAGATTCTAATTGAATTCTCAGTATTAAAGTAAATTAGAATTTTTAAAAAAAGTAAACTACATCAATCTGCAAGACATTCTGTGATTATCGTGGAATGTTGGAAATGTAAGACGGATCTGTGTCACACCATGTCAAGCAATTTAATTAATTTGTTTAATTTTCCGTCATGTTTTATATTTGTCGTCATTTTGTTATTCAGTAATCCACTTGTTTCACCAAGTTGGTCATTTGTCCAAACCTGAAAAAAGAAGAGCAAGGGTAGCATGCTACATGATGTCATTGGTAGACGAGCAATACAGTAAATAAAATACAGCGTTGTCATTGTGACAGGACATTTCCACCACTTACATCGTGTTTTATTTTTTTATTGACAAATGTCACTGAATCATCAGATTCTGTTGTTTCACAGGAGAATGAAGAAATTATAAATACAAAAATCAAACTTTCTCAGGGTATCCTCATCTCATCGACGTCGTCTTGTCGCAAGTAGACAATCATTTATTGCTGTATCTGCAACATGAGATGGTTGATCAAAGTCAGTGTAGAAACAGAATGTCCAATGTGGAGGTGAGGTTTGTGGGGGGGGGGGGTTCAGGGTGAGAGTTAATTATCACAGGTGAGTTGAACCGATTGCTCTCTCCGTTATCTGCAGCATTTGAAGAGCGTCTGCCTGAGACTGAGGCAGAGATCTGCACGCTGACTCGTTTGTAACGCTGACTCGTCTGTAACACTCCTACATTACAGTACATTCTTATCTCGGTGAGTCAAATATAAACTGTGGTGGGAGAAGCAGAGCCAAGTGGCAGCAAAGTTCACTTTTACACATGGTAAGAAAATTATAGCATTCCTGGTTTCCATGACATCATCAAAATGACCTTTTAACAATATTTTGCCACGAGGAGTCATCAGTCTTTTACTTTTCGTCTTTTAAAAACATTCCACTATGATGACCCTTTTTTGTCAAAAGAAAGCTGGGATTCAGCAGCTTGACGTGTAACATGATGCTGAGCAGTGCTATTTAAAGCATCGATTTACATGACAAAGACATGGTTTATCTTTCCTGTTACATGATATAATTTTGGTCTATAATTAGACGATAACATTTTTATTCCTTGAGTTATGTGCCCTAATTTTTGTTTAATTTTATATATTATTGTGATCCCTGAGGGGAATTAAGACAGCACACTGTAGTATTTTGTATTCTGTCAGCCAATAGAATGTGCGTACGGTATCACGTGACTACTTACTAAAAATGCGCAATTAGGTGAAGTCGGGCATCTTGAAGTGTGAATGTGCGAGGGATTACTGTGTGTATTAGTATGTACAGGCCCCTATAATACACACATACACACAGAGGGGGGCCTGTAAGCATGCAGTGGGAGGCAGAGTGACCGGCAGCGACTTAGGGGTGTGCCCCAAATGAGCAATTTGTAAGGGGGGGCGTCGCCTTGCTCAAGGGCGCCACAGCAGTGCTCAGGAGGTGAGCTGACACCTCCCACTGTCAGCTCACGCTCCGGGTTACAGAGGTGAGATTAGGTGCTTTTTGTACCTCCACTACTATAAAAAAAATGCCCTTACTATGCCTCCATTATGTTTTCATGGAACACAGGCAGCTATAGCAAGCTGTTTCAATGGGGTAAAAATTATTGAGAAGCACAGAAATAAGCAACATATTTTTTTCCTTTGTAAATTAATGCAACCAGAATACTGCTGAGCGCTCACAGTTCTGAACGACCCCCAGCTCTTTCCTGGACCTATCTTTTCACCAAATTTCAGAGAAAATTGTCCAGTCGTTTTTTTGCCCAATCCTGCTGACAGTAGTGAAAACATAACCTCCCTGGCAAGGGTAATAAAACTCTTACTTGTTCTCACTGTGTAAACTATAAAAGTAAAAAGTGCTAGGCTGGTTGAATTCCTGAGGGTGTCTGATAAGACACATGAAATACTAAAAATTGCCATCCTGTTCCTTCAGAGCTGGATTGAGAGAAACAGCCGAGATGAAAGAGAAGAATTAGGACACCGACATCAGAGGGAGAAATACAGAACTGTGCTTCAGCGTCTTCGAAGAGGGAAAAGTGAGAACGCACACAGATTACAAAATACATGAGCTGTGTTACACCTTACAAAAGTGGACGAGAAGCATGATGAGTTTAATGATTATTGAAAACAGAAGAAAAGAAAATGTATGAAACTGGATCAGTGAGAGCGCAGTTACACCTTTAGTTGTCATTTGATATAACTATCATTGATTGTATTGATCAGTGTGTCAAACACCCAGTCGTGATCACAGCAAAAAGTTATAACCAGTTACTGCTAGTCTGTGAAGGACATGTAGGTGATGACAGCTGAAACTAAATCAAAGGATCGTGTAACTAAAGGTGACTCTCGATATACACGTCGCCCTATGACCCCTCCTCAAATGTTTGGGGGCCTTGACATATGCATGAGTGTAAATTATTTAGGGAGGCCCTGTCGTAGCGTGCAAATGCAATCTCATTTTCTGTGTGTGTGTGTGTGTGTGTGTGTGTGTGTGTGTGTGTGTGTGTGTGTGTGTGTGTGTGTGTGTGTGTGTGTGTGTGTGTGTGTGTGTGTGTGTGTGTGTGTGCGTGTGTGTGTCCACTGTGTGCTGCATGACATAATGACAATTGCATAATAAAGTTTAAAGCTGTAAACTTGGAGCCTTTTGTCTGTTTCAATGAACAGAAGTTACTTCTGGCTGTAACAATTACCGTACAACACAAATGCAATAAAATTTTTACAAAACTGTGAACCTAACATTGGGCAAAAGGTTATTTGTTTGGTGGTTTAATGCTTTATTCAATCATTCATTCATTCATTCATTCATTTTCTAAACCTGCTTCATCCGCTGTTACGGGTCGCAGGTTGCTGGAGTGTGAGGTACCGTGCCGCCCTTTTATCCAATCAAGTATTACAAATTTCTGCGTGAACAACCGTCAAAACTGTCCCCCTCACTCTGAGTCGCTTGCATTGATTATGATTTTGGGATGAGATGGCAGCAAACATCTGATATTCTTATATTCTGATATTATATTCTGATATTCCAGTTTTTTACCCCAGGCTGTCAGAAAAACACTTAGCGATTAAAGTAGATTCTTGAGTCATGGAAACTCATAAGGTCCTCCAAAGTGAACAGGGAGTCATGGTAACACTTGATCTCAATGAATAATAAATGGCTCACAGGTTCACTTTACAAGGACCTTTCAGGTGCAGACACACACCCACTACACTTTTATTGTCTGTGTGATTTGCAGGAACTGCAATCAACAGTCTGCAGTCAGACTCATACCAGCTGATGCTTTACAGGAAGTCAGTGTGCCAGCAGGAACCAAACGGTTAGAAAGGTGCTTGAACCTAAATAAACAGGATTAAAAAGATAAACTTACTAAAATGATTATACCGCACGTTATGAGCAAACCAATCAAACTTTTGATGCTCATCAGTCTTAGAGATCCAGTATATCTTTTCATAGTTTAATGTTTTCCACTCATTATGGGTTCGGAAATCAGTAACCCAATTATCTCTGAGATTCAGAAATTAGAAACGGATTAGTAGAGACATTTTTAATCAATTTGGAGCTGTAGAAGGAATGTCTTCATGGAAAATTTGGCTAAAAGTCTCGATCATTTTTTCCAAAATGATTTATCCATCATAACTCAAAGAATGGAAATGAAAGAACTTCACTTCTAAACACCTCGTGTTTCATTTGTTTAAACTGTTTACAAACCAGAAAGGGAAACGTTGTTCAGCAAACATGTTTAAATAATGTGCTGGATAATTTATTCAAATGTGTTCCACATAGCTAGCCTTCTTTTTCTAAATGTATATGTGTACATATAAACCTTTCTTGATCTTACCAATGTTTTTTAATTTTTATCTTTAAGTTGAATATGAATAATTGTCAAGTCAAAAAATCCTGTAATTACCAACTACAGCTTCATATTTAGCACATGTATGCTACATATGACAAATGTGCACATCATTTACAGCACCACAGACTACAGACGCATGTGCTCTGAATTGTCTAACACTTGAAATAAAAAGTGTCTCTAGCTCTGAAGCACTATTCATCAAAGACAGGAGGCATACAAACCTAATAGCAGCTTAATTGCTTTTTCATATTTGCTTCTTGGCTGACTGTTGAACTACAATCCTGGCTCTCTATTAAAGGGGCAATCAATATTGCAGCCTTTCAATACACAAATGTGGTTTTACAACTTCTAATAAAATGGAACAATCCTCTATCCCCTACTTTAACATGAGATTTACATTTTTTTTAATCTAAAGTATTTAATATCAACACCTTTCAGATGAATTACCATTAAGTCAGTTATTCTTTTGCAGCCAGAGTTGGCAGTCCTCTGGGAAGACTGCCTGCAGGGCTTGTCAGCAACTGTCATTGTGTAGGATCTAAGACGAGGTGTGTCCCAGTAGAGGAGGAAGGGGGGGGCAACCAAAGCCATCAAGTATTTTGCCATCAGTGGAGACAGAAGAAGAAAGACCATTAACACGAAGGATGTAGCTGAATAAAACTGACTATTTTAGGAAGGCAGGGGACACAGTAGCAGATAATCTGGACACAAACTGGGTTTGGATCACATCCGGCTGGACAAACTAAAACATTCAGTTATTCCTGGAGCGTCGCTGTCTAGAAGCATCAGAACATGTCTTTGCACAGATTAGCTAATGTCCACAAAATCAATCAACTTGATGATCCCAAACCTCCTGCTAGAGAGACAATCAGGTCAAATATTTATGTTTCTCTCACCAAAGTATGCAAATTTAATGACATTCCATGCAGACAAATACACTCTAGGTTCTAATTCAGAACTGGAAAATGTTTGCATGTGAACACATTAAATTAATACAGCTGTCCTATCTCTTCACATCATATCTGCCTGAAATCAGCATATTAGCTGTTGTTAGTACGTTTAGCTCTCAGGATTGTTGCACTCAAAGAGCTCAAAACTCAATATAACAACTCTAGACTCTGTTTTTCAGAAAAGCTTAATATAACTGAGTCCTGACAGGCATTAGAGAATTCTTCTATTTATCTCCCTGGAGGACATCCAGCTGTGATAGTCTGCTGAAGGGATGTTTTTGTGTTTGTAGGTGCATGATGGGTTGGGATAATGGCTTACAGAGAAGAAAAGATGCAACAGCAGCTCAGGTGAAAGATGTAGGCCACGTCAGACTTTCAGGCAAACCCACATCAGCGTATCTGCACTCAAACAAGCAAGCTAATAAACAGAGCAATGCTGTTGTAAGACGGTTACACAATCAGATTCTCTTTGTCTGATACACATGCAAAACATCACAGACAAAACATCCAGGTCTGTCAAATTTGTCCTCAAAGTGTCAGTCATACCGAATTAATTTTTAACCTGCGGTGGCAGCAAACAGATGGGAGTTAAATAAGATTAATGATGATAATAATAATAATAATCTTCTTCTTTTCCTTTCGGCTTTTCCCTTCAGGGGTCGCCACAGCGAATCAATTGCCTCCATCTAACCCTGTCCTTTGCATCCTCTTCTCTCACACCAACTACCTTCATGTCCTCTTTCACTACATCCATAAACCTCCTCTTTGGTCTTCCTCTAGGCCTCCTGCCTGGCAGTTCAAAACTCAGCATCCTTCTACCAATATATTCACTATCTCTCCTCTGGACATGTCCAAACCATCTCAGTCTGGCCTCTCTGACTTTATCTCCAAAACCTCTAACATGTGCTGTCCCTCTGATGTACTCATTCCTGATCCTATCCTTCCTGGTCACTCCCAGAGAGAACCTCAGCATCTTCATCTCTGCTACCTCCAGCTCTGTCTCCTGTCTTTTCCTCAGTGACACTGTCTCTAGACCGAACAACATATAATAATAATAATAATAATAATAATAATTATTATTATTATTATTATTATTATTATTATTATTATTATTATTATTATTATTATTATTATTATTATTATTATTATTATTATTATTATTATTACACAGGACATGATTTTGAATAAACCACCACAGTGGTGGTGTATATCACTTTGCTCAAGAAATAAAAGTGAGACTCAAACTCTCAGGCTGTATATTTTGCCCTGACACCCTTGAGTGTGGCACTTATATCAGATTGCCAGTAAATCTCTAGCTTAACACAAACGGCTTGTCTGTCAGGTGTTATATGCCTTAAAGCCCTGTGGATTCAGGTATCAGGGGCATGAGAGGAGAATTGGAACTGAAAACAGGTGCTAAATAGCACCAGCAAATGTGTTTCTCACTCACATCAGGTATCCAGTAACCATGTGCTGGTGTGAATTCTCATTCATTCAAGTCATGGTAATCCTAACAGGACTTCATTTTCATAGCTTGAAGATGTTCATACTTATTTTCACGACATAAGTTCTGAGGAAAAACACACCCTAGCATGAGCTGAATAATTTGTGGGTTATATGTAGGTTTATGTATGGATGTAGGACAGAACAACCAGATCTATTGTGTTTGGGATTTTTTTTTTTTTCTTATCTCAGTGACTTTCTGTTTCAGTCATCTTACATTTATGTTTTAATCATGACTGTGGCCCTGCTTTGGAAACCACATCAAATATTCATCATTCTAAAAGTACAGCAATACCTTTACCAGTGCAACCTCGACGGCTATCATTGTAAAATGCTTTGCTGTCTTCAGATTGTACTATAATTTAAGCATAAACCATTTATATATCATTCTGTCATGCAACTTGCCACCAGATGTTCCCCTACACACCTGTTCTCACCTCTTTTACCTGTTCTGCTCTGATCTGCCCAGTTCTCCCCTGCAAAAGTTTGTCCCTGGGTTATTGTAATTCTTTGTGCTGTATGTTATTGGTTAACCTGTTTTCTGTGTAACCTGAGTTTTATTAGCTACCTTATTTGGATCTTATTCATTCTTGTGGCCATTGAATTTTTCTGCAAGCATCATCATATTATTTTTCTTTTCTCAGCTGCCCACTGGTTTTGACCCTCGTCTGCCTGTCTTACTCCATTATCTTACACTAGTAAGAAACTAAACCTGTCTCACTTTGTCTGCATTTGAGCCTTAACTCTGTTCATCTGTTTGTTTTCTTTCACCTGTTGTGACAGTAATACATCGGTTGATTTGCACTAGAATTAATTTGGTGTCATCTGTCACTTCTAAACAAGATGAAATGGATCAAAAGCAAAATTAATCAGTTCTCTCAGGAGGTAATAAACTGCACCAAATGTGTGTGATAAAACACTTAACACAGAGACATAAAGGGGAAAAGCAGCTGTAGATTAAATTAAATTGTTCATTACAACAAGTGTATTGGTTTTAAAATGGTATAATTAAGTAAATAGAAACATTTTTACTACACAGTCACCTCATTACATTTCCTATTGTTTGAAACACATTGATTGTGATTTAAAGCTCCACTTGACAAGTATAAGCGTAATGTGGAAAAAGGATCAATGTGTCCTCAAGATCCCTGTTCAAGTTAGCAATGCCTGACAGAAAAATAAACATCTGTGCATATTGATCACTTTCTGTGGATTTAAAAGTGATCAGTGTTTTTATAAGGAGACTCCCAGGATGGATGCTGGCATAGCTTCTTTAGGTTTTCAACAGTGAGCTTTGGTGGTGATGTTCTTAATGAGCCAGTCACTGCTGACAATCACAGGGACTGTTTCTGTCAACCTAAGCAGGGCGTATAATCTGCTACCCTCCTCACTCTGCATTTTCCTACTTACTTGCCATGATGATCAAAACGCCGTCTGACAGGTAAACACATGGCGTTTGGAAGTAAAGTAGTGCTGACTCAGTTACTGTGAGGCAGCATTATGTTTGCCTTTCAAGGTACATCAGACAAAAGGTTGGAGAGAAGTCTGGACAATAACAACAATAACAACTCTGATGCTAACATTTTATTAACCTGAGATTAATTAATACATTTGACCTGGTTTTCCATAAAAAACAATCATTTGAATTATATTTATATTCAGTAGCAACTAATCTTGATTTAAAATAAAAATGTCATCTCACTTAAATATTTTACTTATATTTTAGGGATCAGCGAACAGAGGAAATATATGCATAAAATGTTTTATTTTACTCCCCTATAGTTTAAGTGTATATACTCATGCATTTAATTTATGAGTTTGGATCAGGACCCAAGAGTGAATTTACCCACATATTCAATATAATACTTAAAACCTTTAAACTAGTTTTTAAGGCCATCATGGGACTTCTCAGGCCTCTACACTGATGGATTATCACTATAATGAATGACTATACATTGTTATAGTAGTCCTGTGCTCAGATGCGCTCTAATGGAGGAAAAGCTTGCTTTTTGACCAAATTTGAGAAACCCTTGTTCTATTCTAGAATTGGTATGTGTTCATAATATTGCATTCATATAATTATTAGGTACTCAGAGTACTAATGACAAATGGAATAAGCCAGAATCAAGGTATTATCCGTCCTCTGCATCTTAAAATCATGTTCCAATTGATCAAACTCCATCAGTAACAGCAGCATGGACCATTGAAATATAAAAGAGTCCAAAGATCATCTGTGGTATGATGGAACTTTAGCACATAGAACTTCCTGTGATTCTGTGCTGGAAGAATGACATTACCAGATGTGTGTGTGTTAACTTCTGGAGGAGAATGACTTCACAATCCTGAACTTGTCACCAATGAGCTCCAACCTGTAGTCCATTGTTGGACATCCTCCACAGACTCAGCAGCTAATCTGTTCAGCTCTGACTGAAAAGAAGGATCCCATTCTGCCCAGAGTTTGAAACGATCCATAAAGAGGAGGATTACAGACCACAAGCAATGCTGGTGAAGGTTAAGCTAGTCATAATTGTGTGAAATGTTGAGTTATCTGTGAATGTTATTGCACTTATGTCATTGATGTTGATTTTGTCTCTTTAAGTTTGGAATTGAGATAATGATTAAAACTCAGTATGTCATGAAACAAAGTTTTTTTTATAATACTAATAACCCCAAAAAATTGATAAATAAACACAGTGTGCAATTTTAAATCCATTCAGTGCATAGCATTGTTCCTCATGATCCTGTCATGTTTTTCTGGACAGAACATATATCACTGTGTGATATATGTGATAATTGTGAATAATATTAGACTAGGCAGACAGACGTATCTAATAATTTAACAGAGGAAGTAATTAAAAAGGACCGGATTTTAGATTATCAGCATGTTTTAGAGACAAAAATGGTTTCCCTTAGGCTATTTCAGCTCCATTAACTTTGAGATTCATAACTGTGTGATTCATAATTCTCTGTGTTTTGATGTAAAACCGCCGAGGCTTAAAGGTGTTTCGGATTAAATGCTGGAATAACCAGGACAGGGTGAAAACTAGATCAACTAATAAACTACAGATCCTTCTGATTCACACTGAATTCCTCACAGAATGATTACAATCAGACCTTGGAAGGATAGGATCCTGTACTTTGAATTATGCAGGCTGTTCATTCACTAGTTTACACACACACACACACACACACACACACACACACACACACACACACACACACACACACACACACACACGCACACACACACACACACACACACACACACACACACACACACAAAGTAAACCCTTTTCCTGGAGGGGGTGGGCGGTGTCACGTGATCCGTAGCTCCAGCCAATCAACAGTAAGTGCGCATTGCGATCCTGTGCAGAAGGATTGTTTTATTAAAGGGGTTGGTTGTGATCAATGAACGACTGGAACTGTCCACGTGCTGAAAGTTGCCCAGTGATTGACTGACTTTCACCTCCGCGGGGCTTTTCCAATTTAAAACAAAACACATCGTGCTTTGTAGCTTAAAAAATGCGATACTAATATATTTTATCCCATCTTCTCTAACTTTTCTGATTATTTCATATTGTGTGCTGCTTTCATGGACGATGACCACATGTTTTAGGCGTTAGACATTTCATTTCCGACTAAAACCTCACAAAAAAACCCACAAAAACATAATTCCAATATCGTCTGGCGGCCATGAGATCAAATTTGCGCCGCTGCGACGCGTGGACGTGTGGATGATTGGGTTTCCGCCAGTGGTTTATGCTTTCTCAATCTCGCGCAGTTGGCTGTATTTCCTCGGGGTGATATAACTCTTCTACTCCATTAATAACGCAGCCAGCAGCGGTCACATCAATCTGTGGCTGCAGACGCGATCCTGTGCAGGAGGCCTGCGCGGGTCACGTGGTTAGTGGTCAACGCGATGTCGATAAAGGACAAAAGTCAATAAATTTTGAAATGAGTCATGAATTTATGAACAGATCTGGTTATAATGCAGAGATGTGTCATTCGTAAGTAGTTTGATAGAAGAAAATAGCAGTCTTGTGTTTTCATGTAAACTTTTTACTCTATTTTTACATTTTTAAAGAGACCTCTTAATTAACAAAGTTAATTCTAAAGTTGAAAAAAGTAGATTTTTAAAGTGAAGTGAGATCTAAAAATAATAATAATAATAATAATGATAAATAAATCTGTATGCTGTCAATCTGATGAAATCAGGGTGGGCTTCTCATCCCGTGGTTGAAACCTGAATGACGTACGTGGACCCAGTTGTTTTGGTCCCCTTTGCCCAATCAAGAGGCTCCGCTCACATTCTACCGGAGCCGATATGGGTCCAGACATGCAGCGGCTCCGCACCTGTCCGACCTTCGTCGGGTGCTGCGCGGTACCCGACTGCTGCTTTAACCAGCAGAACTGACATGGAAACCCCATTGCAGCTGCACAACGATTTCTTTCCAGATCAGCAGCTCCCACCCTGTCGGTACCACCAGCACCACCAGCACCGCTGCGGGCGGGAGGAGCGGCTCGGCAAACAGCGCGACCGATGCGTCTGCACCTGCAATAACTGTACCTGTGACGCGAGAAAAAGCCTCGTCTTTCGCGGGACATCGCCGATCACTGTGGGAACTTTAAGGACACCTTCGGAAACGTCTTCGAGGCAAGGCTGCCAGTACAGCGTCTGCGAGTTCACACCCTCTAGTCATGGTAGTTCATCCAGGCATCATCATCATCATCCTCACCATCACCAGCAGCATCAGCAGCAGCAGCAGCAGCAGCAGCAGCATTGCCGCGATCGGCAGCCAGGCAGCCTGGGCAGCGGCAGCAGCCACAAAGACAGTAACTCCTACAATGAAATAGCCATGAGCAGCTGCAGATACAACGGCGGCGTCATGCGGCCGCTGAGCAACTTGAGCTCGTCTCGCAGAAACGTCCACGAGTTCGATTCCGAGTCCCAGCCTTTGCAGCCCGTGTCAGCCGCAGATGCGTCGGACACTTTAGTATCCAAGACGGAGAATAATTCCACCACCCTGATGCCTTACGCATCGGGAGACGGAGGGGGAGGCTGCGGTCACAGCGGCGGCAAATCGGGGAAAAAGAAAAACCAGAATATTGGGGAAAAGCTCGGACACAGGAGGGCCTTGTTTGAGAAAAGAAAGCGACTTAGCGACTATGCTTTAATCTTTGGGATGTTTGGGATCGTTGTTATGGTTATAGAGACTGAACTCTCCTGGGGAGCCTATGGAAAGGTGCGTATTTTCTCCAAGTCCACGCCACGCCATTCAGTTAATCTGGTGACAGAAAAAAGCTCTTGAATTCAAAAAGCTAAACTTATAACAAATGTGTAGCAGAAAATCAGAATAACAGGCAACAGAATTAAGTGTCCCATGCAGACCACAAGGCCCACTGCTGGTCAAGCATGAAGGGGAACCCCAATAATACATTTAGATTCCAGATGGTATGCTTTGCTTCAGTGGCTGAATGATTACATAAATGTATTTTTTCACACAACATTTATGAATTGTATGTCATAATGATGTTGTGTCTTGCTTGGCTTTAGTGTTGTTGCTCTTTTCCAGGAGTCCCTGTATTCATTAGCTCTAAAATGCCTGATAAGCCTTTCTACAATCATTCTCCTGGGGCTGATTATCATATACCATGCGAGAGAGATACAGGTAAAGTTGAAACACTCGTTTTCTTCATTCTATGACTGTTGGTGTTGAAAGGTTGTAACATTTAATACTTTATTCACATTTAATTATGTCCATTTTCATGTCAGAATTTACACTGTCCTGTGTTTCATAGGATGCCACAGATAGATTTTAAAAGAAAATTGACCCAGACATTTGCAGATTCAAAAATGTGTTTTTTATTGATTTCAGATCTAGTCAACTAAATAACTTCCTAAGGAAGCAAGTGGAGTCTTATATTTGTTTCTCTGCAGTGTGGGAAAGTGTGATTAAGTATATTTCCACCATATTTATTTTTTCTGAAAGGGTTCAGCAACTTCTATTTAAAATTTATCCCAAAATAAAAATCTTCACTGCTGTCTCATTGCATACGACAGTTGTAGACTGAACATCATCTTTTGAATTCTAATTAAAACTTCATTATACATTCCGATACGATTGAGGAACTCCCTGCAGAGCTTAGTGGATGGATGCAGAATTTCAGCCTCCACTGAGACGATACCAGACTTTATGTTGTGTCCTTGTCGAGCAGCATTACTTACAGTCTTCAGCTATTGTGTCTATGTTGCAGCCGTGACATTAAAGAAGATGCTTTCTGCAAGGTCGACTTAATGTATGTACTCGAAAGCGCTCATGTGTCAGATACTTTTATTTTTACACTGAATATTCTGAATGGGAAAACATAACATGAAAGGAAACGCAGCTCAAACTTCAACTTAGGTTTTTCTTGCTTAAGTTCAGCCAATACAGATCAAGCTGACCTGTATTGATTGCAGTAACACATGAAATCTGGACAAACATCAGGTATTTTTGTCATCGTATATCAGAAGCCTTTTTGATATAAAGTACTTCCAAATCCTAGGAGAGCATCAGACATTAAAAAAGTCCCAAAAAAAGTATATTTCCTCCTTCCCATGTCTCGCTGTACCCTATACTTTGTAAGGGCTGATGGAAATGTACACATCATTACCATATTTCAATGCATAACGCAAAGACTTTTATTTCCCCTGCAGACATGTCTAAAAAGCTGTTTAGAAATTGTGCATTTACATAAAAAGACCGTGCTCATCTTTCCTTCTCTTCAGCTTCTTCTTTTTTTTTCTCTCTAAAGATGTTTCTTTAGTAGCTATAAAAGATTTAATACATAAATGGAGCTTTTTCACCTCTTGCTTGGGCAAACTCTCTGATGCTAAATTATGTAAGGATTTACCCGTGACTAATATATTGCAAAGGTGTATTCCTCATCAGAGCAGGTTTCCGTTTGGCGACTTTTATAACGGATTGTGTTGAAGCTGAAGTCATGCCTCAGCTGTAAGTGCCTGTTCACAATCAACCACTAAATGATAAAGCATTGAACTGTGAATATTTTAAGTTTGCATAGTAATAAAACTTTTCTTTCTTAAAAAAAGAATCATGTCTTCTAATTTGTAATTGAACATCATAGCCTCTGAGTGTCAAACTAATTGTCAGCTGCAAAGAAATATAATTTTTTTAAAAAACAACAAGGAAAAATGCTTACAAAAGAGTTAATATTTTAATATTGAATAGACTGCACCTCCAAAATTGTTGAAAAGTTGAAAACATTTTCATAAATGCTGTTGTCATGATTTTAAAACACATCTGTATTCAGAAATATGTTGATGAAAGCAGTTTCAGAGGGCTTGAATCCTCTCATCTGCACATTAAAACCAGCTGTCAACCAGTCTCCTAGGTGACCTTGTGTTTACGTTGTTGCTCTGAAATGTGCATGTATTATATCTGTCGCTGGATGCACATTTACCCCACAGGAATGCTGTTTCCAACCCCTTTTATCCAGACTCTCTTGACAGTCACATCCATATCCAAAGCATTTTTCACTCCGGATAGCTCTCCCTTTCCTCACAATTAAAGACATTTCCTCTTTTGCTGACATAGAAAGCTTTATTAAGGTAATTGTTTGCCTCAGAGTTGATTACAGCAAAGCACTTTTCACCATGTATCCCCTCAATACAATGATTTATATACAATTCATTCAGACTCTGAAGTCTGAATACTTAAATGAATCAGAAAACATCGTTGTGTCACTGCAGTCCCTCACAGTCCCTTCTGCTTCTGTCTAAATGAACATTGATTCTAAGTCCATTTTCTAATTTGAGTTTCCTCTGCAACAAACTATTCATCAGTTGTGAGTGTCTTACAAATTAAATCTAGTTCGTAGTGTTAATACTGGGGTGGGGTGAATACAATATTCACCCCACCAGCTGCTCCTTTCTGTTCCAGCCTGAGGGACTTTTGTTCGTGTTGTCAGTAAGTCCGTCATCGCTTGCTTCCCGCTGACTGACAGATGTGCATGCATACAGACACACGCACACTCCGAATGAGCTTCCGTTTCATTTTATTGGTGAATATCTGATTTCATGTGTTTCAACACATCAGCTTATGTTGTTTCGAGTTAAATTGTTCTCGTTTTATGTCGGTTTTCAAAAAAAATACATGGAAAATAAAAATCAAGTTTATGTCTTTGTACTTGACTTTACATCCATTTGACACAAATATTGGAATCGTCAAATCACTACAGTAAACCTTTGAAAGCAGGCAATATCCCATAGCAACCCTCGTGAACCGCAGCTGTATACATTTTTTCAGTACTATATAAAAAATACATTTTGATTGTTTGTAAGCTAAAAATAGATTTGTATTTGTATATATTATTGAAAATACATTCATAAATAAAGTACAGAACAGAACTAGGAATGGTTATTTTTGGGTTACGTAGTTTTTTTACGTTACCTGTATTTATGATTGTAGTTTGTAAAAAAAAAAAAATCTCTCAGAAAATAGATGTTTCTACTGATTCCGTGTTTTACACAGACAAGAGTTTGTAGAATTCACAATGTCTTTACTTATTAGACCTGCTACCTACATTACCCACAATCCAATTCAACTACAAACAGTTGGTTGCAGATACTAAAAGAGTAACTTATGTAGTTTTGAACCATGTCCCTCAATCAGAGGTGACAACCAAGTGATGGCAGATAAACTCATTCAAAAAGTTTTATTCAGACTGTCATTTCTGAATAATTTAATGTCATTCCAAACTTCCTTCAGAGTGACAAACAATTTAAAAAAACATTTTCATAGGCTGTGTTTACTTTACTCCAAATGGCTTTTTATTGAGTTTGGTTTGTGACATTGGTGGAGTGTCCTCTTAAAATCAGAGTTGTAATATTGTTGAATTTCCTCTAAGGAATCATAAAACGTCTGATCTTTTGACGTCACATGGAAATAATCAAATATTTATTAAGCACTCTATCTGTTATATTGCAGTGTTTGTGGTTAATGTGTCGGCACTCTGCAGACGCGTTGAATGTTTGCGATATTAGTGTGCTTAGAGTGCTGTTCCTAAAGTGCACTTTTCCATGTGGGAAACTTTGCTCCTGCAGTGAAATAGATTATGCATGCACATCCATGTGTACTCACCGATGCCTGTCAGATGCAGAAGCATAAGTCAAGATGATGAAATACTTTGCCACCATTTCTAGACTCTTAAAACTGATTTACTTGTCAAACTCTGAAAAGACTGTGCCCTTTCATGTTAGGTATATCAACGGTGGACTTTTTCGTCCACAGAGTGATTTGAAACTCAGAAGGTCAGGTCAGACAGGAGAGATGCTGGGCATCAGCTATCATTTGAATTTTTTAGGGGTACATCTGCTGTGCTGCTAGTTTGCTGACCTACTGAGCTTAACTCTTTAAGAAAGGGTAACAATATGTCCATATCCTGAAACTTATCATAATGTTTATCCCAAAGTCTACAATTATGAGAAATAAAACTCATCCTTAATCCTCACTTTACATGCTGATGTAGTTCAAGATCTTTTCTTGTACTTATCCTATAAATCCTGATTCCGTCCCCGTCGTGCCTTTTTAGTCCAGGTGACTTTGCAGAGTTGGCAAGCAGAAGTCTTGTTGTATAATATGAATGGAAATGGAGAGGTTATTGTCTAGAGCTGCTTCCTGTCTTTGATTTGTCATTGTCAAAATTTCATTTGATTCTTTTGCATGAGAAAAAGCTGACATTTTGAATGATTCCTCTCGTTCTCACACCAAGCCTTGTTTGCCGAAGGGTTTTTTTTTTAAGACCTTTATAATGCAGTTGTTCCATGTGATGGAAAGTTCTGCTGAGTTTTCTTTCTTTCTAATGTAAAATGCTTTGGAGCTTGTTCTTTCCTTTAATGTGTGCTTTAGTGATAAATGTCAGCGTTGATGTTTCGCAGTCGACAATTTGCAGAAGAGATAAAATAACATGTCGTCTGAGCTACGGCTGCAAATCCAGGCCGTCAGACTAGTCGGTGCTTGACACACCACCCCTAGGTGGTTGATGTGCTTGTGTCAGAGATATGGGGTAACTGCAGGAGACGCTCTGGAGAAATCTGTCCTCTATCGGAGACTCCAGACTGGAGTCAGATAACCGGCACTGGCTGGTGACCTCAATGTTTTCACAGGACACACAGGTTTTCAAGGTCAGGCACCCAGTTCCTAACAAGTTAAGTCCTAAAGATTATTTATTCATGGAATTTACTAAGCTCCTCTCCGCATGTGAATCCAAACATGCATCTCATTTTCTTTAAATTAGCTGAGAGATTTATGCACACCTTTGCTTTGGCTCAGGCAGGTTTTTATGTCGCTTGAACAGATGAATGCTTATGCAAATCTGAGACTTTATTTCTGAAACAAAAGAAAACGGAAACCCCAGCGGCTTCAGATTTACTGGACAAAGCGGTCTCTTAGTGGATCACTTTGATATCATAAATAAAGTATTGCATTAGTGTCTAATTGGGCTGAACCTCTCAACCCAATTCACTAATGAGATTGAGCGATTTCATTCTCAGCGACAAGATATATGTTCCCATCTCCGCATTACACAGATTAAATATTGAGCTGGACTCCATTAGTTATATTGAGCTTGTTGAAACCAGTAACCAAACCAGCTACCATCGGAGGTAGAGCCCCTCCGAGGGAGACAGGAGAGGCATCTCAGGACATATTCTGCTGAATTCTCCCTCAACCTGATAGGAATGAAAGTTTTCCATGAAGAGCGAGAGCCATGCACTCTTAGTGATTACACTGTCAAACAGAGCAGGCTGAGCGCCGGAGAGAAGCCAGTGACAGCTGGAGTGTTTCACCCAACCGGCTGTTCAGCTTATTGTGGCAAGTTTTTAGGTTTCTTGCTTATTTGAGGCAGAATACACACACAATTGCATTAAGTGTCAAGCAAACGTGTGCGTTGTGTGTTCACATTTAATTAGGTAGAAGTTATGGATGAACAAATGTAAAACATTCAGAATTAAACAGAGGATTTAAAGAGTCATTTCACTGAAATTTGAAAAATTGTGTTGTCCTTTTTCGATCAGGGTATGGGGCTACGCAGATATTACTATGATTTGATTCATTTCATTCATTTATTTTCTGTACCGCTTTTTCAGCTTAAATGGATCATGGGGGTGCTGGATGTACTGGGACCTAGGGTTAGGGGTTAGGGTTAGGATTAGGATTAGGGTTGGGGTTATACACTCTCACTTACAGACAGTTTGGAAGCGGCCAGGTGATTCATTTCAGATATAGCTTCATTTAGAAAAAGTTTTGTTTGATAAGTTGCATGCTCAGATTGTTGCATGTAGTATTTAAATGACAGCAGTGCCCTCTAAATAGTTAAAGTGTCCCTCACCCATGTTTGTGTTTTTGTTTGTTTGTTTGTTTGTTTGTTTTTTCCTATAGATGGAGGTGTTTTCCTCAGCTTCTGTCGTTTCTTTTTAGGTCTGCATGCAGCTAACATGGAATATTTAATGCTGTGAAGTAAAGGACCTTTGAGTATTATATTTCAGGCGATCCATTACCATAATTGCTTTTACCTGTCGAAGAGGCTTTCCTCAGACAAGCTGCATTTTAAATGTTTAATTACATTGTTTTGAGGTAACAAACTTTTTAATTGGACGGACGGTTTGTTGTTCAAAATGTAAAATAAAACGCAGCTTGTGATGTTTGCAAACAATAGATTTCGCTTCTGTCCAAGCTGTAATTCTGTAAGTAAGAAACCTGTGGCAGAATGGAGTCACAGCTTGTGTTTCCGTGTCTACGTTACACCCCCATGGAAAGCCGAACAAGACGAGCTGTGGTTAGAGTTACACACTTCTCTGACAGATGTCAGTTTGTTAAAGGAGCTCAGTGTTGATCATTCGATATGAACAATTGCCTCTGAAAATTTAATTCCTGTGTATTCTGTGTGTGCAGGAAACTGATTGTGGCTTTTAAATATATAAATGAGGCTTGGGCGGACTGTTTCTGTTTGTTGGGGGACGTGTCATTTGTAGCTTGTTCTTTTATGCTTGTAATGTGCCAGCTTGTCGACAGTTGAGGTTTCTTTTGTTGTGGTTGTTGGACATATTGGCTCAGAAGCTATAATAAGTGTTGTTTGTGTGTTAAAGTGAATCCGTAGTGACAGATCGCCTTCAAAGCAGTGAAGTATGTAAAGTCTTCACACACGTCTGAGAGAGCAGTGGCAATATTATTGATTTTTCCACACGTTCTCTTTGTCCTTGAACACGCTGATCAAGGCCTTTCTTTTCGATGTGAGGAATGACTTTTACTGCAATAACATTTTTATGTGACTTATCACTGATAAATTTACAGTCTAGGTCATTGATCTCATTAGGTCCCCAGGAGTAAGACAATTTTAGCAGTGAAATTCCAAATTAAGCTAAATGGAGACTAGTTGGCAAAATTTCAAATTGTGATGTGTGTGTTGAATATGATAACATTTTCATTTCTAACAGACCTAAAACTGTAGCTTCGACTTTATTTGAATTGATTTATGTAATGTATTTCAGATCTAAACAGATTTGGGACTGCCCTGACATCATTGTTGAATATGTTATACTTTATTACATCCCGCTTCAAAGCGGTGATGTATTGTTATCGTCAGTGTTGGTACTTTTGTTCGGTCGTCCGTCTGTCCGTCCGTTCGTCCACCCGTTAGTCCACCAAATATCTTCACAACTGTTGCAGATAGAAAGATGAAACAAAAAACGCATTACTCGGGCCGCAAAGGGGATGAAAATTTGGGCAAAGTTGACTGAAGTGACTTTTGGGCCTTGCTGGAAACAATAGCAAGCAGCTAAGTAATGCAGGAAGAATGGATCATAATAAAATATGTAACTGACTATAGTTATATGCTGACTAAAGAGACAGGGATGCTAATTTAAAACTGTTGTTGACTCCTTTCAAAGTTAGACATTCATCTTATCTACTTCCTCGGGTCAGGGGGGGTTGCTGGAGCCTATCCCAGCGGATAGGCGAGTCGAAGTTAGACAATAAAGCTCTAACAGAGAAACACAATTATTGTCCTCAGTGTAAGTCAAATGTTCCGTTTTGATTCATGGCACACACCGGCATCTTTTAGAACAAACTTTTTTGGATGAATATTTTTTTTCCCGTAAACCCTGCAACAAGAATCTGAGCCATGAATGATTTTAGAGTTGCCATCCCAAGCAGTTTAGAACACCTTGCTTGTGGCAAAATATAAAGCTCTACCTCTTCTCCGACCCTAGCGAAACCAAAAAAATGAACCTTCTCTCGTCTCTAAACTTCGAGACACATATTACGTTCTTGTTTCCAGCTTTTTGTGGAATAAGACAAAACGTCTCTGACAATCTCAGCCATGCTAACCTGTAAACAAAAACACTTGTGTTTAAAATCCTGAGAAGACACTTGTTTGTGAACTGAGCAGAATGCATGGGCAGTTTTTACTTCTGGCTCCTTTAAAGTTGCTTCTGCTCTGAGCCAAAAACAGCCACCTCGTTTGTATTTGCAGACAGCAACGTTTTGTGAAATATCCAGTTGTTCCCAGGAGGAACTGTGAACAGGCGGAGAACCTTGAGGAGATGGATGGAGTGGACAGAGCAGCTGCGAAAGAACACTAGAAATGTCAAAATCAGCTAAACCTATTTGTGATGATATGATAACGTTTAACCCATGACCAACAATAGCAAATATGAAATCTGCCGAGAACCTGAGACTGAGCGTTGAAGACTGTAATCATGATCAGGGATTGCTGTGAGTCATCTGGTGCTGACGGTGGTGGGTTCAGCCATTAGTTCTGGGTGAATAAACTGAGCAGTGAATCTTCTGGCCAAAGATAAGGAAGATTGAAAGTGATGGAGGGAAGAGAGGGAGGAGGAGAGGCAGAAGAGTTGACCATGAGGAAACTGCTGTAAATGACAGAGGACAGGATGGAAAAGAGTGATGAGGGATGTTGAGATCCACCCACGTCAAAGCCCACCCCCCATTGGAACAGCCTACCTTCTGGTCAGGGTGGCCAGGCAACCAGAACCTAATGCTAATGCGTAGGCGGTAAATATTCTCATCAGTATAATTGAGGTTGAGAACGTGACACTTATTTTTATGTTGAGAAAGAAAATCTGAGTTTGTTGGAATTTATCTTCCTGGAAAGACGTTTTTCATCTGAAAACCCACAAAATTAATTGATTTTACTAATTAATATTTCTCTCTATACCTTCCAGGTAGACACTGTATTCCATCCATTTTGCTTTAATATTTAAATCAAAATTCTATGCATGGTGTTAAATCAAGTTTTAACACCATACAAAAGTTAATAGAAACAAATGGTTAAAAGAAGAGTGCAGAATGAAACACAGAAAAGCATTTTAAAAAACCTTATTCTTTGGATAATATTCAGAAAAACTGTTTGTTTATTTCACTACTGCAGCTTTCACCAGATACCCTGGGACATATCTGAGGTCTCTTTTTGTCTTTGAACAAACACACTATCACAAATTTCAATTTGAATTTGCCGCGGCCTTACGTCACATAAAGTTTGGTTGAGTATGATTCAAATTCAGTTTCCGTAGATACCAGTTTATCATTAACCCTGAATGGGTGACAACATGACCGCTGAGGTCCTTGAAAAAAATGGGACTTAAAATGTGATTTAACAACCAAAGGTTCTGTGAGTTATTGTTTAATTGGATTTAGTAATTTTCCCACATACTGCTGTATCACCATGTCGAAAATACTTTTTCCTCTGCTCCCACCTCACCATGTCCTTTCCTTGCAGTTATTTATGGTGGACAATGCAGCTGATGACTGGAGGATAGCCATGACATACGAGCGCATCTTCTTCATCTGCCTTGAGATTCTCGTGTGCGCAATCCACCCAATCCCAGGGAACTACACCTTCACCTGGACGGCACGCCTCGCCTACTCCTACGTGCCGTCCCAGACCGATGCAGATGTGGACATCATCCTGTCCATCCCCATGTTCCTGCGGCTGTACCTCATCGCTCGCGTCATGCTGCTGCACAGCAAGCTCTTCACGGACGCCTCATCCCGCAGCATCGGCGCGCTCAACAAGATCAACTTCAACACGCGCTTCGTGATGAAGACCCTCATGACCATCTGCCCTGGGACCGTGCTGCTGGTCTTCACCATCTCGCTGTGGATCATCGCTGCATGGACTGTGAGAGCTTGCGAGAGGTGCCCGGATCAGTTTCTCATGCAATGCTGCTCAGCATAAAACATAGATAAGGCCTAAAAATAGATCATGCACACACTTCTCAGCACGCTAAGTGTCAGAGCGTCAAAGTAGAAACATTTACAGGAAAAAATGGCGGCTCTGCCTGGCAATATATTAAATCTAACCATTAGTTCCATTCTGAATCTTTGTCTTTTGAGAACTATTTATTTCTGTTTTGGGTGCGTTATGTTTGTCAAACTATTGCATTTAACATTTATTGCAGGTACCATGACAAGCAGGATGTAAACAGCAACTTTCTAGGAGCCATGTGGTTGATCTCAATCACGTTTCTAACCATTGGATATGGTGATATGGTCCCAAACACATACTGTGGGAAAGGAGTCTGCCTCCTGACTGGCATTATGGTGAGAAAAAGCAGCGACAGCGCTTCAAGGTTGCATTTGTTGCACAAATATTGATTGTGTAATAAATATTATGGGAAACAAATAGTTGAAGTTAATGAAATCACATTGTGTGCTTGTGTTATTTCTCAGGGTGCTGGCTGCACTGCGTTGGTGGTGGCTGTGGTAGCAAAGAAACTGGAATTAACCAAAGCTGAAAAACATGTCCATAATTTTATGATGGACACCCAGTTAACAAAAAGAGTAAGGGGATTATATTTGGCAATTTTGACATCACTGATACTTTACTTTTCTGCATTATTGACCAAATGCTTCCCTGTTTTGTTGTTGTTTTTTGGATCTCAGGTGAAAAACACAGCTGCGAATGTTCTCAGGGAGACATGGCTTATTTATAAGAACACAAAACTTGTGCGAAAGATGGACCATGCCAGAGTCAGGAAGCACCAGAGGAAATTCCTCCAAGCCATTCACCAGTAGGTACCGTGCTCTGAGCCGTGGATTCTCGACACTCAGGTTGATCTCCTCCAAACCTTTCACCCAACAGTGTGTTTTCTTGATTCACCAACCTGAAATCTGAATTGTTTGACACCTGTAGCAAATATTTGTCCTCATGTTTTACTGGAGGATCTTAACAGTGGATCTCCTGACGTGACTTTGACTGAATTTTCAGGTGCTATAATGAGTTGACTGGTCAATTCCTCGTCATAGAGTGAGAGTGATAAAATATACATAAAGAGTGGGTAAAATCAGACCAAATGCATGTAAATGATGTGCTATAATTTATTCATAGTAACAATATTGTGAAAGCCACCTTTATCATCAGCGTAATATACTACTTTCTCGAAATGACAATTAAAACCTTTCTTTGGGACGTGGCTTTGGGGCAGAAGCAAATATTTTTTCAGCAGCTGCAGTTTTCTGGGGTTATTCCTGGAAGAAGGAATCTTGACATATTCACAGCAGTATGATATTGATCCCCCCCACCCCCTCTCTCTCACCTTGGATGTCAGATTGATTTGTGCGTGTCTGTTTTGTGTGTGTTGGTTTGCAGGCTGACACCCAGGGGGGTTTCTACCTTTCTGGCGGGTTGTTCAGACATTTACCTGCCAGCTAGACTTTATTGGTTCCCCGAGGACTCCTTAAGTGCTATCTCTATAACGCTATCAATTCTGGCCATAACTAACAGTGCTTAAAAGCACATCCACAATATCTGGCAATCAGCTCAGTGTTTCACTCAATATGCAACAGGAGGTGCAAGGATTTTCTTTTTATGCAAGGTTGATTGACTAAATGTTCTTTGTATGTTTGCTTGTTTCCTCTGGTTTGATGTATGTATACAGTGTATGTATTTATTTGTGGGTCTTGGTGCTCTCCTGTGTTTGACTTTGTTTTCCATTTATCTTTCTGATAAGCTTTTAAGATCTTTCATTACGGTTCAGAAATACACAAAGGTTTTGTTGTTGTTGCGACCCACATCCAGTTTTGTGCTCTTTCTTTGTCCTTGTTGTCATATTCAGGCAATTTGCAGCAGTGATGACAAGGTCATACTGTGTGTTCAGCTCCTGATCTGCAGGACTGCCTGATGCTGGAAATCCCTCTGAGCTACGGCTAAATCTATACAGGACCACATTCAGTTGGAAAAAGTCACGTATAGCTCTGTGTGCAGGGACCATGACTCAACGTGGTGTCAACATCCTCCTGTCACACCTTTATCTTGTTAAGGTTCTGTTTTGTTCAGGAGGTAGTTTGTTCACCAGCCTTATCTCTACGAGTTTTAAGTATCACCCGTAGCGTAGGTGCAGGATGTGAACCATAAACTGTGAGATGAATATGGGACAGGAAGCAGCCCGACAGCGAGCTGATCACTCAAGCGGACAGTTTCAAAAGCTGACAGCCACCCTTGACCTGCCATGAGGCGGGTAGTAAATATCAAATCAGATATCTTAGCACCTGTTTCTCCCGGTCAAGGATGCCTGAAAAATTCTCAAACGTCCTCATCAGTCACTGTAAAGGATGTGAGCTGTAAACAGTTGTTAGAATGGAGACTGAGAGGCAGTTTGTATTGGTAAATCCTCAAAGGTAACAAGAAGGCTGGTTTGATTTACTGTATTCTGGATAACCGGGAGTAGGATGGAGGGGGGAAATGGGATTAGAATGAAAGAGGGGACGGAGAGCTGCAGCGATCAGACACACTGAGCGATAGCCCGATGGTGGCAGGGAGAATTAAGTGGAGAATAAACTCTTGCTGTCGTCCGGAAGTAATGGTGCAGAAGCAGATTTTGCCAGCTGAATGTGTTTCTCTGATGTAATAATTCATTTGTCTACTTCATGTGTCCTTTTTTTCCTGTTTGTGTCGACACAATGCAATAGAGCTCGAAAGTAAGTCTTCGCCTCACATGTAGATACAGACCTGCTGTTTGCATGCCAACAAGAGCTTGAACCCAATAATGTGACTAAAACATTACACTCCCTCATTCGATAAGTGAAATTCATGCAAAAAAAGGAAACCATTGTCATTTGCACTGATTTTGAGTGTTTGACATGATGCATCCATAACGTCACCAGATTATTCCATCTAAGCTGCTATGAAGGTTTGTATTTGATATTCTTTCGACTGAGTAGCATGTCAGTTTTATAAAGTTTATTATGCTCCTACATTTGACTCTCAAGCCACTTTAGATAAAAAAAGCCAAACCACAATTCAAGCCTAATTATTGTTACTCGTTGCACATTGTTGACACCCAAAAAAAGCACGCAAAGTGAATTTCAGTTATCGGTGATGGAGGGTGTTTTTCTTTCCATTTATGCATGGATGTGATGAGAATTTGATCTTTAATCAGGAATCTACTGATTAAACTCCAATCATCTGTGCTTTCGCATACTGAAGTATGGCGACTGGAGCTCTACCAGACACAGACCTGCACTATATTTTGGCATTTTATACAACTGAGCAGCCATGTTCATTCAAATCGGGGGCTCAGGGTCATCTTTCAGCACGTGAAACCATTGTTAGTCCTGCTACTATATTTGCAGCTACATTCCCTCCATTTCCCACTTGGATGGCACGGTAGCAGAGATGCTGATGCGGTGTTATCATGGCTGGTAAAGCAGCATAATAACCTAACATAGAAGCTGTCATGCATCTCTGCATTAAGAGGAATTAGCAGAGTTTGCGATACGAAACACAGCTTAAACACTCCTGAGGTCATCCGGATGGTGTGTTTTAACCACCAGGCATGATAGCGTACGCATGCAAACGAATGTCTTACATTATGTTTCAGGCCATAACATCTGTTAAGTGGAGTGTTGCAGTAGATCCCCTATGGGAACACTGTCGCTCTCTGTGCACAAGGTTGAGGTGGGAAATTGAAACAAGGGAACGGGACAGTGAGGGTTTGTTAGCTCAGGGATCGCTGGACGGAAGAGGCGGTGACCTGAGAAGGAAGGTCAGAATAAAGCCTCGGAGCAATCCGGTAAGATCTCGAAAGGAAGGGGCGTAAAGAAAAATAATGACAGGCTACAGAGCAACCTGTCGGATAAACTCAAGATAAATAAGCATTTCTCTCAATAGTGAAGAAAACTGAAAGCCACAAGACAGAAAAGCAAGTCAGGAGCATTTAACAATATGGTGCAGCACTAACTGAAATTGCCTTTGATTTAGTGGGGGGATTGAAAAGTGCAGCTTAGCCGCTTTCCCCTGATGAATAGCAAGCAGATCGAGAGTGCCATTCAAAAGGAGAACCGCCCCCATCAGGGGCAATTAACAGAATGAAAGAGATGCATTGAATATTAAAGATCATCAACATCCTGGCCCCCAGCTGCCCCATGCACCGACCCCATCTGTTGGTATTCTGTGAAATGTCTGGTTTTAACAGGTCTTGCATCGATTTTATAGTCATTCAAAACAAGTACCTGCTATCTTGCACCTTTTCAGACTACTTTTATTTCCTCTTATTGATGACTTTAATAATTGCATTTGCAGTACTATTTTGTATGTGACTGCAGAGGCTTCTGTGTGTGAAGCGTTTCAGTCCTCTGTTGTCACGACGTCCTTCCTCACCCGTACCATACCTCCCTTTGGTGATGCTTTTGGCCCCCTCTGTCGGTCTGACCCGTCACCCTCGCTCCACATCTGCCTGTCTGCAGGAAACTGAAACGGTCCTGCATTGCATGAGAATGGCCTAATTATCAGGCTCCCCACAGCCCCTGAAAATCCCCTTTCAATCTATCACCATTTGCTTTCAATTCACACATAACCTCACGATGACCTCACAATACATCCACAACCATTCCGTTTATTATTATCATATCAAAATGTGAAACGTCAGTGAAAAAAACTTGCCGTCTTGCTGTTACGTCTGTTTATCGTGCCCAGTTTTTCAGAATGACTCGATTATTCAGGAAAATAAAAACTCTCTAATATCGTGAGGCCATGTGTGGTCGACACACTACGAAACTGCACAGTTGCTGTTTTTCAACCCCCTGAGAAGATGAGTAAAGATAGGCTCAGCAGCCTAATTAAATGTTTGATATGAAATATTTAAGCACACTTTAAGGAGTAGGTGAGTTAATTTTTCCACACTTTAAAAAATAACTGTGTGTTGGGGGTAATTTATGAAAAAGAGGCCATTGTGACTTTTATCTATAATGCAGTACTTTTAGCTTTATATTGAGAATAACTTTTGATTTTTATCAAAGCTTATGCCTCAAAAAAAGATAGACTGATAACTACCCAAAAGTTAAAGCTCATTCTTTGTATCTCCTTTATCCAGAGTCTGATATGTTTGGTACTAAATAATTTATAAATGTAGAAAAAGTTGGATTAAAAAAAGTGATAAGCGATGCATCGTAGGTGCTCAGATGACTCCTGTTAGCGTGTGGGACATAGAGCTGCTGTCATTCTCCACAGCCACAGCTCACTCCTCCTCTTCGGTCTCCTTTCCACTCACTTGCATGCAGCTCAATCAAACAAACTGACCCCTGCATTTTTCTACACACATCCTGTGCATGTCCTAGGAGTGCTCTCTGTGTGTATGCCGTGTGTGTGTGCACAGATTTAACAATAAACTTTTTTATAGCCCTAATTTATTGGGTTCTGAATGGTCTTGTGTTCAGATTGAGAAGTGTTAAAATGGAGCAACGCAAGCTGAATGACCAAGCAAACTCACTAGTGGACCTTGCTAAGGTAAGCTAGACTAACAGTTTCCTGCTGCATTGCACATGAGGATAGCCAGCTATCCTGATGAGTTTCTTTCCCATGTGTGATTGAATTCAATGCATACCGGCTCACTTGCTCAAATGGGTGTGTTTTCTGATATAATCAAAGTCTACAGGTGTCAAATAAACAGACAGGCCGTTCACAGGGTGATCAGAATAAATCTGTATCGTGATTCTCACCTCTTGGGTTTGAAATAACCATATTTCATTTTGCAGAGTAAATTTCCATCCCTGGGGATGTATCCTCAAATTTCCTGAATGAGAGTGAGAAGAAACTCCTTTTGTGTGTCGACACCGTTCACTTCAAGTATTCTCCGATGTTTGTGTCCAGATTCACTAAACAAGAGTTGACAAACCGTAGGGAAAGTCCAGGCAGCGTGCCAACCTGACGCAGCAGAAACAGTAACCTGGGGAAGGGAGACACACTGTGATCTGATGATTCAGCCAGAAGTACAGGCGAGGAAGGAGAGGAGAGGAAGGCAGAGAGTTTTGACATTCAGAGGTATACCACTGTCAAACCAGATTCAGACCAGGGTATCACAAACACTATGAGTGTGTATTACGCTTTTGCCCGGAGCTGTAACAGCATCAGCAGGAAGGATTTTGATGTGACATTGGTGGTCAGCTGCACTCTGCTGGATCCTGTTATAACAGGCTGTCACCACAGGGGGGCAGGGCAACGCCTGGCTCTTTATGTTCCCAGTGGAAAGATGGAGTTAAATAGAGCTGAACATATCACCAGCAGCTGCGACGACACTGCAGTGCAATGAGAAACTCCTCAGATCACAATGTACCCCCTTTCTCATTGTCTCCCTTTGTAGATTTTGTCTTCGGTTTGAAGCTACGCTGTTTGGTAAAATGTGGTTTCTCTCCAGAGTATTTTCTTCCTTTCACTCATCTTGATGAAATACATGTCATGACATCACACACCGATTGGTGTTTGAACATCTACCATTCTCCCCCCACTTACAATTTATTTTCTTATCTGGAAATTGGTTGATATTCAATTTGTGTTTGTGGTGCATCCATAATAATCTTAGCCATTCAAGCTGGATACTACTACCCCTCTTTTCTTAGGCTCTGGCTTTCTATGTCATCACTAATTAATGTGTTCTTGTTGTATTTAATTATTTACAGATGAGGACCAAACTTGGGTTAGTTAAGTCCATATGTAGGGCTAAATAAGGCACACTTCATTTTTAGAAAGGAGAAAAATTACAAATCTATAATAAATTAAATGCATGCATTTATATATTTGGTGATCATTTCATGAACTGTTTGAATATTACAATGCAGATCTCTGTAAGTAATACAACATACTGATCTCCATTCAGTCAGGCAGAGTGTCAGCACTACTTAAGTCCTCCCCCATTCACATAAACAGCCCATCCCATTATCCCCACCTCACATCAGATGAGGGCAAATCTAGTGATGGATGGGCTCGCTTAGGGTGCAGAGGATTATAAGTCCTCCGTGGAATAATGTCACAAAAAGATCCTTCTAGCGCAATCACACCCCTATCGTTACCCACAAATGTAACACCCCAGCGTGTTGTTGATTGCCTGATCCTCCGGAGTTCAAATGCAGGCGCTGCTGTCAATTATTAAATGTCTGTGAGGGGATGATTGATGCATCAAATGTGCAGGAAGCTTCACCAGCAGGCACCTTTCCCGTCTCTTCAAGGTTGTAGACTAATTTACCTTCACCTCAGTTTTTATCTTGATAACTGATGTTATCCTCTTCAGTTAGTCTGTTTGACATTTTTTCTTGGATGCTTTTAGTTAATACGAATGGTTCACCCTTTTCAGACATGTCTTAGAATACCCATGTGTTCATATGTGCACTGAATGATGTAATTCCCTCTCCTTGTGTTGCTGACATTTCACTGTTTCCTCGGCAAGGAAATAGTGTCCATTGAAGCACATGAATGGAACCAAATAGACTTACTTGCTGAAGCAGCATATTGGCTTCATTGGAACCTTGATATGCAATTTATACAGCATAGAAGCTGTGGGCTTTGTCCCCAGCCTCTTCCAGTGAAATCTCTTCAGAAAGGGAGCTCTAAGAGTGCATGGACAAGGAACATTTAAATAAAACTTTAACTGTGTATATGCACGTGTGGATATTATTGCCAGGCATAAAATGTAAATCTAATTATTTCTCTGCCAGACAATTGAAACAGGAAAATGGTCACTTTATTCATTTTTGCTTTCTGTTTTTCAAAGTCTGGAGTCTCAACATAATGTGATGAGGAAGTTAGTCTTTTCGCTCCTGTCTAGAATGAACTCTGCCTTTGGAATTGGCTTTAGCTCCGTGTTCATTGATATATTGTATTTTAATCTCCAATCTGCATGTTGATAATGGGCATAACGCTATATTTTCCATTTGTAAAATGGTCATTCTAAGTGCATCCTCTCCCCTGTTCCAGACTCAGAACATCATGTATGACATGATATCAGACTTAAATGAGAGAGGGGAAGACATGGAGAAAAGGATTGCCCTTCTGGAAACGAAGCTGGAGACTCTACTGAGTAACTTGCAGGCTCTGCCAGGACTCATCAGCCAGGTCATCAGCCAGCAGCACAGAGACTTCCTGGAGGTGCAGCTGCAGCCTTATGACAAACACAGCCCTGAGCGCTCACAGTCAGTGTCCCGACGGAGATCGTCCTCCACAGCGCCACCCACCTCCTCTGAGAGCAGCTAGAGTCCGAGGGGAACTCCTCCACTCAAGACTTTTGCCATCATATGGCCAAGTTGCATATATTGTAAAACCTTATGGTTTTAATAAGTATTATCCAAATTCTGATGACAGAATCCAAGATACTGGGGACAATGCATTTTAATGGATAACTTCATGCTGTTATTTGTTTTTTTATTACCTCAAAAGATGTTGTTATCCTAGCTCTAGTGACATGACCACATATAATGGCACTTCCTTCAGTTGAAAACTAAAAGGCCTTTCAAGGTATGATAAGAGCTCTACACCGTCTCTATGCAGAGATAGCCAGTTTTAGATGGCAAGGTTATTATGTGAAACTATTGCACTAAAATAGTGCTTCTCACAGACTTTGTGCTTCTTCTGGCTTGATCCAGTCACCGTCTTCCTCAAATCGCACTGGGAAAACACTAAGTTAGTCAGGGAGCATGACAGCGATGCTGAGGAAAAGCATTGTGTTCAATGGACTGGAGTGAACTGACACCAGAAGGCAGATGGAAATTGCCCCAACTCACAGTCACTCAGAGATAACTTAAAAGCTTGAAATGAGGAACTTAAGCATATATCTTTGAGGTTAGATACAGCATCAACTATAGCAGTTTTGTTTCACTGAATGTTTCCCTGTAGAATGACTATTTTTTGGGGCAACATTGCAAATAATTAAATCTTCTAGTCAAAATGATTGCATCAAATTCTGTATTTGCACTTATTTTTAATTATTGCACTTCAATACTGACTGACGTATGGTATGAAGATGCGTTGCTCATTAAAACAAGAACATTTGAGATGTTTGGGCATGGGTTTATTATTGTCAGTTGTCAACTTGTGGCAAATATTGATTAATCAAGTTGAAGCCCTGTTTTCTGTACTTCCAAAAGAATTATTGGTGTAGACCGGCTGAGGTCTGCAGAGATGTATTGATTGGTCACAAGCTCAGTAATTATTACCCCTTGTCTTGCTGTGTCTCACCTACTGTCCTTACTTCCTATACTATTTATGCTTGCTGTCACCCTGGCTGGGCAACAACAAATGCTGAACAACTTGCTGAAACCATATCTACCTTTTAAAAAGAAAATGCCTATTTTTGTATATTTTGATGGGGACAAGCACACCTCCAACAAATAAACAACAAAGATGTTTGATGTGAAAGATTTAGTATATGCTCAATATTACTTGGAATGGAGTTGAGGTGAAGACATAACATCCATTCGTTTCAATCCAAAAATTAATTATAGACTATTTAAAATGTATTCATTATTCATATTGAATTTTATTTACAGCATATGCCTTTGATAACACTGTTGTCTGAGCTGGCAGAACAACATTCAAGTGCAGAGCTGACAACATTATCTACAGTGACTGACATTTAATACAGTTTTAGATGGAGTTCTGATGTCAAAAATCAAATTAAAACACTTAAACTTTATTTTTCTCCATACACTTATGTGGAAATTATGTGGCTAATATTCCCTCTAAATATTCATATTCACCTTATGAACTTACTGTAGGTGCAACTTTTTAGGGATTGCAGAGAATAGTTAGTGGTCAGTGGAAATTGGATAAAATTCAGCCCATTAACCAATAAACTTATTAGATTATTAATGAAAAGACAGATGTTCAGTCCACAACCTGAACACAGAAACATAGAAACCAATGGGAGATTATAATGTACGCCACTTAAACGGTAAACAAACAATAAACATCTACAATTTCACAGTGCTGTCTATTTTTTTTTATTGTGTGAAAGTTTGTATTAATTTTCATTCATTTTAATTATGATTCATTTAAATAATTACAATACAAGAATCACAACTGCATTAGCATTTAATGTATTCACATTGTGGCCAAATCACTTTTAAAAAGAATCTACTTTTTCTTGATATTTAATTTAACCATGGGCTTACGTTGAACCTGGAGGATGTGTTCGCTTAATGTGTATATAGAGTACTGTGTTTTATTTTTTAACTCGCAGGCTTTCTAATACATATCAAAAGGTTGACCACTTGTGGTGGAAGAACATATTAAATTGTTTACTTTAGCACAACCACCAGTATCACAGCAGCTGTTACAATATTCAAAAACTGTATTTTTTTTTTTACACGTTACTTAACGCGGTATAGTTAAGTCCATAAATTTTCAGTGAGCCCATCCAAAGGTCATTAGGTGAATTTGGGTGGTTGTGGGATGCAGCGTCACCTGCTGCTGATTTCATCACTTTATCCTACCAAGTATTTTTTATTTATTTATTTATTTTAGACACTGTTATAATCCCCGAAGGGAAATTAAGAACGCATAGAAGCTCAAATTTCAGCATGTCCATCATATTGTGATGGACATGCTGACAGACAAGGTTAGACAGGAATCTCCATGGACTATGATGTTTGCAGATGATACTGTGATCTATACTGAGAGCAGAGAACAGGTGGAGGAGAAGCTAGACAGGTGGAGGTTTGTCCTGGAAAGGAGAGGAATGAAGGTTAGCCACAGTAAGACAGAGTACATGTGTGTGAATGAGAGGGACCCAAGTGGAAGAGTGAGGTTTCAGAAAGAAGAGTTCAAGAAGGTGGAGGATTTTAAGTACTTAGGGTCAACAGTCCAGAGCAATGGAGAGTGTGGAAAAGAGGTGAAGAGATAGTGAATGTATCGGCAGGATAATGCTGAGTTTTGAACTGCCAGGCAGGAGGCCTAGAGGAAGACCAAAGACGAAGTTTATGGATGTAGTGAAAGAGAACATGAAGGTAGTTAATGTGAGAGAAGAGGCTGCAGAAGACAGGGTTAGATGGAGGCAATTGATTTTCTGCGGCGACCCCTGAAGTGAAAAGCCGAAAGGAGAAGAAGATATGAGTTTCGAAGGTGAAAGGAGTTTCCATGTTTGTACACTTTTTTTTTTTTTATTGTTTAGGAACTGATGTGGTTCAGAGAGCCTGAACTGACTTCTATAGACAGATATAGACTTAGCTGTCTGAGGGCTTAGATTAGGCATTCACTACATACTCTTACCATGTTTTTAAAGTCTCTGTTATGTGTGACGTTTGCCCTCTTACAAAAATGATACCGCTGACGCGACGTTCTCGCGAGATTTCCGGCGACGCAGTGCACGCCGGTACTTGCGTGGTTCAAGCTCGTGCGCCGTCTAGGTTCTGCTAACTTTACTCACATCCATGTAAAACTTCCCCGAATTCTTTCAGGAGTTGTGCTGTGTACAGAGGAATCGTTACCACCATGAGTATTCTTGCGAGAATAGCGGAGATTGAAAATGAGGTAGGGTTTAAGTCACGATGATTAACAGCTAGCTGTTAGCATAACCGTCACTGTTCCATTGGGTTATAGCTGCCAGGCTAACGCTAGCAAAAGCCGAAGCCCCACAGCTGGGCTTCACAGTCATCTACAGACTGGTTGTGTGCTTAAAGACTTAAGTTTAATTCATTTATTATTGTATCTGGCTTTTAAATTGTGTGTTAATCAAAGGTTAGAGTATATTAAAGAGTGTCCCCTACCTAGGTCTAATTGGTTGAAAATTTATTTAGCGTCTGTATATAGAATCGGCTTTCTCCATTTTTGTATCTACGATCGTCAGTTTGCAAGTATTTATTCATATCTGAAATGAATAATCTCTTTTCCCACCGCCGGGCTCTTGCGATGTGTTCCTCGCATTATTTTGACGTTTGATTCTTCCTGTAATCGAGCCTGTCTCGCTGACAAGATGCTGTTTCATGTTGGTTGTTTTTGTTAATTCTGAAAAAGATTTTTCAAGTAGTACAACAAAAAATCACAGTTTTATTTGTTAATGCCACTTGGATTGTTTGTTTTCTGGGGCACTGTGCCAATCTTAATTGGCTTACTTTTATAATAAAGTTCCAAACATTATTCGTATAGAGATATTAATTTACCCAAGGGCTCCATTCCTAAATCTGGAAACAAGAAAAGTTGGTTTCGCCATTAACCGAGCTATAATTTGATTTTATTTTGCTCTGTTTCTTTCTTCGCAACTTCAAGTCTACGTAAGGTAACAGTTTTATGAACATCAGGACAACGCCTTGAGACACTTTAAAAAATATATATATTTCAGATATATAGCAGATATAATTTAATCAAATTAAGTGAGTATCATCTAGAGTTGATTTGTAATATAAATCATCCTCATTTAAACCTGTACCTCTACCTCACTGTTCACTTATACACAACTATCATTCAGTAAGTGTAAGACCTCATGTTATAATTGTTCCTGCTAATTGTAGATGGCCAGGACGCAGAGGAACAAGGCCACTGCTCACCACTTGGGTTTACTCAAAGCACGTCTTGCTAAACTGAGGAGGGAACTCATCACACCCAAAGGAGGCAGCGGTGGTGCTACAGGAGAAGGTAAGATAATGATTTCTCAATAAATTTACTTAGTATAAATGTATTTTTAAGTCATTTTAAGGATGTGTATATGTTCATATTTTTTTCGCTATTTAGGATTTGATGTTGCAAAAACCGGTGATGCTCGTATCGGCTTCGTTGGATTCCCATCTGTTGGAAAGTCTACTCTGCTAAGTAACTTAGCAGGTGTGTACTCTGAGGTTGCTGCCTATGAGTTCACCACTCTTACGACGGTACCTGGAGTCATTCGATACAAAGGGGCCAAAATTCAGGTATAATATCTTCTATTTCTTCCATAGTCACAAGAGTTTTTTAGTAATTTACTTACTTTGGTTTTGTGTTTTTTTTTTGCTTCTCCCTTCTCAGCTCCTGGATCTTCCTGGAATCATTGAGGGGGCCAAAGATGGAAAGGGAAGAGGCAGACAGGTCATCGCAGGTAAAGTGTGATCATGCACATTTATGATAAAAAGTGTTTAGATTGATGATAAAATGATCACAGCATAGTCTTTCCTTTTCTTCCCTTTTGTCACTACTTTGTGTTGTGTGCATCCAGTGTCGGCAGAAAAATAGCATGCAACTTAGTAAAATCTGAAAAATGATATTTAGATAATTTCATTATCATTTCCATTTAGATTATTTTTTGTTAATGTATATGAGGGTTGGAAAATTTTGAAAAATTACTAAATTGTGTAGTGGCATCTATGTTATGACAAAAAGTTGGTTGCATTTCGAGTGTTTTAAGTGTAGAAGGAAAATTGTGAAAGTTGTTATTTTGAAGTGACTGTGATTCTTTTCATGCTTTCCATGTAGTGTCTGCATCTCTTCTCCATTTGTTTCAGTTGCTCGAACTTGTAACCTCATCCTTATCGTTCTGGATGTTTTGAAACCACTTGGCCACAAGAAGCTCATAGAGCATGAACTGGAGGGCTTCGGCATCCGCCTTAACAAGCAGCCACCCAACATTGGCTTCAAGAAGAAGGACAAAGGAGGCATAAACTTCACAGCTACGGTATTTGCCACACAGAATGAGACCAATTTAAATCCACAAATGAACACTACAGTAATCCCTCGCTTATTCGCACTTCAAGATACATGGCTTCATTACATCTCAGATTTTAATAGGTAGATGCGTGATACCCTACTTGCATGCTATTGGCTGACAGCATCCGTGTATGTGGTGTGTTCTGAGACTCACAGAACGCTGTACACTTCCACATGTTAAAGAAACACTTTTCTTTAATATAAAAGTGCTTTAAACAATCTATAAATGTGGGAAAAGTTAATACAGATATAAAGTGGTTTAACATCAGTGTGGGGAGAGCTCATAAATGTTTATATTACCATAATGAATAAAATAAATTGTCAATATATCGCAGAATTTCGTTTTTTGTGGGTGGTCCTGGGTGGTTGCTACATATAACTCTGTAGTAAGAGTTGGATGTGGTTGTTGTAAGCACTGGTTGTCTGCTTGTCATGCAGCCATTGGATGAGCTAGAAAGTGTGATTATTATAAAAGTAACACAAAAGCACTGTACTCTGAAAAATGGGTGATGAAGTCAAGATTATCCATTACTCTGGTATGTAGGATTTACATGTATGTTGATGATTATCAGTTCGGTTTGATGATGGGAATATTTCAACATCTTTATAATTTAAGGGCCTCAAACCTGACTGTGTTGTTGTGTACTTGCGGGTGTGTGTACAAAAGTCAGATTTAGTGCAAGTATTTTGTGGTCTCAGTCCCAAACATTGCAAACATTTTGTTGTACATTGTATGGCGTAGTGACGTAATGCTGCCCTCTGGTGGACATCTAAAGTTTTACACTTAACCAAGTCATTTCTTCGCTTAACTGAGTCTGTGGGAGTTGGAGAACCTTAATATGAAGAAATAAATTATGAATGCTTTGAAATTGTGCGTAGTGCTGGATTTTGGCCTAAGTAATGGTTTTATGTGGATCCAGGTATGACTTCACATTCTTTTTCATTTTGTCACATTGCTTGGTATGTCCTCTGAACTTTTATTCACTCTTCTGGGTTTTTTTCATACAGTGTAGTTTATACAAGAGGAAGCTACCCTCTCATTGTCACATGTTGATTATGATTATGTCTTCTCTTCAGTGCGCCCAAAGTGAGTTGGATACTGAAACCGTAAAGAGCATTCTGGCAGAGTACAAGATCCACAATGCCGACGTGACGCTGCGCAGCGACTCCACAGCTGATGACCTCATTGATGTGGTGGAAGGAAATCGGTACAGAATGAGCTGCCTTTAGTCCTTTAGAGAAAAACATAATTCTCCCAAGTAAATGCATGTCACACACTTGGATAGCGATGGAAAAGTAAATAAAAACAAGTGCTATCTTATTAAAACAAAAATTGTGTTGATCACGCAGCAGTTTCGTGGACATTAGTTACTCACTGTCGCTCTTTTCCACAGGGTCTACATCCCATGCATTTATGTGCTGAACAAAATCGATCAGATCTCAATCGAGGAACTCGACATTATCTACAAGGTGCCCCACTGTGTGCCCATCTCAGCTCACCACCGCTGGAACTTTGATGACCTGTTGGAGAAGATGTGGGACTACCTTAAGCTTGTGCGCATGTAAGAGTTGTTAGACAGTCACCAATAGGGGGTGCCATTGGAGCTGGGGATTTAAGTGCTGCAGAACAAGGAGTCTATGAAGTATGATGTTGGTTCAAAATGCAGAATTTGACGGAGATGTATGTCCATTTGCAGCTACACCAAACCCAAAGGCCAGCTCCCTGACTACACGTCTCCTGTTGTTCTCCCTGATGAACGGACTTCAGTCGAGGATTTCTGCTTAAAAATTCACAAAAACCTCATCAAAGAATTGAAGTAGTAAGTTCCACAGACTTGACTTATAGTTTTAACTTTTTAAACGTGAAACCTTGAGCACTGCTCCGTACATCCTTGTCAGGTCGAGTTATGTTTGGATTTATAGGCCTTATGAAAAAAGTCACTTCTATGAGGTAAATGATCAGACTAGAAACTAAACTAACTAAAATCAGTTTTTGGCTGAAACCATTGATTTATTTTGGTGTTTGATTTGATGAATGGTAAACTTTGTATATAGGTTAATTATTAAACTCCTAATGATTCTAAATTCAGAGGGGAAATTTCATGGTCAGCAATTGGATTTGAGGCAGAAACTATCATGAAATTTGCTCTAACTTAAGTGGTTAAAGTTTGTTGCTGCCCAGTAGGTGTGTATTAAGTTCCTGTCACATTTGGTAAGTTTGTTTTGATTTAAACAGGTACAATTTCTTGCTACAAAAAAAGTGAACCACTTCCACATTCCACGTTTGTGTGAGCAACAGATGAATAGCTGCCACTGTCGTGAAGTCTTTATAAGCTCTTCATGATAAAAGTCCAGCTGTAGATGCACAAAGCCAACAAGCTCCTATAGCCCAGAGATGGCAAGTTCTGTCACACAGTACAGTCCAGTCAGGTGATGTCCTTATCCATCTGCCATTTGTTTGTATGTTTTGGTTCTAGCTGAGAACGGAACTACAAGTGTCAAACAGTCGTGGAGCTGTCAATGTTATGACATACACCAAGGAGGTTAATGATTAGTTTGTTTTTCCTATTAGGAGGATAAAGGATGGGTCCAGGATTTTTATTTTTACATTGAGAGAGTAAGGGCATTTTCATCCATCTAGGTGATGAAACTTTGTAGAAGGGTTGACAACGTGGCAGAGAATTTTTTTCTTCTTGTGATGAAGGGTTTTGACCATATTTGTATGTTTAAACTAATTCGATTTACAATGAAACTGGTGAGAAATATGGACTTTGTCCTAAAAGAGGAACCAAAAAAAAATTTGGCGTTGTCCACTATTTCCAATGTGGGGGAAGCCCTAGCCCACTCACAGAAGAAATCAAATTCATTTTGCACATGTTAAAGAAAGAATGGTTTGTTCAGGTCGTCTGAGAGTTGTCAAGTCTGCAGTCTTAACTTTATTGAACCAAACTGAGACAATTTTAATGACACCTGTTGAAACATGTCCTGGTCTTCTGAGTTGAGTAGATGATTGGTGTGTGACGCTCAGTCATTTGGGCTGATTTCTTCAGTAGTCTAATGTTTTTTAATGGGTTTTATGAACTGGATGCTGAAATTACAAAAAAATAAACAAACTCTTGAAATTGTGTAATTTTTGGGCCCTGAATCTATAATCTATGAAAGTTAGACTTTTTGAATGGAATTATGGAAATAAAGTTTTCCACAATATTCAAATTTTTCAAAAGGGTCTGCATATAATGGCAGGGTCACTTGTAGTTCCTTTGTATAACAATAAGCACAGTGAGGCTTACAAGGAAGAAAATTGTTACCAAGGAGGTGGATGGAGTCATGAACAAAAGTGCAAATTTTAGATTTGTCTGCTTTTTTTTCATACTTTCCACTCTAGTTAATTTATTTTCAGCAATGTTTCCCATTAAAAACTATGAAACCACAATGACAAATGATCCTCAAATGATGACGTGAATAACAGACATGGCCTCCTTTATGGGGGGGTGTGGCATTCATGTGAGGGTCTGGATTGGGATCAGAGGGGACGTGTTGCACCACCATCTTTAAAGGGGAGACCTAAGGTCATCAATCAGTGGATATGTCAATGCTGCTGAGAATAATTATTCCCTGGAGAATGTTTGTGTCAAATGTGATTAGAGAGCCTCTGTACCTATAGGGTGTCACTGAACCATTGTTGCTATAGCGAAGAAAAAATAGTAGTCTTTTTTTTAATTTTTTTTTCATTCTTTCAGTGCGCTTGTGTGGGGAGCATCTGTGAAGCACAATCCTCAAAAGGTGGGAAAGGACCATGTGTTGGAGGATGAAGATGTGATCCAGCTGGTGAAAAAGTAAAGAAAACAAAAACGTCTCCACTCCATGGCTTCTAATGTCAAAATGTTCCGTAACAGTTGCTCAATAAATCACCAGATCCATCTATTAGAGCATCTGTTGTGTGGTTCCCAGTTCTCTGCTTTAATTTTAAAAGATGACTTGAATCCAAGTGTCATGTTTTAAAGAACCTTCAATGCTTAACACCATGAATAGTTCATATTGAATATTGGTTAAGGCTTGCAATAAAACCTGAAATAAATCCCTACAATAAAATCATGTGATCTGTTTTTTTTTCTCTCCCCATATTAGTGATTTTACATGTAACCGGTGTAGCTAACGTTATCCTCAGCGATTCGGGGTGAGCTACATGTGGCGTCACAGATGTGATGTGTTGCATCACTTCAGTTCATCACAGCTACATTGTCTCCCTCACAAGCGGCAGCGCTGCAGCCATTAGAGTCTGGCTCAGACCACTAGAAACGTCTCATCTGAAAGCCTTGTCCTGCCCTGTGATTTATGTTGCAGCGATGATGAAGGCAGTTATTCAGGCTGGGGGGCCCACACCCCTCCTCTGGAAGGGACGGCCACTCAGGTTAATCAATTCATTCACTCAGACGCAGTCTGGGGACATCAGCGACCAGGTGTTCACAACTAACACGACTCCACTGAGCAACATAAAGAGCATTTCATCAGAGCCCGGAGCGCTTCTGGAAGCCTGCATCGGTTAATGTCATTATGCTGCAACCTGCATGATGTGCAGCAGCCATTTTGTGTCTGAGCACCTCATCCTGTCTGGTGATTGCAGCGGGTGGCGCCGGTGCATATGCAAGTACATAGTCTGTGTTAAGATGACAGTCAGGCTGGAAATGTGAAGAATGGGCTCATGGAGTCAAACAGGGTGAATTTAATTCAGTTTGTTACTGAACTAAATGAGCGTCCTTTATTTTGTACATGCTGCAAACATGATGTGCTCTCCTTAAGTAGTAGTGCTTTGGTGAAATATAATGACCCTAACATTAAATCTAATACATGCGTGGTATCAAACAGTAAAAAAGTTAACATTAAATCTACAGATAGCATCAAAATCAGCAGCTTTTACAATACCTCTTGGTCCACATTCACCAGAAAGATTTAACTTTCATCATGTAATAGCAAAGTAAAATATAAATTTTGATAGGCTTTTAAATGTGCTTTGAGACCAAAAATTTTTTATCCCACTCCTACATAAGAAACAACATTAGTTATGTGTTACACTCCATTTTAAATGTCAGTCTTGGGCTTTCAAACAGGATTTTTGTGCAACAGTTTGCATGCAAATGTATCGATAGAAATCTGATGAACGAGACTGACAACCCTTGATGCAACTCTAAAGGTCAATGAGGACACTATGGAGTGTATCTGATGTTATAGACTACTGTTCTTGAGAGAAAATCCGCTTTTTCAGGAAAAGCTGCAGTGGCCGGAGTCCTGCTTGCCTGTCCCACAGCAGCAAGATCAACCCTATTCAGACACCATCTTTTCCCCACCCCCCATTCTACCCTGTAAATTATAGCAGCACTTTAGCTAATGAAAGAGTTGAAGACTGGGCACTAATAAAAGCCATTAAGTGAATAAAGCACTTCCCCCTCTAACAAAATTAAAGAATCTATCCATTTGGAGAGGAAGGACTCTATATTAATATTTATGAAATGCGGAACCAGTGGCCCTCCCAAATTCCCCAACCCGCATCCAATCCTAGCCTGACCAAGTTCTCCTTTCCAGTGCACCTATCCCAAGAGAACATCACCAACCCCTCCTAGCTTGAAGGAGGGGCAGGAGATGGGGACTTGAAGGGTGCTGAGGACGAAGGCAGGACAGTCTGCCTCCAGTAGAGCAAGCTAGAACATCCCAAGACCCAGCTCACAGCACCCACCTGCCTCAAAGCGGCTACACCCAGCATCAACTTTTGGGGCCAGAGGAAGGAGAGGTGGGTTTCTGGGAAGCACCAGATGTGCAGAGGTGACTTTCCACAGACAGCAGCTGGAGATTGTCAGTAAAATACAGAGTAAGTTGTGACAAAATCTCATATTTTTGTTTTTTATTAATGGCTTGTTCAGTTATGACCCTAAATTTGAAGAGAAATTAGTGTACTTGTTTTTAAGTCTTATATTTTTAATAATACATGGTTTAGAACATTTTTGCTCAAATTTAGAATTAGATTCTGAGATGCGTGAGGTCAAACCCTTCCTGATTACAGTGATACAATTCTTGAAGAAGCTAATAAGGTAAGGACGCTACATTGTGTTTCACAATCATCCATTCATAAAAGCCATCTTGCATCCCATCAGTGTTTCAAACATCATCATCATTCTAAAAAAGTTCCTGCCCACCAGTTCCATCCAAAAATCCAAATGTTAGGTTTATCTCTGGCGCATCCATTTGTATTTTGGAGTAATTTCATCACACAAAGTGGTTCAAATGCCGGAGTTCTAAGTTGATTATCGCACCAATGCCTTTCATTTTAGTCGGTCGTCCCAGGGGAACAGTAAGAGACTCAAGATAACAAGATTTGAAACCTTTTGGAGAGGCAGCTCTTTAAAGATTGATGCTATCGTGATATTTCACTAAGTGACCGTTAACATAGTTAGGACAAAAACGTCAAGAGGGGTTGTGTCTTTGACTCTGAAAGGACAGCAGATATCCCCAACAGTGAGTACAAGACTAACGTCTGTTGGCATTCCCCAATGCCAATCTATTTTTTAGTTAAGGGAATAAAAGTTTATCAAATGGACTCTGAGAATCTATGATCCTTATCGAGATCACAGAAAAATCAGCCAAATACTGTTTCCATCCCAACCCAACGGAGTCATGTAGAAAACATACGTGTAGACCACCACTCCTTAGGCCTTCAGTAAACCTGTAGAAAGTTCAACAAATTTGAATGTTTTTGCCATGAAATTGCGAGGAAAATTTTAAATTTTTTAGTCGTGTCTGGTGAAGTTGGGCGCCAATGGCGAGAGGGTGGGGTTTGTCGCAGTTAGTGCGCAGCCCTTTTTTCCGCAGTGGGTGTGACCTGTGACTAATTCTTTTTTTTTTATTCTGCAGATGTTTCTTAGCTGCAGTGATTTCTTTCTAATCATTAAGTCAACCGGTCTTGAGATATTTATTCTATCTTATCAGTGAGATCAAGAGCCCTCCATCGCACCTCTGGACTTTGAATCGAGCCATTGGATTGTTTTTCCACAACAAGAAAAACTGATGGTCATTTATTTTTTACTATTTTTTACTATTTCGCCACACTGTCCACTCCTTCGTGGAGTTGGCGAAGAAAAGCTAAAAGATATATCCTTTCTTACTGATTCTCTCCTGTTTCTAAATAAACTGACCAACACTTGTCCTTTAAACAGATAACTCTGGATTGATCTTAGATCGGTGTTTGATGTTTTGTCTTAGCCCAAGACCCCATTGTGCTTGATCTAACCATGCAGTGCGTCTTCTCTCCATGGTTGTGCCAAGCACCTTGGAGACTTGTGAGCAATGTCTTCTTCCTGTTGTGAACATCTATATAATTTCAAGTTTTAATTTTTCCTCCTCTTGTCAGCAAAGACCTTATGCATTTTTAAAAATTTAGAAATGAGAATGAATTGAAAATGGAGCAATAGAATATGAATTGTAGAACTTAACACACTAGAGTGTGTACAAAAGGATCGATGAAGTCATTTTCAAGATTACTTTCAGGCTGTGATTATTTCTGTATTTTCTCAGTCATGTTGTTTTATCCCGTGATGTACTTGAAGATTATAACCAATAAATATGATATAAATATCTTGTGTGTTCTTTTGGTCATAATTTTACTGATGAGTGAAAAAGATTCAAATGGTTTCCAAGCATTAACAGAGATGAACAAACAAGCTGGTTGGTGTCACAATGGCAGATTTATGGAAACGACCAATTACTTAAAGTGCTTAGCGGCTTTTAACTACAGTGAAAAATTTCAGACAGTGGAGGTCATTCTGTGAGACTGCAGACGCATCGCTGGTCTGTAAATCAAACGCAGTCATATTCAAGACATTGTCCTGATACAGTTTATGTTCTTAAAATGATCATAAAATTATGCAAGTTTCGCTTTGTACAGTTTTCAGCTAAAATCAAATGAAGCATATCTAACCATTAAATTTAAGAGGTCAAATTAGACCCTTCTTTTTTTTTTAATGGCTCTTAATTAAACCAATTTGGTCACTTAACAAACACATCTACTGGTGTGAGATAATTACACACTGTAAAACACTATATCATTATTAGAATCACCATTACAGCAACGATATACAATAAAAGTTTGGTTGATATCTTCATTATCATTATTCTATGGAATTTCATTTTCATCATGAATGAGGTGACACAATTCTAAATTGTTCCTGCAGTCTTGAATGGATGATTTTTTATTATTATTTCAACTACAATTGATTAAATTGATTTAATTAAAACCACATCTTCTCTTTTTTTTTTGTTGTTGTTTTTTCACGCCAGACCTACAGGAAAGGCACAAATCTTACCAATGACATTAATTCCATGACAGTGGACTCTATGAACCAAGACTCTGAATTAAGGCAGCTGAGTGGAATCCAACCATTTTTCATTTTAGTTACACCCTTGCCTTTCTGTTGTCACGTCACAATGTTTTTCCCCAAAAACCTGAAATCAAATTGTTGCATGGGACTAAGATGCATTATAATAAAGTGGAGATCAATAAATAGATGAATAGCAGCCATAATTAGAAGCACAGGCTTCTAAGAGGAACCAAGAGCAGAGCTTGAACATCACATTATTTTTCATTTAATCACAGCTGAAATAATAGCTTCTGATATTTCAATGCAGACTTTGGAAAATCTACTGATTCCAAATTCCGAGCAGGTATTGAGTGTGTACATTTGATTGAGTATGCTGTTGGCAGATTCTGTTCCCCAAAACAGCAAAAGGACACAGAGAATATTTTAACAAAGTATTTTAAACTACACAGCAGTCAGTGAGTGCAAATGTCTGCCAGGTCATCTAAGTTCTTCATTGTGTCGTCACGCCACGATGCAGCAGTCCTGTGATTGGCCCTCATAATTTGACTCCCTGACCATGAAAACCTGTCCCTAGAATTAAGAATCACAGATCACGTATCTTTAATAGTTTGACCGTCCCTTTGTCTGGATCCTCTCCAGAAAATTTATTTCTTTCCATGGCAAGTGGCCCACCCTCTTATGCAGTTTTAAAAGTCTATCAAAATAGTTTTTGGGCAACTCTACGAACGCAGAAAAACAAAGTAGTACAGCACTCAGCGGAACGAATGCCTCTGCCAAAGCCAAGCAATTCCCTTTAATTTAATTAAGATTTGTTCAAAATCAAACTCAGAGTCCTGTAATTGTAATTTATAGGACAATCACCAATAAAAAAAAAATAAACCAATGAATCTCATTTTTTATAATGATCAGCAGTAAAATGTTCAAACTTATGGCTTGTTGATACTTACCAGTAAATACTAAATATTCCTGATTTGCATTCATCATGAAACACAATTTTAAAAGTTAAAAGTTATAGAAAAATCCTGGATCTGATCCTATAAGCTGGATCAATACCAAAATTCAATAAAGTTTTTCTGGCCAAAGACCCATCCAACCACCGAGTTTCATGGAAATCAGTGCATTGCATTTTGCATAATTCTAGCTGACAAGCCAACAAGTAAATGGACACAAACTCCTTGGAGGAGGTCAGAAATTGTAAATGTTTCACTCACATTAGGAACAATAATAAACAATTGCTTTTCGAAGATACAGTTTAATAACAGATGCCTTAAATTTTATACCTTCTTTAGAATAATGCGGGATGATTATGTATTATTAATGAATTGTATAAGTGTCTAGTAAAAACTGATGATAATTTGCATGAATTCTTTCTATTGGATCCAGGTTCTTGTTCCAAGGTGATAAGCCGAGCACAGAGTGAAGCGTGGAGCCTCCCTCTGCTGTCACTGACCTCACATCCAGACAGGGTTTACAGATGATCCCATTAGACTAGACCGCTGTGTCTGCTTTGCACATCGTGTTAATCACCCCCCTTCCTCCTCCAGAACAAGGTCAAAACCAGAAACACAATGCAGTCAACTATGATTCACATTAAGATTTATTTGATCCGTTATGTCACTCACTTCAATCATTCTTGAAATTACAGGTTAATAAATGCAAAAAAAGCTCTGGTCCACACAGTAATTTAGCCACTCCTAAAGTGATTCATGTGGTAGCAAATCTTGGCATAAATGAACCGCCTGCAGAAAAAGCAAGAACAGTGTGACAGCTCTTCTAGACCACCACAGGTGGCCCTAAGGGGTCTGAAAGTGTACATTCACAAACTTAACATTAAGGAGTATTGCATAATGTTCACATGTGTTTTGAGCTCTTTAATAAAGTCTCACAGCTTTGTTCGACTATACAAGAGTTCAATCATCAAAAATGAGCTTTTCACTTCCTTTCACACACTTTCAATGTTGTGTCACTTTTGCATTTTAAATTCAACAGCAGGAAACAATTCATTACATGATGTAAGCACTTTGACACAGTGAGGACAAATTAACACTCGATCATCCAAAACAAACTTTTCCAGTTTAGTGGATCCCACTGTTCTGCACCATTTTGACAATCAGTGCAGCTCATTAATTGTGATGTATCTTCTACAGGTGTTAAATGTTAGTACATGGTTCAAAGCTGTTTAACAAATGGATTTCAGGGTATTTATGTCATCTTGTCAGACTTTACAGTGCAGTTTTTTTCAGGAGGAACAGCCTCTAGTGCTCTTGGTACAACCATACAATTGACTATAAAAGCAACAAATTCCATGGAGTCTGAGTAATAATAAAAACTAAAGGGTTAACATGTTACAGAGCCATGTATTCTTTTGACAACAGGAATTTCCAGTAGTAAAACCTTTCAGATGTACAAATTATATAACGTGTCTATGTTCTGCACAGCAAACATGCATAAATCTAATAGTACAATCTTCAGTCAGTCCGCTGCATCTGCAGTAACCATACTAAACTAAATGAACTAAAATAGGACACCTTTATTTCTTACAAAATGTAAATAAATCGTGATGTGGCACAAATCTGTTGCTCCGGGAGGGTCACTGCTTTATTTAAAACGCCTCTACAGGATACCCAGCTCGCGAAACTCAAGTGCATGAGCACCATAGCATCTGAGGATTTATTTGGTAATAAGATACTAAGCCCTTAACACTGAATAACTGGTTTATTTTTGGAAGGCTGTTTTGTCAACACTAACAATTTCCAACAAAATGGACGGCATGAATCTATGACATCCCCCAAGAATAAAAACGCTTCCATTTCATTTTGTGGACACATTTTCCCCTCATATGTGGTTCATCATTTAATTGTTTGATGATCAACCCCAAACAAAGTGAAACCAGCAATTACAAATGCTTGAAATGAAGAAATGCATTTGTTATGTTTGCAGATGCTTTGATTCTTCATGGATATGGATATGACTGGGGCATGACTATGAACAATTTGGTGCTGATCATTATAAAAATCCAGATTCAGTGCTTTAAGAGACATCAGTTCCCTCAATCTTTCGCTGCAATCACACCCCAGACACTTAAAATGGATGGCATTTGAAAAAATATAATACGGGACACAAAACATTTAGATGGCAAAAACAGTGCTTTGGCTTAAGAGAATGTACTGTATAATTACCAACTTATCCTCAGTCTTACCAAATGCTTGCGTATCAGATCAATCAGATCTAAGGAACTAAAATCAAATCTGGACCAAAATATCACTGGGAACATTTTTTTGAAATTTTGACAGTAATGCCTACTGTCAAAAATGAATGCCTACTACCAGAGCAGATTGCAATCCATTTGCAGGTCACCTAACGTACCAAAAAAGGTTGGCTGAAGGATTTAAGTAGTGGGTTATCTATTAAATATCCATCTCAAGCGTAGATCGGTCCAGGACCACTTGTGTGTGGGTTTTCTTTACTCAAGCGCTCTTGACTCGGCTGGCGGCTGCTTTCACTGGATTTTATAACACCTGCATAATCATGGATCCCAACTTCTAAGTTCTTGGCCCTCAGAGCAGCATTATGCAGTTTCTCCAGAAACTCAGGCATACCTGCCAGATACAAAAGGAAATATGATGAGGAAAAAATATTAAAAATGAGGTAAAACAAATTCACAAAGTATAAGGCACAAAATTCTGAATGTGTCAACAAACAAAATTCAACATTAACAATTTCAAACATGACGGGAAATTAAACATCTTTGGGGTTTGTTGGTCCAACAAAGCAAATAAAAAATTTAATATATTCTACACAGCTCACATCAGCCCCAATCATTGAAAAGAGCTCACCGCTTGATACCATCCAGCTCACACAGTAACGAGGGAAGACTGTCTGAGGGTTGTCACTATAGGTCAGGAGGTAATCAAATCCGTTCTGCAAAGGAAAACATACCAGGGAAACTCAGTGGATACAAAACAGAACATTGGATGTTCTAGAAAAAAAAAAAAAAACAATAACTGCAAACCTCATCAAATGACTTGTGAGGGCGGATGACCATCTTAGACTGGTATGAGTGAACTCTCACAAACTCCTGAGTCTCTGGAACTCTGGGATGCTGCACAGCTCTATACATCAGCAACACAAGGTTAGAAAAAAAAAGACAAACACGTTCAGCATTTATTTACAAGTCATGAATCAAAACCACAATTGTCTCCAGAAACTCTTTCATTCCCACCTGGATACTAGGACCATTAAATTGTTGTCAACATCAACTTCATAGCGACGAACATACACATAGTCCCGTGAGTACATGGGATACTGTGAACAGAAGGAATGAAATAACGGATGATTGTATAAAACATTAAACACACAATGCTTAATATACTTTCACCAATAAAGTAGTTGTTCATTAAATGATGGCCGATGCCATAGTTTGTTTAACCATAGGAAATGAGAAATGGAATGGAAAAACTGTTCCATGTAGTCTCATTACATAGAATAAATACCCTCTTCCCTGCAGACAAAACTGCAAAGAGAAACTCACAGGAAAATGTGTAGCCCAGTGTACAATTTCAGATCCTGTGCTGGAATCCCTGTCCACCACTTCAAGCTTGATAACAAGAGAATCCCACTTCTTCCTGTACTCCGTGTCCAACTGGGGGAAAGGGGACAAGAACAAGCCAAGGGTAAGGTGCTTAATATAGCACATCGAGTTGAGCTCATACTTGTTTTTGGGCTGCACTCAAACAGTATAAACATACCTGCACATTGAAGAACTGTCTTGGGGTAACATCATCATATGAGCCCAAAACTGCAAGAAAAATAGTCTTCAAATAAATCAATGTCCCAGAAAAAAACTCAAGACCAAAAGATCAACATGAAATTGAAGTTGAAAATGTGTTTTGTATTTGAGAGACCTAGGTGAGATTGTGAGCTGGCCGACCTCTATACTCATAAAGGTGACTGTTGGGTAGAGGACGCTTCCACACTTTAAAATCCTTTTTCTCCATCACGACTTCCCATTCGGACTCCAGCCGTCCAGCCACCGATCCTGGACTTGTGGTCAAACATTTGGCAGCCTCCAGCGCCTCCAGCTCAATCCCACACCTTCAAAATGAATACAAATAGCAGATTTAAGTTTGTTCAGCATATTACTCAGCTTGTCATAGTCAAGTCAGTATATATTCACAGTTTGCATCTGTACAGGTAATTACAGGCAAGGCCATGTTGTTTTGGTAAGGTGTGGCACCATTTAGAGAAATATTTGCACTTTTAGTTTCCTGTCATTCACATACACACTTGCTTTTATAAGAAATAAGTCAAACCTGTGCATCTCCTCATCTTGAATCCTCTCCTTGTCCCACATGAAGACACCAGCCATGGCTGCAAAAAGTTTCCCCGTAGGGGAGTGCTTGTTCTGAAACCTGCGCCATATGTTCCCCACCAGGGTCCTCCTGGTCCGTTCGGAGTACAAGTTCGAATAAAGTTCCCCGATTTGACAAGCACGTCTGAGTCTCTGGCCGGTCAAGAAGCTGCAGTGGTCCGCAAATATGGAGAGCAAACCCTTCCTCTTCTGGCCATAGCCAGACGCCCCGGTGACCCCAGCGCTTCGGCTCTTGAGGGAGGCCAACAGCAAGCCCAGGGTCCGATCCAGCCAGGACCTCTTCCCAAGCATTTCTTCTCCCTCATCGACAGTCCGTCTGAATAATGTCCGGCTCTGCAGCCTTATTGTACCCGCACCGATGTCGCAGATGGGTCGGCGAGGAACCGAGTGAAACATGGTAGTTGCGTCCCTGTAGTTTACGGATGTAAATGAAGGACAACGACGTTCATAAGCGTATTTCGCAGCCAAAGAAAGCTACGAGTCAGCGATGCTTTACCTTTACAGATAACAACCCAGATTTCTGACCACTAAAGCACATTGTCATCTGGTTGTGGCGTTAGCCTGCGACATGTGCTAGCATTAACGGTTAGCTACTGCTATGTTAGCTGCGTGCTCATATTACACAAACTACGCGTCGACAGCGCCAGACTTATTGATCCACATTCAAATAACTACAAAGTTTACTAACGTATACGACTGAAACACAATTACCAACCCTTATAGTTTCTCGTGCTTTACCACGCGGTTGTCAAACTCCTATAGCGCCTTTGACCTCCACCTAATCGTGTGTTTCGCACGCCCACTCGGAAAACCCGCCTTACAAAGTGTAATGCGGTCGTTAATTGGTCTTCGGTTCTTCGTAAACAAATATGATTGGTCGTAGTAACAGCATGTCTTCAGTATATCCGCTAGTGTATCAGCATGTGCGTTTGACCGGATTTTCTCCCCTACTAAAGCTCGTAGCGTATCTGTGACGTCATTCAGACTATTTGACGTTGTGATAATTGATTTGAGCTGTTGATATCTGTCTATAGAAGTCAGTTCAGGCTTTCTGAACCACATCAGTTCCTAAACAATAAAAAAAAGAAAAGTGTACAAACATGGAAACTCCTTTCACCTTCGAAACTCAAATCTTCTTTTCCTTTCGGCTTTTCCCTTCAGGGGTCGCCAGAGTGAATCAGTTGCCTCCATCTAACCCTGTCTTCTGCATCCTCTTCTCTCACACCAACTACCTTCATGTCCTCTTTCACTACATCCATAAACCTCCTCCTTGGTCTTCCTCTAGGCCTCCTGCCTGGTAGTTCAAAACTCAGCATCTTTCTACCATCTACTATCCTGCTATACATCCTTCTACTATCCTTCTATCTTCAAACCTCTAACACAGTGGTTCTTAACCTTGTTGGAGGTACCGAACCCTGCTGGTTTCATATGCTCACTCACCGAACCCTTCTTTAATAAAAATAAATAAATAAATTCAAATTTAAGACATAAGTATATATTTTACTGGTGTATTTAATGAATTGTGCCTTAATGTCACCTTTTTCAAAGAACAAAACCAAGACAGTTCATGAACTCACATGAAATGACCTACCTGCAAATCAGTGTGACTTCTGCTGTTGTTATTGAAACACCAGTTCAGATATGCGTGGCTTCACCTTGACAAGTGCTGCTCTTATGTCATTTTCACAGCAAAGCCTGTTTCTTTTGTTTTCCATGCAGCTTAAGGAAGTGTTCCTTTATTTTTGCCAGTGCGAGACTAGAGTTACTCAACGTGACATTGCAAATTATGCAGAACGCTGATTCCCATCACGTTCCGTTATACAGTACATGTAAATTCACGTTGCACATATTCGTCCGACCACTTTCTTTTTTTGCTCAACATAGTTAAAATATTAAGAAAGCAATCAGATCATGTACCATCATGACAGAAGAGGTAAGATCTTAAGCCCGAGTCAAAGCCCGACCCGGCCCGAAATTCGGCCGGGTCGGGCTCAAAATGTCAATAATTACGTTCGGGTCGGCTTTAATACCCGCGGGTTCAGGTCGGGTCGGGCTGGATTTTTTAAGCCCGATCTTATGCCTGTCTACATGACAGGCATAAATCGACTACTGAGTGGGCAAAATCCCCTGTAGCACAGGTAGGCTAATCGATGTAGCGTGATCACCTGCAGCCAGTGATGGCTAAGCGGGACGTGTCATCACAAATTGGCACGATGTGTCAAACGTACACAGTGATTCGTGTATGTTCCAATCCAATCTTTATTTGTTGAGCACTTTCGGCAAAAACACCCGACACAGGTGTTTTGTCTTGACCTCCGTCTCCACCGAACCCCTGAGACCGACTCACCGAACCCCTAGGGTTCGATCGAACCCAGGTTAAGAACCACTGCTCTAACGTGCTGGCCCTCTGATGTACTCATTCCTGATCCTATCCTTCCTGGTCACTCCCAAAGAGAACCTCAGTCAGCATCTTCATCTCTGCTACCTCCAGCTCTGCCTCCTGTCTTTTCCTCAGTGACACTGTCTCTAGACCAAACAACATTTTGTACACCTTTCCTTTCATTTTAGCTGAAACTCTTCTATCACACATCATACCTGACACTTTTCTCCACCTGTTCCATCCTGCCTGTACATGCTTCTTCACCTCTTTTCCACACTCTCCATTGCTCTGGACTGTTGACCCTAAGTACTTAAAATCCTCCACCTTCTTGATCTCTTCTCCCTGTAACCTCACTCTTCCACTTGGGTCCCTCTCATTCACACACATGTACTCTGTCTTACTGCGGCTAACCTTCATTCCTCTCCTTTCTAGGATTACATCCACCTCTCTAGCTTCTCCTCCACCTGTTCTCTGCTCTCACTACAGATCACAATGTCATTTGCAAACATCATAGTCCATGGGGATTCCTGTCTAACCTTGTCTGTCAGCCTGTCCATCACCATAGCGAACAAGAAGGGGCTCAGAGCTGATCCCTGATGCAGTCCCATCTCCACCTTGAACTCTTCTGTCACACCTACAGCACACCTCACCACTGTCTTAAGTTGAACTGTGTGGACGCGTCGTTTTCCTTGTTTAATTTTGTTGTTGTTGTTCTTGTTGATGATGATGATAATGATGATGAGGAAATCCCACATTCACAAAAAGAAATATACAGTCTATATTCTAATTTTTGATCATTGTCTGCTGAAACTGCAACAATGTGAACCTGCAAAGGGACTCAATAATAAGAACACAATTAAGTCAAGCAGGTTTTCATGAAAAGGAGCCATGAAGTTAAACAAATTCTACTATGGCGACGCCACGCCCTCCTGATTGGTTTGTATGACCAGTTTTCTATTTGCCATTGTGACGTTACTTGTAAATGTCTCCGTCATTCCAAGCCAATCAGAAGGCAAAGTAGGCGGGTAATACAATCACCACATACAGTAGTGTCATTAATAAATTTGCTTTCGTGCTTGATTGTTTTGTGCCGTTTATTTCTTTATTAATTATATTTTATTTGTTATCTCAGCGGAATAGGTGGAAAAAATTGGTGGGTACACGCAAAAATCTAAATGTCTTTTTTTAAAGCTCTGCATCTGAATCTTCCATTGTCACTTCAGATTGGTAAATGCGCAGGATTTATACTATAACATTCACTGAAGACAACATAAGTGTTCATTGAAAAAAAATATTCACTGAAAATACAAGCATGATTTGTATCATCACACGAGCTGGCCTTTTATTTAATTTACATAAGTGCAGTGCAGACGCTTGAAGTCTTACTAAAATAACTGTCACTGAAAAGACAATTGAATTTTAAAAGTAATATATTACTTTGAAGTATATTTTAAATATCCTCTTCTATATAAGAGCATATTTTTAAATTATGGAATTATACCTGATAGGATTAGAGTGGGCTTTCCGTCGTTGGGAACACATTAACAAGTTAACAAAACATAAGTAAGCCAAAAGTATATATAAAAAATCTTTTCATGCGAAGTATTTTTTCAATGTCGGGCAATGAAGTCAAGGAATTTTGAACGGTCAGAAATGGTGTTAGTAGTACACAAGATGGCACTGTTTTACTATGTGGAGAAAAAGAGCTCTTGCCAGGTCTGTCTATGACCCTGAAGTCAACCTTCATTCTTTAGTCAAAGTTAAAAACAAATAGACAAATTAAGTCTTAAAATAATACATCACAGAACTCTGATGATTATGTTAAATGAAAATAAGCATGTAAGCTCTACTTACTGCCTAATTGGTGGCATTGTCATAGGTTTTATATTGTACTATTGGCAAATTTTTGTTGAAGCACATCCCAGTGATGCACTACTTTCTTGAGGTAAAATGAACTCCGAGTACTGTTACTACAGCATTATCTTGTAGAAATAGTCACATGTGGGGTCTATTCAGTCTATTCTCATTGTTAAGCTGGTGTAACTTAAGTAGAAAACATGTTTCGGTAAAAACAAATAGAATAAATTGGTGTTGGGCATATAATCTTTTTACTGGCATAATCATTAGTCACCTTAGTAACTTAGCAATAATGTATAACGTTTAGGAGTTTCATGAAGTGAAAATCAGCACAAGAACCAGTTATTCAAAAGACAGGAAGGAAATAATAAAGGTAACAATACGCAGCGAAGGTATGTAACAATATTTGTTTTTAATATACAGTACATGACAGACACATTACAGTACATACAGTACATAAGCGCCAAAGAATACGAAAGTTATTCAAATCTGTTTTGATCGTCGTGTTTCTGGTTTAGTGTAGTAAAGGAATACAGAAAAGAGAAGTGTTAAAAAAAAAAAACCTCCCTGTGAAGTGAGATGACCTCACAAACGTAACCCTCTGCCCGCGTGACTTTTTTTTTTTTTTTTTCAGGAAAAAAAAACCCGAACAGGATCGTTGAGAAGTGGGCGGAGCTTCCGCCAGGGTGTATCCAATAAAATAGGAAGACCCGCGTCGCCCACCACCGGCTCAACGAGTTTTTACTCATGCGGCTTCAAGGCTCTCATTCAAACTGAGGCGGCTCCTGTTCGGCAAAGACGATTTTATTTGGCATCGAATGATATCGTCGTCACCTTCAGTACATAGATACGTCGGTTTTTAAAGGGTCTCGATTTTTTTTTTTTGAGAAGAGAGAATTCATAATTTGCTTAAGTCGTTATTCCGCGCGCACCATCGTCACCCTGGTACGCGCTCTAATTAGCTTACTGGCTAGCAGACGCTATTCTTCACAGGACTGACTACTGCAACGCGTGGTAAGTTTTACAATTCACAATTTCCTTTTGATTAAATGACATTTAGGAACGGAACACAACTTCAGGAAATAATATCCCTATGCCATCTTAAACCCAACTCAACATGGTGCTACTGTTAGCCCGAGTAATAAACCATTATGCAACGCATGCACGACTGTTCTTACAAAACGAACGCCCTGGTTGTTAATTTAAGCTCGTTAACGCGGGGAGCCAACTTTATTTTTGTTTTCTTTGAACTGGGTAAGCGCTTTTATCTTAAAAGGTTGGGCTTCTACCAACGAAGCCTGCTTACGTCGGTGAATGGTTTTTGCACATGATTCCAAGATGCCCCTATTACCATTTATTTGGGTGAATTCTAGTAGTATTTATCATTTGTCCAAGTACAAGCTCGACAGGGCTTAAATTTAGCTTGAGGCGATACAATGGAAACTGTTCTTGCCAGCCAGCCAGAGGTGAGGCGTAAATTGCGTTACATCCGGTGGCGTCCCCTTTTACGAGAAAATACGTCAAACATGGCTAAAAAGACTATTGTCAGAGTATTAAATTACTGCTCGGAAATTAATACTTTTACTCGTTTAAGGTTAATGTTTAAACCGGTTAAAACACTGTCTAAACCGCTATTCATCGGCGAGAAGCAGCGTGGCCGAACGAGGCTGGTGTTCAGGCCGCGTTCAATGAATGGATGACGACACGTGCGTACGCAGGAAATAACTCTTATCTGTGTTCAGACGGCGTTTTGTTCCATCACAGCGATGATTGTAACAGCTGCGCCACGAAAAAAATGACACCGATCCGTAAAAATAAGTTAACTGTAACGTTCGCTGGTGCAAAAATACGGCAGCTTTTGCTTCCTATCTGCGACATTCTCCAAAAATGGCTTCCCGTTGGGATTTTAGATGAGCATCTGTTAGAGATCCTCTTACATGAAACATTTATTTCTAACCCCAACTTTACGTTTGTTTGGTTTTTCTTTTACATGGTTCATGTTTTAAGAATTGGATTTATGATCTTATGTATCCAAATGTCATTTTTAAAAATGTGATTGGGGGAAAACTAAATCCGTTTTTTCTTTTTTTTTTTAGGATGTACCTCTGCTCATTTGCAGATACAGTTGCACAATGGCTGTCCAACTCGGCTTGATATCTCAGCAGGAAAGAAAAAGCTTTAGATCTAGTATAATTAAAGGATAGCAATAAATCCATACTAGATATTTCTGGTTACCGTTTTTACTTTCAGGTTACTGCAAGATTAATACGTGAGTTTGCACTGCTATATATTATTGACTATTTATTTTACAAGTTACCTCCATTTTACTTGCTGCTCCTTTATAAATAGCATTATACAAGTAGCTGATTAGACAGGCTTTTTTTTTTTTTACCTCTTTTTTTGTTTTAAAGATTGTAAAGCAGTCATTCCTTAGGCTGTGATCATGGATGCAACAACTGCAGCAATGCTTGCCACCACAGAAGCAGTGCCTCAAAATGCTCTCACAGAATATATGTGGCTGCTCATAATTGGCTTCATCATAGCCTTCATCTTAGCCTTTTCGGTGGGTGCCAATGATGTTGCCAACTCCTTTGGCACAGCTGTGGGCTCTGGAGTGGTCACCTTGCGACAGGCGTGCATTCTCGCTACAGTTTTTGAGACTCTGGGCTCTGTACTCCTTGGGGCAAAAGTGAGTGAAACCATTCGCAAGGGTATCATCGATGTGCGCATTTACAATGGCTCAGAGCTGATGGCTGGATCAATTAGTGCCATGTTTGGTGAGTATCTTTTTTTTTTTTAGACCCACACCGACACCTGGGAACAGGTTACGTTATCAGTTTTTATGTCTTACCAGGGTCTGCTGTGTGGCAGTTGGCTGCCTCCTTCCTTAAGCTCCCTATCTCTGGAACACACTGTATTGTTGGTGCTACTATTGGCTTCTCACTGGTTGCCAGAGGCCAACAAGGAGTCAGGTGGCTTGAACTCATCCGCATTGGTAAGTCAAACATTCACTGTCACTGACGTACTGTCACTTTCTTAGTGCTTGGATATATTGTGGTGCATACAGGGCCTTTTTTATTTTGCGGGTCAGAAACTTAAGGGATGAAGGCCGTTTCGTTTCTGAGTTAAATTCACGCATGCTATATAAAATGTTTTGTCATACTACTTTTGTGTAAATGTTTGGTGATATAAGTATGCTGTCCAGCTGAAAGAAAAGATATTTTGATCAGCTCAAGACATCTCGCATAACACGAATGAATCCAGCAGTTTAACCAGATTATGTAGGAGCAGCATTGGTTACCAAGTTTCTCACATTTCTTTAATTTGCAGTTGCGTCTTGGTTCCTGAGTCCCCTTTTGTCTGGAATAATGTCAGGAATTGTTTTCTACTTTGTTCGCATGTTCATCTTGCGCAAGGTAAGTTGGCCATTATCAAATTTAGAATGTAGTGTATTTGAGTGAGACATTAACTATGGGGTGTGATACAGTTTGGTCACTTTACACTAACTTTACTAGTCCATGCAATGGATTTAAAGAGATGTTTAACATATACAGAAGAGTTAATCCTATCTCAACCAGTTCCTCATCACATCAACCCAAATCTGACAGGGAAATGGAGAATTCAATGAGTAGATTGTTTTTTCTGACATGTTTATTTCCCTCATAGAAAGACCCTGTGCCAAATGGTTTGAGGGCCTTGCCTGTGTTTTATGCCTTAACTATGGGAATCAACCTGTTCTCCATCATGTTCACTGGAGCTCCGAGTGAGTATCATTCTTCAAGTCATTTTGCTCAGTATGCCTGCCCAAAAGCCACAGCTTTAAATAAACTGCATCCTCAGACAGCCGGATGCACACACTTATTCCAGACTGAACCAGACTGTTTACTATTTTCACAGAAGCTGTGTTTATTTTAACGTGTTTTTTGGGCTCTCGCTTGTGGTTCTATGTGGGTCATAGCTGGAGTGAAGTTTTAGAGCGGAACGCAACAGGGAGTTGGAAATAAGATTTCACTTAACGCTTGACGTCACTGTCTGTGCCCTTCAGACATAAAGGAGCAAAAGAGAAGTAAAGAATTTGTGAATGGTTGTAGTTTCTTGCTGTCTGTACATGACTTGCTGCTTTAAACTGACAAAGCAAATGCTCTAATACCTGTTGGCTTTTTAATCTCCCAGAATCACCTTTTTAAATGAACAACTTTTGCTCCTTCTGTTCTCTTTTCTCTACAGGGCCTAACAGTTCAAGATGTTAGCTGGCCTGAGCCAGTAAATGGCTGCTACAGGTCAGAGTTTGACCAGATATGGTGCCCGGTTGTGTGTATGCACATCGGCAGCACACTCAGAGGAGAGATCACTTGCTGTTCCAGCATAGACCATAAACCTGCTTAGTCAGGCACATTGTACACATACTTGTGTACACACATAATTCCTTCACATCAACAACATGCACGATATGACATTAGACGAAAAACGCAAAACACAAATCTCAGTTAATTCTGCAATTTCCCTCAACTTCATAAACGATTAGGATCAAATAACATGCCCAATCTTTGATTTGTACTAGTTTTAGATCGAGGACTACAGTGACGCACATGACAGAGCATTATTGCTCATAAAAGCACTGTCATGCATCTGTAGCTTCTTTAGCTAAAGGAGGACAGGACGTTTGATCTGATAGGACTCTGTGATCTGGATTGTCATAGTGACGCAACTGGACACCAGGCATCTTGCAGCAAATTTCAACCTACCGTATAAACACCAGTGTCAGACCTCAAGGTGACACATACAAGCAGTTTGGGCCGAAGAATTGGGATCAGCTGCAAGTGGCCGCGTGACTTGGGTTCCTTGTAATAAATCAGTCTGCTGTTATTACACTGCACCTTTTATTCATTATGTAATGTCAGTCTACACAGAAACCAAGTTCCCACCTGCCCATGTTGGAGTGCTGAGGGTCATAGTGATGGTACATATTGACCCCTTCACACCAGCCTCATTTAACAAACCAGTGCTTTTAGCTGGATACCAATTTTCTGCCTGGGTTACCCTCTGAAAAACAACCGGTAGCTTTGTTTGCTCTGGGGACACTGGGCAATCAGCATAAATGTGATCCTCACACATCGCTATGCATGACTTATTTTTACCCTGAGCTGTATTCCTGTAATAAAATCCCCCACTGCTTAAGTCGATTGTTACGTACAGACATTGATTGCGAGGTGCAGGTTCCTTCAGTGTTGCTACGCAGTCTGAATGTTCTCGGTTAATGTCTCAACAAAAGTGAGGACAATCGGATGACTTGTCGGTGAGTCATAAACGGCCATTTTTAAATTTAAATGAGACCATGGGCAAAATGCTTGTATAGCAATGGAAAAAGTTATTTTGTCACACAGGCCACGGGATGGAGGTTTCAGGGAGTGGTTTGGAACGTAACCGTGGTTTAGTTCAATTTCCCGTATAGTCCTATTCATCCCACCACATGACTGTGGTGTATATACTCACCCCTTTGTGTGGGAGTGTTTATCAGACTGTCAGACCTGGGTTGGCTGCTAAATTCCTTTAAATGTTGTAAGAAGTTGCCCATAAATAATCTGACTACTCATTTGGATCTTTCTAAAGTATACTTGTCTTTCATTTCACTTGTTTTTTTTTCCATTTGAAGACGGGAGCCTCAGCTGTTACAGAGCAACCTTCCGGTTTGTCCTCTTATGTCCCCTCTCCTGATGAGAGTGAACTTCCATTGCATAACTAGATAAACACCAGTTCGGTGCTCTGTGGTCTCATTCTGCAGTATGACTCAGTGGAGAAGGTGCACTGGACTCTGCCCTCAAACGAACACAGCGATCGAGACGCTTATCGCTTCGGCTTGGCCCGGCCCTCATTTCCTTTTGTTGATCTATAACTTCCCTAACGGTCCCATGTTAGTCCAAGTGTTGGGGGTTTTTTTATTTATGCATGACCAAGGTTACCTCACCTAAGGTAGTGGTGTTAAGAAATATTAGCATCTTTTTTGTTTCAAACCACTTTCTGCCCTGCACTGTATAATTAACTTTTTTCCGAGGGTAATTTTGATAATATGTATGCTGTATATGCTTTTTGTTGGCATGTGCTGCATTAGATCCACCTCTTCTGCAGCTTTGCTGCAGTCTTGGCAAAGTAGTTTAGTTGCGACAGTAAACTGCTGCAGTGACAAACCCCAACTTCATTTTTTTGCTCCTTTACAATCGTGCCCTTTTTTGAAGGAACTCATTGTCTGCATGCTGCAGTAAAGGACATTTTGGGGTCATTGGGATATTTTTATTCTTCAACCTGGTCTTATGTAACTCTTCACATGTAGGGGTACATTCCTTCCATCTTTGCCTGATATCTTCCACAGTGAGGCAGAGCAGTCATACTTGCTTTAACAGCTGGTTCAGCTTAGTTGTAAATTTCTTTGTGTTGTCTACTAATAAAGGCAGCACCCGATGTCTTGTTATTTAAAACTGCCTCTTTATTTGCTGTGTGTGTCACCTTGTGGTCCAGTGCTGAGATTTGACCAGGTTCCTTGGTGGGGCACCCTGTTGATCTCGTTGGGCTGTTCTCTGCTGACAGCCACTGTAGTGTGGTTTTTCGTCTGCCCTCGTCTAAAGAAGAAGATTGAGCGTAAGTTTCATATCATCATGTGTTTTAATTGTTTTGCACAGATTAGTTTTCAGATCCACACCACCTTTCTCTTGATCACTGAAACTTTTAAGGTTTGATCTGTGTGGGTGGGGGTGTTCCATCATATAGTCTGCTGTAACATTAATCTAGTAAATGGGTTTTTTTTCATAATGAAATTGCTCTCATTTAAATCATCTGATAATGTTGGGAGCAGTCTTATAATCTTGAATTGAAGTTAAACTATTGTAATCTGCCTTTACACACCACATGTAATGTTTTGGTGTTGACTGAGAGCCTGGTGAGAACTTTTAACTATAATGTTTTGTACTTCCCCCTATTAGTGCTAAAGTGATTGTTATCTGCAGGATCTCACAATGGGTTAAAGCCTCTTCTGTTTACAGCGTTAACAACCAGTTAGTGTAAATTACAGTTCACACAGCTGGAGCTGATACTACCTTGGGCAAAGCCTCACAAATGTAGTTGCACCATTTGTTTTCAACAAAACAATTCTTGCTACTAAATAGAAATCTTTGTAAATGTTTTGTCCTTAACTCGTAGCAGCATTGACAAGCAGGATTTGTCTCAATCAGTCAAGAAGTTTGGGGTCACAGTGATCCACTAATTGGTTACTGTAGTCTTGTCCTATGACAAAAATAAGCCTGGGGTGATTGGAGGTGTTGACATGACATTTGCAGTGCATGCGTAGGTAAAATGCTAAAGGTTGTAAACAGCCTCGGCTCTGGCTTTGACTAGTTTGATTATGCAATGTGACCCACAGGAATACTCCCATGTATTATCGCATAGAAAATATTGGCACAAAATATCTGATTCACTTTAAAACCATAAACAAAGTCATGTCAGCCACGAGTTATGGGGGCTTATCTTTTGTAAGCTGTGCTGCAGGAAATGTTCTAAGGTTACTTCTTTTCACTGATCTTGTGAACGCAACGCCTACCGGTAGCTTTAGAAAAGGTAACTCTGCATCTATTGGACAATGTTTTATTTTATTACAGCTCATTTGCGACCTATGTGGAATCCTACAATGTAGTGTGCAAGGAAACGTTGTGCTGTGTTTGTATTTCTCTACTATGTTTGGGGATGATCCAGGCAACATTTTTCCCCCCCTCTCACCACCGCTTAGGAGACATCAAGTCTTCCAGCCCCTCTGAGAGCCCCTTGATGGAGAAGAGAGAGCTGAGAGAGGCCCACTGTCCAATCCTGAAACAGACTGCAAAGGAGGCATCTACACCTACTGACCCAGCTGCAAATCAGAACCCCTCTGCTCAGTCCCAGGCTGCCCCCGAGGAACGCCGGGTGGCGTTTGACATCGGAGATTCTGATGACTTTGACAGTAATAAAGAACGCCGAGTGGCATTTGACATCGGAGAATGTGACGATGTGGATGACAACATTGAAACCGGTGGTAAGTTTGTCCCAGAAACAAGATTGTTTGGTTATTTAGGTGTAATAAAAATATGTAGCTTTTATTCATTCTGTCACATCTTTGGTTGTCCAGAACAAATACAGGGAATTATTCCAGTTTAAAGTTTGTCGTTTCTGTTTTTTTTTTCAGCTCCAAAACAAGTCCAGATCAACAACCAGCAAGTCCTGCACAGCAATGGTTCCACACACGCTTCCAACCAGGTCCAGTTCAACAACCAGGTCCAGTTCAACAACAGGGCGTCACAAATACCAAGTAATGGTTACAGCCAGTACCACACAGTCCACAAAGACTCCGGCCTCTACAAGGACCTCCTGCACAAACTCCATCTGGCCAAAGTTGGTGACTGTATGGGTGAAGGGAGCGACCGGCCTATCAGACGCAACAACAGCTACACCTCCTACACCATGGCCATCATTGGCATGCACGGTGACTTCAAGCATAAGGAAGGGGACCTCCGTACCGGCGAGGATGGCGACAAGGGTCCAGGGTCAGGCCATGAAAGGAAGCGTGTGCGCATGGACAGTTATACCAGCTACTGCAACGCTGTCGCTGAGCACACAACTCCAGAAGGGTTGGGTGAGTGCGACGTGGCCGTAGAAATGGGGAAGGCCGACGCAGGCAGCAGCCACAGCTCTCTGGATGATGATGGGCTCGATGCAGACAAACCAGAAGTCTCAATGCTCTTTCAGTTCCTTCAGATTCTCACAGCCTGCTTTGGGTCGTTTGCTCATGGAGGAAATGATGTCAGGTAGACTATTTTATTAATGTCACTTTGTCGTATCAGGCTGATTGTTTATTGTTGAACATGTGTTGATCTCATGGTTTGTCTGGTTGAAATGGCAGATACATTATTTTCCCTACTACAAGGCGCACCTAAAAGCCTTTTAATTTTCTCAAAAACTGACAGCCTTATAATCCAGTACGCCTTGTATATGAAAAAAGTTTTAAAGTGGTAATTTCTATTCTATGTGCCTTTATAATGCAGTGCACCCTATTCCGGTGAAAACAATTTTAAAAATAGGCCATTCATAGAAGGTGTGCCTTAGAGTGTGGAAAATGTTTTACCAGCAAGGAATCCTGTAGAAATAAAAATAATTCTTTTTTATTGCAGTAATGCCATTGGGCCATTGGTAGCGCTGTGGCTAGTATACCAAACCAACGATGTGAGTTCAAATGCAGACACACCCATTTGGCTGTTGCTGTACGGTGGTGTGGGCATCTGCGTTGGACTGTGGGTGTGGGGTCGCCGGGTGATCCAGACTCTGGGCAAGGACCTTACCCCCATTACCCCCTCAAGGTATGTGCTCCAGACATTATAGAAGCTGGTCACCTTAGCTATAAAACCCCCCACTCCTTCATGAGAAAATGGAAGCCTTTTAATTTAGTAAACATGTCTGGATGAATTCTGAGACATTTGTGTTTGTCCTTGCAGTGGTTTCAGCATTGAACTGGCCTCAGCCCTGACTGTCGTGGTAGCTTCTAACATTGGCCTGCCTGTTTCCACAACCCACTGCAAGGTAAACTGGTCACACACTGTGGTCTGGGAGCCAGACTGAAACTTGGGGGGAGGGGGGAAGCTATTAGTGTTGGGGCCAGGTTGACTAGATTGCCCAACAAAAGAGCAGTTCTTTTAAAGTAACTTGACATTTTTGGCACTAACAATTCTAAAAATTTGAGGTAACTGAATTTCTCAACAACTTTGTCTTTCAAGGTGGGCTCGGTGGTAGCAGTGGGATGGCTGCGCTCGAGAAAAGCGGTCGACTGGCATCTGTTCAGAAACATCTTCCTGGCGTGGTTCGTCACTGTGCCCATCTCTGGTTTGATCAGTGCTGCTATCATGGCCATCTTCATCCACGGCATCCTGTGAGCATTGAAATGCTACCCAGAGTAGGGGTGAGAAAGAAAAAAGAAACCTCCAGGAGAAAAGGAGCAAAGATGGAAGGCCAAAATATATCACTTATCTCAAGCCTATACCTTGTTAGAAGGAAAACGTGACCGAAAGAATTTGTGATATGGCAATGTGGATGAGTCATTTTCAAACTAGAAATTGCAGTTTGTTCCAGCTGGACCACATTACTTCCAGTGTGAAGCTTGCTTTTCTTTCTTTTACATGAATCCATAAAGTTATTCTGAAAGCCTCAACTGATTTTTTTTTCTAATACTAATTCTTCCATTTTTTACTTTCCAATTATGTATATACCATAACAATGCTGTTCTAACTGTTTTACACTTTACAAAAATGAACAACTAGCCTTTTACAGATGTTAAATCTCCAGTCATAACACAAGTCGAAAGTAATGTAGATACAAACAGTATTTTTTAAGCGAAACGGTTGTTGGTGTATATGGGTGTGTACCCACCCAAAGTTTGAGTATTTATGATTTAATGTTAAATCTGGTTTGCTAGAATACCTTGAACCGGGGCATTTAGGTGTGCTTGGTGTTTTCTACCATATCTACCGAATCATGCTCATACGCTGTCATGATGCACTATTATCAAAGTAGAACGCTATGGTAGAATCATTAATGGGACACACTGGGTGACCACATCAGATTATGAAATGATTAGAATCCGAAGTAGAAACACTTCTGGTGCAAAACAATTGACCCCTAATTATCAAATTACAATCTGGTTCCCCATCAGAGTCTGTCTTGACTCGACATTCTCAACCAGTATAGAAATAACTTGGTTACTTGAATGCAGATTATCAATGCAAACGTGTTCGCAAACAAGGTCTTATTTCTCCTGTTAATACTTGATTGCAATACCCATGAAGGTTAAATGCTTTAGGACTGAAGTCAACCTGTTTGTTTTTTTCTCATGTGAAAGCTACTTGGTATCTTTTATTTTTTTGTACGACCCTGACGTTCCAGTTGCTGTAGCTTCTTTGTCCTTCATGCCCACAAAACGGAATGTTTCAAATAATGCGGAAAAGGAACCTGTGGTTGGAGGCTGTCTAAGCAGGATATTTTGGAAATGCGCTATCTGGCCTCTTTAATGAAGGCAGACACGTTGCATGCCACTAGTGTGTGGTTACTGCCTGCAGTAATAAATTTATTTTAGATATAGATGCTATAGTTGCCTTAATTGTTTCCTCCTGCCCCTTATAGGTACCAAAGAGGGTTTCTTTTTTTTGTTTTTCAATGCACATCAATAAATTGTAGTCCACACTTGTGGATGGAGCAAAAAAATTTAATAAAAATGGAAAAACATTTCTGAATTTTCCTTTTTATTTCTGAAAGATGCAATATAATCCATGTTGGAACATTGTCCTGTAAAATAATGCTCTAATATGTGAAGAAATGTCAATTATGAAATAAGGGAAAACTAGCTTACATCAGACTTGAATATGGTAAATTTGAGAGTATTGTGTAAATGTCTAACAATTGTATGCACTAAAGGCAAAAAACGATCTCTTCTGGTGAAGACACCTTGAACCAAGCACTAGATTCAGGTGAAATGGAGCTCCCTAATCGATTAATCCTGTCAATAAACTAATGCGGACGTGACTGTAACTTACTTGCTGGAGGTCATAAATGACACACAAACGGGTTTATATAGTTTGGAATAATTCCCAGTTTATTGGCTCCGTGCTGTTCAGGCATGAGCGTCGGGATCCTCTCCTTTCACTCGGGTGCATCTGTGACGCAGAAGCAGATAGAATTCCTTCACACTAGGTTTAACATTGTACACTCACAATTCAGTAGATTTCCATGGTTCTCTATGCAGGCGGATGAATAAGTGGTCATTTATTATGACTGACCCCTCCTGTGAAACACTGAGTGATGACTGCTCTAGTGTGGGATTTTCCTGCTGCTACAGGCCTATTTTATCCCCAACGATTAGAACACACTGCTTCAGGCTTCACTTGACTTTGACAATTACAGGCATGATCTTTATTACTGCATTAATGTCCTTGGATTAATTTTGAATCGATGCTTTTAGCGTCTTTGAGGCCAGGGACAATGCATCCTTGGTCCAAAAATAGCCACAAGCAGAAGATGCAGTATAAATCAAAGCACAATAAGCACTTGGGTACGGTCTTCTGAGTGCCCTGGATTCTTGTCCTACATTTGCTACAAAAAAACCCACTTGCTTTCGAGGTGATTTGACCTATCTGCAGTTTGTTTTGAACATTTAAACACACTGAACTAGAATAAAACCCAATTTGAGAGATGTCATAAACTGCTGGGTTGTAAATTTGTAACTGCAGACATTTTTATTTACTTTATTCTAAAACCCACAAAGACTTTAACACTTCAAATCCAGCTGAGACTGGCTGTCGCTGGCTCTGTATTTCATTATTTTTCATTGCGTAACCTACATTTTAACCCTGCCTCTGTTGCCCAAAGCCACATCTTGCCTCAGCAGGTACATTGTGATCAATCATCAGAAGTGTTCTGGACTAAGTCTGAACTCAGATCACGAGCTGGGATGATGGGTAACCCACTAAGAACAAATTTTGGGTCAGAACAGGATCGCTATGCTGTGTTTATAGAGCATGTGAATATTTAAACCTTGCTCCTTTGTTGAATCCTGGCTTGTTTCATCTGCAATGGAGAAATATTGATTACATCTAGATGGCCTGGTGTGACATTGATACTGGATTTTATTTAACTTTTATTTCATCTTACCCACACTGCTCACAGTCTCTGGTTTTGCGTCATGTTGCTCTGGGAAGACATAGAAATATACTTTCTGAGTTTAAATAAAGAGTACCAGGTTTTGGTACATGGTGTGCTTTATTCTGTCACAGAAACTAAGATTGCAACTGAGAGAATGACGGATGCTGAAACTTTGATGTGCAGTACAGTAAGTTAAAAGTTTGAAGCTGTGAACTCACCATCTGCTTCCTCTGAGGACCCAGACTGTGATTCTGTTAAGAGGAGAATCTGTACATTTGGATCCACTTCTTTCACTCCTTTTGACAAAATGGCCTCTATTGCCATCTACAGGCTTGAACATTAAAACCTCTGTTACCTTCACGTGTTGCAGAGTCAGAGTTCCCACCTCCCTCTGCAGGAGGAGGATTTCAGTTACATAACATTCTTGGAAGCGTGAGATCATATATGCTGGCTGGTAAAAGTTGACAGAATGTTTCTACACACCTGTGCTGTGATTCTCAGCGACAGAACGCTCCTCGACTGTTGAGAACATTATGAATGACAGGTGACACCTTTAACACACTATTAATAAACGTATTCATCACTGGGTTATGTCCAACCTACCAGATCCGTCTTGAGCAGCTTCTACATGGAGAACATTTTGTGACAAGATTTTGTCACCAACCGCACACAAAGCTTTTTGATTTTTGAATGTCAAAAGACCTGAAAGGTTCTTACCAAGGCGACGGGTGTCGTCTTTCTGTTCCTCTGTAACTTTATGGAAAAGGGTTGTTTAAATTTTAATGTTTTTTTTACCTGATATAGTCAACAGTATGAATGAAGGACAGGTATATTTGCGTATTACGGTCATTGCTCTGGACTTTGGTCAAACTCACCATTCACATGAGCACCCTCGTTCTTTTGAGCGGCCTCAAACTCCATCTGATCTGAAGAGGACAAGTAATAAAATGATTTACAGCAGACAGTTGAAACAAAAACAAACCCAAAAGGATAGATGGATAAATAAAATTAGATTTCCACTTGCAGCCAGGTAAATTAAAACATATTAAAATACGATAAAAACAGACATGAAAAATATCTTTTATTTTCATCAAATTTAATTCACCCATACCTATTTTTTGTAGTTCAGCAAGTTCATCTGTATGCAAAACAAGACATTCGCTTTGAATGGCACCAGTTTCACTGCATTCATCAATTTTCACAGTTATCATAGCTGCTGATATTCTTGGCTCATATTTCCTCACCTCGTGCAGCGACTATTATTTTGTCCTTCTCTTCAGATTCCAGAGATGCTGACAGAGCTGGAAGGCATCACGAGAATCAGTCAGACTTAAAAAAAGATATCATCAGACACTACCTTTACTCCAAGAATTTGACCTACTTTTCCCTTGAAAATTAATAAGAGATATTTGTTGTTCTTACTGGAGTAAAATGTGGCTGCAGCGAGGAAGAAAAAGAGTGGTGCTGAAACTCTCATCTTGGCTGCTGGTCAGGTTGCAGGATGTTGTATCTGGATGTCCTTCCAAAGTGATGTGTTGTTGTGATTGACCCTCCTCTTATATCTTCACATCACATGTTTTGCATGGACTGGCGGCTCTGGTACCATTGTCCCTTCCCTACCTGAGAAAACAGCTGGATGTCACATCGCTACACAGACAGATCTTTATTCAGGCCCTCAATGCTGCCCATTGTTGGATGTTTGGTGACATGGGCCTCTATTTGGGCCACTTTTGTGTCTGTTCGATTTTTTTTAGGAGGGTCCTTGCAATCGGAGCTGAAAACAATGATAATTTACTTTAAGGATTGGTCATAATTTGGCGTATGAATGGTTGGTTATGTGACTCAGTTAAACAACTTCTCAATTCTGCACATTAATCATACAGGTCAAAGAGAAATCAAAAACAGAAGTAGTTATTTTGGACTCATTTCCTCAGTCCTCAATACATTAAGACTGGAGAAAATCCCACTCAGATTAATGACTTTACAATGAATTTTAAAAGTGAAACAAGTTAGAATAGTAATGAAACCATGACATATAAAGTTAAGACTAATACGGTCGTCGGTTCCACCTGCACACACGTCACATATGAAACAAATTGTGTGAAACAAAATAGAATTAAATTAGTGGGATTAGGAATCATAGAAATGATTTCAAAAGAAGGATTTACGATACAATGCTTAATAAGACAATTCAGCCAAGGTCTCATCTTTTTATTGTGATTGTCGACACTTTCAAAACAGTGCATGAGCCAGGATTCTACAGTATTGTTTGAGAACAAATATCCGAAAAAAATTCCGAAAAATAATTTTAGAATTAAAATCGAAATCATAATTTTATTGGATTCAAGTGCTAAACTGGAAATCTCTGAAAGTGCAGAAGAAACTAACTACAATTGACTTGATCTGACAATGAATAAATCACTAGTTAAAGACAGACTCTCCATGAAAAATGGAGATAAAAAAAACAAAACAGTACCTATTCAAAATGGCCCTCATGACCCAACTACTGCATTGTTAGAAATGAAACGGGAAGACCTACAAGACAAGTTATTAATGAAGTCATAAGAAGGGTTGTCGTTTGACAAACACATTTAACAGCTGCTGTAATTTTAAGGCACAGTCAGTTCTAAAAAGTTGAAGTGGTTTACTGATGTCAAACACGTTCAATTTGTGAAGAAAATATTTACGACACAACTAATAATTTGTAGTGATTTGTTCAGTAGTCAACAACATACAAAACCATCAGTTAAAAAACATTGTAAGAATTTCACCATAGGGTGATGGATGCTCATGTGACAACAGCAAGATGATTTCCTGGAGGTCTGTCATACTGTACACTGTAAAACAGCAAAACACACGTGCAAATAGAAAACGCCCAGAGTGCAAATTCTCATCAAAACTAAACAGTTAGGAATAGTGCTGGATCAAAAGGGATGCCCTCAGGAATGGAATGAAAATAAAATATAATGGTTTGTTCTTTGAGACAACCACTTCGCTCAATTTCAAGTTAATCAGCAGTTACAGGAAACCTGACCAATTTCATCCATTCATTCATCACACTCTTACAATTTTCAAGACCTCGTCAAATGCACCCAGACCCACTCCAGACCATTGCAGCTTTTTCCAGCTACATACCAAAATTGATAGAACTTCTTGAAAAGTGCCAATTTCAAAGAAAAAACAAAGTTAATTCCCAGATCGACTCCTTTATCTAGATCCAAAATGGAATTGGCTCTTAATTTTCATGTCCTCCCACCAAATTTCATAAAATTCATGTGGTATTTGTGTAATCCCTCTCATAGAAAATTAATAATAAACTAATCAATAGAAATTGTCACTTATCTTGTTCTGATCACTTCGGTGATTAAAAAAATTTGCAGAGTCCAACACTGATCTTCCTTTATAAGAGATTTGTGCCGCCGTTACTGGTAAATGATGCTTTTTGGCTTTGTAGGAGTGATAAATAGATGATGCCAGTGGGCCTTTTTCTATACCGTCACTAGTAAGCATACTGTACAGAAGTCAAATTCGGACAGAAGTCACGTTGCTGAATAGATGCGTGACACAGGACAAGAAACACAAATAGTTAAGCAGTCTGTCATTTTTGACTCAAGCTCTTCAGATGTTTTTGTTTTTGACAGAGAGAATGAAGCAAACGGTATTTTAGTCCTTGGGCCAGCTTTTTGAAGTGGGTATGTGCATGAGCAGATCCCTGAGCAATTATGGTTTAGCTCCCAAATACTGAAGTCAACATGTTCTCAGATACAAGACATTAAGCTTTAATAAAACAAAAACAAACAAACAAAGGGTCAGGGCACCCCAGACACCCGAAGGAGTGTTGAGATTTGCACTGACATTAATAGTATTATTGTTATAGTGCATCTGGGCAGATTTTGGTTGACTCTCAGAGTTCTGTTCTTATTCTGGTGTGAAGGTCCTCCTGATCGATCTTGCTCTTCTGTTGGTGCCAGCGATGATGTGCCAGAAGGGCCACATTCCTGGCCGCAATCGTGCTCATCTCCATGGCACTGGCTGCCCACTCCACAGCATTAAGGTAGTATAACCTGTTGTGCAAGATGAAAGGAGGGGTCTTACGAGGTGGAAGGCGGTAAGAAGGATAAGCCAGCCACCGAGTCTCAGACACAAAATCCCAAGAGAGGAACATTTCCTGCAGCTGTTCCTGGGACAGAGGCTGTTGGGAAAACACCTTCCAGACTTTGGGCTGGCTGGCGGGGGGTTGCTTGTACCCCTTAGGGATATGCACAGGGTCAATGGAGCTCAGGCTGTTGATGGCGCAGCCCTCTGAGTCCGTGGTCAAGATGTCAGACACGGTAAACTCTGAGGCTGGCTCTGTAGTCCCGAGGTAGGACATGTTCAGCGTGCCGTGAATCAGGGTGGAGACAGTCTGGTGGTAGCGCCCCGGATAGTGAGATGGAATTGGAGGCGAGAAACCAGAAAAAGTGATGTCAGACATTCCCTGGTGAAGCGGTGTTGCTATCACCACTATATCATACAAAGAGTGTGCTGAGCCGGATTCTCCATCATAACTGACTTCATAGAAACTGGTTGCAGTGCCTGAAAATTAGATTGGAAGGAGGTCCAAGATGAGATCTTGAAAATTGTAAACATACACATGAGACATTCATCCATGAACAAGAAGAAAAAATATGAAAGATACCAGTTTTGGATGGTCGAATTTTTACTGCAATGGAGGTGACTTTGGCAGAGATGAGATCACTTTTGCTGTGGTACAACAATCCTGAGCACACTCTCTTATTGCCTCCATCCACTGCCCACAAACCCGAATCTGCTCCTGCTAACGACACAGCCCCTACAAAACAAAGACTTTATGAGCATTACAAAAATTGTACGACTCAAAGGGGCGTTTAGTAGAACAAATACCTCCCCCAAAGCTCCAGAGTCCAGTTTAACTACAGTATTTTCCGAGCTATAAGGCACACTGGAATATAAGGTGCACATTCAATGAACGATCTATTTTAAAACCTTTTTCATATATAAGGTGCACTGGATTATTAAGAACACTGGATTATAAAGCGGACCTTCAATAAATGGCTTATTTTTAAACTGTTTTCACCATAACAAGGCACACCGCATTATCAGGCGCATAGAATAGAAACAACTGTAGTGGCTGTGGTTGTGTTATGCATCCACTACATTGAGCTGCGCTAAAGGGATTGCATTCACAACTTGTCTAAAATTTCCAGAGCCAAGTCACTGCTAGCGAAAGGTGCCTGGCATGCTACAACTGATTTGCAAATGTGGTTGACACCTGAAACAGTGTGTGTGTGTGTGTGGGGTGGGGTGGGGGTTTAAGGTTACAGCTGAGAGCTGAGAACTCATCTTTTTTTCATATATAAGGCGTACTGGATTATAATGCGCATTGTCGGTTTTCGTGAAAAAAAATTAAAGGCTTTTAAGTGCTCATAGAGTGGAAAATACTGTAAATCAAACTTCGTTCAAATTTAGACTAGACATGGAAGAAAAAGAAGAAGAAAGTCTACTTTATTCATCCCCTACGGGAAAATTACTTTTACACTCAGCTGTACATATCTTTGTGTTAGATACAATATTGTGTACAGGCCCCTGAAACACAACCACACAAGGGGCCTGTAAGCATGCAGTTAGTAAACACAGCAAAAAGTAAAGGGGGAGGCAGAGTGACGGGCATCGACTTAGGGGTGGCGCCCCAATTGAACAGCTTGTAACAGGGACGACCCCCTGCTCAAGGGCGCCTCGGCCGGGAGGTGAGCTGAAGCCTCCCACTGTCAGCTCACATTCCGGGTGGCTGGGCGGGAGTGGGACTCGAACCTCCCATCTATGATCATAGAGTGCTTGCTCTACCGCTGAGCCACTGCCGCCCCCCCCATGTCAGCCCCAAGTAGTGTAATCATAGAATTAAAAGGCATGAGAATGCTCTTAAATGCTCATTAAAAATACTGAATGAGGTGAAGCAATATTGGAACACACCCCAAACCTGGTGAATGTAATTGATGCAAGTCTGTTCCTACATACCCACAAATCCATGGATTCGGACACTTTGGCCGTAGTTGACACGAGTGATGGGTGCGACCATATCGTTGAGGAAGATCTGTGAAAATCCTTCATCAATCATCGTTTCCTCCAGAGTCTGATTCATCAGAGTAAGAAAACTGTCGCCACCCATGGCGTGCAGGAGCCTCTGCACAGTGGTGAATGAGTAACCATACTGCTGATACTGGTAGATCCTTTAAGTAAAAAGGATTTACACAATCATTACAATAACAGAAGAATAGTGATTCTGTGTTGACTGTTTTCTTCTCACCTCATGAATCTGTCCAGAACACTCTCCACCCACATCTGCATTCGCAGCAGGCTGAATCCATATCGCCAGAGCATACGCAAAAAATTGATGATGAACCAGTCACTCTCTTCGAATGTCAGCTCCTTTCCATTAAAGATTGCCACTTTAGTGGGGACATTCTGTCGTGGCAGAATACCTAAACAAACAGCAAACATAAGATGGGTCCCAGCTAAACTACACATCAATTACAATTTCAATAATTTCTGAAATATTGACTTTACCCAATTTTTCAACAAAGTGCTTCATGTGTAGGTTGAGAGGATGAATGACTGAGCCTCCTGTCTCATACTCTTGATTCCCAATCTTCACTGTTGCTAGTCGCCCGCCGACGTTGCCAGGTTCAAACACATCAATCTTAACTCCATCTCCAAACTCCTGTCTCAGATAATATGCTGCAGCTGTTCCACCAATGCCCCCTCCAATAATGGCTTTAAAAATGAAATGACAAGAGTAAAACAAGGCAGTCAGAGACTACAACATCCCGCGACTTACCCTGACCTACTTTCAGGGTAGGTCATGGTACGCCGAAAGTAGTACCTGACTAGTGCGTGGACTAGTGCATATGAAGAAGGCTAGTGTGAGCAAGACCATAGATCAAAACTAGTGCATAGGTACATCAAAACACTAGCTTTGAAGCAGAATGTGATAATTTGATTTAATAATTTTCCCTTTATTTTATGACACCTACAACTTTACTTTAGTCACATCTCCAGTTTTTATGTGGGTCAGTATGGCTAAAATTGTTAACTACTTCATTAACAAATTAATCTCTTGTTTATTTCTGGCTCAATTTTTATTATTATATATTGTACTGCACTCTGCAAAAAACATCTTTTTTTAATTTAATCTCATAGGATCGTTAATGAGTTCATCAGTGGAGCAACGAAGGTGAGATGTTTTAGAGACATAGTTAGACAGAGCAGACTTTGATTGTTTGGACACGTCCAGGGTAGAGATGGTGAGTATACTGGTAAAAGGATGAGGATGGAGCTACCAGGTGAGAGGGGAAAGAGGAAGACCAAAGCACAGGTGGAGGAAGATATGAGGGGATTTGGTATTAGAGAGGAGGATGCAGAAGATAGACTGACATGGAAATTCCCAATAAATATATATTTCAAAATATAGATATACATTAACTGCACGGATTACCCATGACTGGTTATTTTTATTTTTACTGGGGTATTATTATTTCAAGATAGTGGCAAAGGTTTTTTAAAAAGGCCTCACCTCACAGTGTTAAAGAAGGTGACATATACCCCCCCCCCCAGGTGAAACGAACTTCAGAGTAAATACAAGCATCGAACTCACTTCCAAAAAGCATGATTATTGTGTTCTTGATTTTAACTCTGTGACTACCTACCTATTTGTCTGGGCTGACCCTGCAATTCTGGGGTTGAGGCTCGACTTATTTTATGACAAAGCCCCAGGAAAAGCAGAGCTCGTACTGACAGGTTTCGAGGATTCATTGCGGGCATCGTAGCATCTGTTCGGGAGACATAAGCATGATCCATTATGATCCCTGCTGGCCATTAAGTTATCAATCTCTATCAAACTTGGTCAAAGGTTACCCAATGGACTTTGGACTCCTTTAACGAAGAACAAATATAATTTTAAATGCAAAAATGTGAAATAGTACATTACAAATATCGTTCTATATGCTTAATATTTACTACTTTATGAACATAAAGCCCTCCGTAAATGACAGTCAACTTACTATTTCTAAAGTGATACCCGAGGTCCTGTTGCCTTCAGAGTTAAGCTCACAGTTGCACGTCCTTAAAGTTCGACCATGTGACTTCTGTTAAATTAAAATAAATCTGAATTGTCGACAAAAACACAAATAATACAGAAGCGACAAAAAAAACAACTAAACTTGTTAGACAAGTGACTCCAGTCGGGGCGCCATGAAGGTCCGTGTGTGTTGGGACTCACTTCCGGGAAACCTCTAAACTTGTAATACTAGTTTCACAATAAAAGCTGGAAATACTCAAACGTCTCTGAATACATCGAAAATATTGGGGTATTAGGTGTTAACACGAGCCAGCGTCATGATAACTTGCTTAAAGATTATACACAGAAAATAACAAAAATTTAATTCACAAATTAATATATTGTACACAAGGGATAATGAATTAATAACGCAGATAATAATCCCACAAACAAGAAAATAAATCCACGCAAAATGTTAACGAATTCACACAAGTTATGTTTGTATACATTTATCGCGAAAGTAGTCAGTAGACTACAGTATTTAAGGGGCTTGAACTTTGAAAGAGCTGAGCGGAAGTCAATTGTCTGATATCAAGAAAAATACATTAAAATATTAATCATTTCCTTAGAAGCATAAAGTAAAACAGCAGTGTGATTGTGTGATGTTCCGCTTGTTTTTAAAACTGCTGAATTATTTTATTTATTATTTCAAATTTGATCACAGAACGGAAGAGGCTGTTTTCCTTCGATGCAACTGCGGAACTAATCCGGAAATCGTGTGATCGTCCTCTTGTCTCGGACCATGCTTGAATGGAGGTGACCTTAGTTATACTTAAGTAATTCAACTTGGTACAGCTTTGACGTGGAAAACGCAGTTGCAACTATTCCGGTCAGATTTATATGTTTAATACGCCCCAACTACTGGTGAAGCGACAATGGCAGAACAGCATCACGTACAAATGCAGAATGCGGTGGAAGAGATGGTCGAAAGCCTGGAAAGAGATCACATCCGTAAAATGCAGGCAGGTTTCCTTCGATCTACAACCAAATATGTATAGGTTTTTTGTTTTGTTTTGGCAGCATCTGTCATATCTCTAAAACTGGGGAGTGCTCCAGGGGTTGATACTGGGCCAGTTCCATTTCAAATGTAAACGCTCCGACCGAGTAACACAATACAGAGACATAATATTTATTACTATTGCTATGTTAATGATATACAGCTTTGTCCCCCAGTTGAACCTCTTAATCCTCAAAACTCTATAATCTATTAAATTACTGTGCATATTTTAAAAAAATGGAGGGCAGCAAACGGACTTGACTCAAACCATGACTTTTTTCATTCATTCATTCGTCCTTTCATTCATCCCTCTCCAAACGCTTGTTCCTCTTATTGCGTGTCACGGGGGTTGCTGGGGCCTATCCCAGCTGGTTTGCAGCGAGAGGCAAGGAGTTACTCAGTCTCCATATTTTTATCACCCACGTTTCTCATTGATTTTGCCACATATAAAGTTTGTCATCTCTGAATTTGATTTAACAAAAGCTGAGTGTGATGCAGTGCCAACCTCTACAGCATCTAACACATTATACAGTATTTCACTTTTTGTTACTTCCATGGTTAACCACAAGTTAGCACTGATGTTGACATATTGATCATTTTAGTGTGGATGATGACATCTCTTGATTTGGTTTTTCCAGTTTTTAGATATTTGTAAGTATTTTAATTTACTCTTTGATTTCAGTGTTGATATACTGTCTTTTATTCCATGTTTTTGCTGCAGCATCGGATGTTCAGCTGTAGTGCAGAGTGTTGTGATCGACCCTCAGACTCCATGTCTAAGGTGCATCAGTGTATCGAGAGGTGTCATACACCTTTGGCTAAAGCTCAAGGAGTGGTCACTTCAGAGCTGAATACATTTCAGGTGAGGTATCTGTTACATTAGTCTAACTCACTCTCCTTGTCGAGTAGAAATAACTGGGCTTCATGTAATAGATGTTCCAGAAATTGTGTACATTTTTTTTTTTAAACATTTTTATGGCAACAGCATTTTTCTATTTTGAAAAAAAAAAGGTCAAACTCATTTTCAAAGCATATCATGGATTATATGTATAATACGTCATTTAAATTTGAATTACCGTGACTTTGATATTTATTTTTAACTGCTGAATGATAGATTGTTGTAATGTATTAATATCTTCATGGGAGAGAGAGGTGCCGCTGCATGTGCATGTGCCGCCATCTTGGAGCATGGTTTCTTGTCTTTTCTGGGAATGTTTGTGTCACCTTTTCATCTGCAAATCTCAATCTAAACCTTGCTTTCTCTCCTCATTGCCATCAAAGGACCGCCTCACAAGATGCACAATGCACTGCAATGATAAGGCGAAGGATCTCTTTGACTCTGGTGCTAAAGAGCCTGCTGTTAAAGCACTGATGGATCGCTGTGTGGGCAGCTGTGTGGACGACCACATAAACCTGATCCCCAGCATGACCCGAAAACTCAAAGAACAGTTGAACTCTCTAGAGCAATGAGGAGCAGCTTCAGCTTGAACTTATCACAAACATGTAAAGCAGGGACGGAGTTGACGGAGTAGTAAAGGGAGCCAGTTTGACCAGGTAACATTTGAGGAACGGAGGGGTTGAATGACAAGATTGAAGTGAACTTCTAAAGGTTTCAACTCTGAACAAATGCTGAAGACATAAAAAATTGTTCACTGTGAGATTTGTTGTACGTTGTGTATTTAACTTCTGAATATTCCGCAGCAGGAGCTCTCCTGTGGAATATTCAGACGTTATTCTTTTAATTTTTTTTAAGTTACTTTCTGACCTCACATGATGAGGTGTTTATAACGCTGGATTAAAAGTACTGCACTTCACTGTTTTGCAATTATTTCAATAACGTGCTGAGTTTCAAGTATAAAAACAATGACAAATACAAGCGACGCCTTGTTCAAGGGTGCCTTGGCAGTGCTCAGGTGGTGAGCCGACACCTTCCACTGTCGGTTCACACGCCCGGTAGCTGGGTGGGAGCGGGTATCGAACTGCCGACCTTGTGTACATCGGGCGACCCGCTCTACTGATGAGCCCCGACTGTATTCACTACAGTCAGATAACTACAAAGGATGACAAAGCTAATTAGTAATAAGCTTAAGTAACTGCAGGGTAACTCCACATATTAAACAAAGGTCAACATTGTCAATATTCAAGACTGATGATCTTGAAGCAAAAATGTTGCTTTAAGAAAGGGTGTGGCCATTTTAATTATGGATCAGGTTGAATGGAAACAAGGAATTACTGTTTGTAATAACTGGCCTTTAAAGGGAGTCATTGTTCAATTAAAACCAGTAAGACTGGAAAATATGAAAAGAAACCTTGAAAAGAAAAATTAAGCAAACGGGATGAACCAGGATGAGTGGTATGGGACAGAACTCTGAAAACCAAAGCCTGTTTATTGAAGTTTTCTTTTAATTTAGCATTTAATTTGTGGGATTAGTTTGTTAGGCATTGTTCAAATCTGACAGAAGTCTACAGGAGTCCGAAAGGTCAATGACCCAAACTTGAAGAGAAGATCACGTGTAAATTTGAACGGGAACTCCGCAGCTGAATACAGTACATATAACAATAGCTGTGTTCAGTGTGGGTATAGGTGCATATCTCCTGTGAAGCAAGGTCATGCTCTGTTCTCACATAGATGCTACTGGCTTCACTCTGCAGCTGGAGTCTTGTGACCTGTGTTGCAACGAGCTTCATCCTGCAGTTATGGGCGAACTTTAGCAAACAATATGTACAATTTGATATCAGTGCTTGTTTGTGAGCCAGTCTGGATGACCATTACCATTTTTCACACTAGTGGTAGGCTTAATATCTTCTGATTAAGATCAGAAAAATTATCTGGATCTGTACTATAGCTCAGAATGTTGTAATTAAATGTCTCAGCAGGTCTGAGTATGTCCCAGTGAATACTGATCTCTAAAGGAGGATTCAGCATAAAAGGAAAAAAGAGATGTAAGGATAATAAAATAAAATAACAGTAAAAAATACATGTAATTGTAGCAAAAGACTTATTTTTCAGAGTCACTTGCTACATCTGCAAAAGCATAAATACACAAATAACTGCAGTGGTCATGTGATAGCACCACAATCCTCATGGATGGGCTGTTTTAATGGCCAACAAGAATTAAATACATGTTTTCATTGCAAAAAAAAATAAAACCAAAAACCATATAAATACAAATGATGTAAAAAAAGAATGGCAAGAATGCCATACAAAAACACCTTTAAACGTGAACATGATACAGCAATACAGGTCAGTCAGTACACACTTTACAAGTCTGTTCATTTTTAAATTTTATATGACAATAAGGGTGAACAGTACAGGTAAGAAAGTGGCAGCAGGTCTGAGATCTATGCTGATCATCACACATCAGATGGTGGAGATGCTGCTTCAGACTAGTCTTTACAAGTGTTAAATAGGAGAATGAGAATTGTCTCTTCCTTCTGGATACTGATGCAACCTAGTCTAAAATGTTCATAACACACTTGTATGGTATTTTGTTTGGTCTTCATATGGAGGCAATATAACAGCCAAGATTTTGATTAGTAGAAAAAAAAGTCTACTCGGCTCAAAACAGCACTGCTGGTAGAGTTGTCAAGTGCATCCAACAGTGGATGCAAGGATCGACACACAATCTGTGTGACTGAGGAGGAAACCTGAAACTTCCCAGAGCTTCCCACATGTCCAGTTTCCCTCTCTGGTACTGTTCCTACATCCCAGGCTGCTGCCTACATACACCAATCAAGAAATGCCAGAGTAAATCCACAAAGCACCAGCATTCTGAACAACTGAAGAAATGGTCTGACTTGATTTTGCACAGAGTTCCTGGCAGAGATCTGTGGTTTGAAAGCTGCTCTGAAGGTAAAGGGTGGCTTAATAATACCTGATCAATGTAATGTACATGCCTCTTTCTGTGCATGTGCAAAAAAACACAAAAATACAAAACATTATGCCTACACACCTCACTGAGTTACAGTACAGAGCATGCAGATGGTATCTCCGGTGTTAAATGTCTTGATGTCCATGTCTCACCACTCTCCAACGAATAGCAGCATTTAAGGGCTGCTGGGGAGGCTATCAGGACACAGTGTGAGCACTGCTCTCTTGTTCTGGAGAATCTGGACGGTTGTCTGAATGAGGTGACGTATACAGGAAGTTACAGCACACATAGAGAGGGAATGATAACAGTCGACTGTCCAGGTTCATCACCACATACTCCTGAGTGATGGAGGAAACAGGAAGAACATTAAGCATGTCTTAAACAGCGTTGTATACTGGACATCTGAGCCGTGCGCTCACTCACCTGGTCTTTCTCCAGCGTGAGAAGCTGGTAACCTGTTGAACGACTACACACTAATTTCCCATGGCAGTCAAAGGAGGCAAGACGTAGCCTGAATAAATAAAAGAAGTAAATATTTGAGTTTTGTGCAGTCACATGATGAAATTCATTTTACTTTAATGTCTGTAAGGTAAATATGAAGCCATCACAAATAATTAACTTTTCCATTAAACAAGGATTAAGCACATGTTTTGAAGTTACTGTTATAATTAAGACCAATTAATGATCTACTAAACAAATATAGCCAAGTTCTAAAACCTTTAGTTCTACACTGATATTTTTACAATATTAGAATGCCATGAGCTCATAATCACAACTCTTACAAATAAGTTATTACTACTTAATCATTTACATAGGTTTTACACTGATCATTTTACACCAAATTTTTTTTAGTTTCATATTTCTCAGTATCTTTGAGCGATTTTTGTTGTCAGTGTAGACGATTAAAATCCAAGTTTATTTCAAAGTCCGTCATGTAAACACAGCTCTCTGATAAACGTTCAAAGGTTGAGTGGACAACAGACCTGTATGCTAGATGTCTTCTTGGTTGTAGACTCACAGCGCCCCCACATGGCTGACTCAGGGTATTTCTTTTGAACACTATGAAACGGTTTGTGTAGGTCACAAGTAGGTCAAAACCAAAGTTAAAGCCCGTCCACCGCCAACAGTACTAAGGCAGAAAAGAGGAGGATGTTTAGTTTTTGAATAAGTTAAAAAAAAATTTATTGCATAGGAGCAAAAACAGCTGTAGCAGCAGAGGTTTCTGACTCACATCTCCATCTTTAGTCAGTTTTCTGCCACACCGCATACTGCTCAGCTCAAACTCGTCTCTGTTAGCCTCATGGGGACTAAAGAGAAAGATCCACATTAAAATCATACTCAGCAGTTGATGAGGTTACATTCAACATGGTGCAGTCTTATGTTCTCACCCATTATCATTGTCAAACTCTGTCCGCAGCATGGCAAACCACTGGTTTTTGTATACTGAAGTTAACCAATCTGGAAAAGGTTTGAACAGAAATTGTAATGTAATATCAGCCCATAAGTACAAGGAAAAGATCATTCTAGAGATGGAAAAACACGGAAGATGGAAAGTTGTTTTGATGCTTTGATTTTCCAAACTTATTTTTTGGTCAAATTAAAGCAAACTCGAACCAAGTCTCAATTCTTTATAAGATTTACAATTACATGAGAAAACCTAAGAAACTCTTTAAAGAACATGGATTGCAAAAGAATATTCATGAATATAACCAGGCTTGTTTTTGTAAGAATAACAGGTCAAACAACATGGAAGTCTATGAAAACTGAATTTGCATTAAATAATTAACTGTTATAAACCAATACCAGATGATGAAATTAAATTTTATTTTTTTCCAGGGTAGGGAAGAGGAACAAAATTCTTCATTAAATCATGTTTGAGCCAAACCCTACCTGGAGGTAAAATGTTGTCTCGCTCCAGAATTCGTGCAGATGCCAGATCATTGATGATGTACTGCAGACGAACGTATTTAAACACTGAGCGAAAAGGTGCACCCTCGTCTGTGCTCAAGAAGGGCTCTTTATCACACAGATCTGCAAAGTCATATAATCCTTTGAAGTTATACACACAAAAAAAGTGCATAGGAGGATATTTCACGGGACATTTCAATCCCATACCTGCCCTGCGTTTGCAAAGCCAGGCATCGGCATCAACCAGAAGCTGCTTGATTGGGCCATCCCATGATGGATTAAGCTGCAGAAACATCCACTGCAGAGAGAATTTTATGAAAACAGCTGTGTGACACATGTCTGATGGTACACAGAGTGGGTCTAGGAGCTATATATGAATTAAGTTTACATGTACCTTTTTCAGAGCAGTGTATACATCCATCTCCACCTGCATGACAAACAGGTCCGAGGACTGGATGAGCTGCTCCATCACTTCCGCTCTGTAAATAGCGAGGTCATCAATAAAATTTTTACCCTGCAGTTTGACCTCCACAATGACATAAAAGTAGATTTTATACTTTCAAAGTCAGAAAAGTGAAAATTATCAAGAGTGGACATGAGTGGGTGAAATAGAGGTCACTTGCATCATAACTGATCTATTTTGGTTGTTTCTGTGAAAGGAATGTGACAAATGTACTGATGGTTATTCCAAGTGGAGGCTGCATGCCTTTACATATTCTTCTACCATGTACGGTTTTCATTACATGAAGAATGTCCTAGATGTATATGTAACCTACGGTCAAGATGTGTAAATGACTGATGGGTCTCTATGACACTGGACAATATGTTTGGTCAAAAGTGACAGCAGCCCACTGAAATTACTTTCTGCAGACTTGCCAAAAGGAACTTGGCAAGTCTGAAAAGGTTCTAAAGTTGCAAATATTTACAATATTTATTTTTTGTTCAACAAACACTAACTTGGTAGGATTTAACAACACTGTGCTTCATCTCTACTTAGGACACCTACCCAAGTTCTTTCATCAAGTCAGCATTTTGATGGGTCATCAGGTTGTTCAAAAGCCATTCAAGACACCTACAGAAAATTCACAAACATAGTGTGATCCAAGTACACAGCATGAAAGAAACATTTATATATCAATTGCTGTGAAATAATTTTAATGAATTTAAATCTAACTTTTTCATGACTGAGTCCAAGCCATAGATACTGGCACAGGCATAGTAGCCACACACAGACTTCACACTAATGTTTTCCTTCATAGTCTCACCACATTGCTGAATCAAACCATCCTGTAGAGAACAACAAACGCTAATATTAGACCTCCATTCATTTTAGAAGTCAGACAACGGTCAATGTTTTCGAGTGTACTGACCAACTGTAGCATACAAGCAGCAGCAAGAATACTGACAACCCTACTGGGTTTGATCAGCACATCGTCCCGGTAAAGAGATCCAAACACTACTTGAAGAGCTAAAGAAATAAATATAAAAATCTGCTAATAAATCACATAAACAAACACAGTCAATTGTTTCAACACTTTCTGTGTCTGAGGCAATCTCACCTTCAGTATCGATGTTGTGGTCTGGGATTTCTAAGCTGATTTCCATCATGTTAGACTCCTTCCAAGAGCCGCTGAACATGCTGGAGAAATAACCCGACTATAGGGAAAAAGAAGAAATGGTATTAAATGACAGCTGATGACAGGGCCTCTGAAAGAATCACTGACATCTTTTCGTGGTAATTTTATATCTATGTGTTACCTGACACAGGTACACTTTGTGTAGATTCCATTCCTGCCCCAGAGCACAGATGCGAATGTCACTATTTTCCCCATTCAGGAACAAGGTCTGATAAATATACCGTGAGGTGCTTTTTAATTTCTTCCTGTTTAAGTTTGGGAAATACAAGAAAACAACAGATATAAAATCATGACACTGAATGGACGACTGTTTTATAAACCGCTGTTGTTAACCTGACTTGCCTGCGAGGTGTATCTAGTACGTTATCATCCTCTTCTTGTTCACTTTCACAGTCGCATTGGGCGTTTCGCTTCCTCTTCTTACAGTCACATCCATGCTTGCGACTAGTGCTTGTGCCCACTGAAACCTCCTCTGGTCCCTGAGTAGAGGACTGGAACCTGCTGCCCAGACTTCCCATTGCTACACTTTCCAAAACAGATAAACAATTATCAAACACAAGAGGCTAGCTGCACAGATCAATATAATATCAAACCCAAGTAAACAGACAACTGTTAGAGACATTTCCGGAGTCTTGATAAAGATTGTGTTGCAGTTGTTGTTTTCTTGTCTGCTTGGGGCTCAAATTGACCGTGATTACTTTTCCTGTTTAATCTGTTAAAGTTTTCAACACACTGACAGTTTAGACTATGACATCTCAAAAATCTAAATAAATATTGTGCACACAATCCAGTGCACAATCACATTTATTTTACTTCAAATTGTCATAATAAAGTTGCTTGTGTTGTCAATACTTAGAGATTATAATCTCAATTTTGAAGATTTGCAAGAATATGTAATTTTGAAAATCAGTTATTCCAGTTAAATTTCAAAATTAACGCATTCTAATGAAAAACAACACAGCCTTTGTCAAAGATGGAGGCATAATGTTTAATTCTAATGACAATAACGGGGCTGCATGGAAATACATACAACCCAAGTAGGGCTTGATTTTATACACCAGGCATGTGAGTTTATATACACAACAAAAACCTTGTCCACTACACAATGAGGGACATGCGGTGCCTTCAGCAAAACATTTTCATTAGAAATAAGACAAGCGAATGAGTTAACTTACCTGGTGATTATCACCTGCTCGGATGAGGAAGTCGTTTCAGGTTAATTTGAGCAATTATCGCAGGTCAGACAGTTGGGCTGCTGGAACAGGAGCTAACACAAAAGCTAGTTTAGCTGCCGTGTTTACAAACGAAAACCACGGCTGGAAACAAAGACAGCTTTACTTGTGACGAATTGTCACTGCACACACGTCTCCAGAACTTAAAATTATCTTTGACCGACAATTTTTATTAAGTAAAATAATATCCAGAGGTAGGAGATGATGTGTAACTTCCCTGGAAATATGTGGCTTCTTCTTCTTCTCTCGGTATTTTCAAGACGCGTTGACGAATCAAGCAGCGTTTTTACTCAAATACCACCTGGTGGTGAATCAACGAATTACAAGAGTCGAAAAAACGTCAACACCGTATCCCCAACGTTGTATGTAATGAAATGTAATGAATAATTCAAAACAATGCATTTAGTTTACCACAATTGAAAAGAGTTAATAGACATCAAATAAACAAAAAAAGAAACAAAAAAACAAACAAACAAATAGCCAAACATACAAACAAACAAACAAATAAATAAACTGGATGACCAGTGTGTAGGTCCTTGGTGAACCCTACTGACTTGTCTGTCTCTGTGTGCATAAGAGCACTTCCAAAATCAACAGCGTCTTAGCTCTGACAACCTTGCCTCAATCAGAGGTCGTTTGCAAAAACTAGAATCATGTTAAATCCAACAACGAAACTGGGTGAAAATCTCTCTCCCCGTCGGGGAATAAAACCCTAGACTTCAGCGTGACAAGTGGAGATACTGTCCACTATGCCAAATAGCACCTGTAGCGAAGACAAGTATATAATTGTTTCCAAATTACCTTTTAAAATACATATTTGGGAAATTAAATTGTCATTTTCTTTAATCTATAGCCTTAAAAAAATGTATTCAAAATTTAAACATGTTAAAATCAGCAAATAAATCAGACTTAGTGGATCAACTGCTATTTTGTGGGATTACAAAATATAAACATCAAATTCTTGTACAAATTTAGTTGATTTTATTATTTTCAATCGCTTAATTAAGATGTTATAAATCTCAACAAATACAGCCTAATATGAATATGAATTGCCTCATTCAGGTTGAACTATTTCACTAAAACACTTTTAGCCAGCTGTTAGGGCAGGAGAGGGGGTGGATATAGGCTTTGTCCAACATTAATACACATTTCTTTGAACATTTCAGGTTTTGATTGTAATTGGCTCTATAGATGGGAACAGGTACACATATCAGACATTTTGAGCAACAAAAAGGCAATAAAAATTCTTGGCATGTTTATTGAATTTTATACAGTGGTGCAAAAAACATAAATCATAAGGCATTTTCACTCATATAATACATGTAGTTAAAGTAGGTATTGCTCCTGATTTCCCACCTGTTTCATATTCATGTCACTCTGAAACTATTGATCAGACAAAAGTCATGAACATGGGAATCCTTGCAATTTTATCTGTCAAGAGACAGGACAGGGGCTTTGGGTGTTTCTACACAAGTTATTTTTAATAGCACCAAAGCACAGTGTTTAATTTCTATTAATGGAAACACTAATGTGGCTAAGACAACAAACCCCATGCTATTATAAAATGTTTTATTATGTTATTACTGTATAGGGTTTTTCTGCAAGAGACAGTTATTGTATCCAAGGCAAACAGTGGACAGCCTGTGTTACCTTCTCAGACCGCCTGAAAACCTTCCCTAGTCCCATGTGGATAAGTCACCCAGGAAGACTAAGACCTCACAGAAGTGAGACCCTGGGCTGAACAGTGTTGAGTCTACAATCATGTGCTTATATCCAAAACATACCACCTGTTTCACAGACAACTGAGACTCACTAAAGGTGGTCACCTTTCAATCCTACAAGAACAAAGGAAAAAAGCTGTAGCCTAAACAGCAGTTACCAAAAAAAAAAAAAAAAACCCACAGACCTGTCTACCTGCCTTTAATGATGTGTCTACCTCCAAAAACCGTGAGAACAAGTCCTTCTCAGCCAAGGTGTAGTGTACATATAAATGAATCTCAAACAGCTGCCCTTAATAGGAATGACAGATCAATATTTTCTGAAAAATTTGCCCCACTCACATCTAAAATGTTGGCTACGCCTCTGTCTCTGTCTTTTTATTATTTATCATAAATAAATCCATGAGCAAATACTGTAATTTTCAGCAAATCCAACACATGACTGTCATCTAGCGGCATTAAGTAGTACTGAATTTACCCACTCATGTTGGGAGGGACAGGAAATGACGTAAAACGTTACTTAGTGGGCGTATTCTTTAAGGAATCAGCCAATAACCGTTGAGCTCCTGTTTGACAACATTCCAATCCCTTCCTGCTATCCACCTCCTCTCCCTGCCCGTCCAGCCCGTGTCTGTGTGGACACTGACACGTAACGTCGCGTCTTTCTTTGACGTGACCGAGTAAGACACGCTCACCTGGAGCGGGGAGAGAAGAGAGAGGACTCGTTTGACTCCCTGTCTCCGAACAAAATCCGTTTAATTCGCTGCATTTTATAGCATGGAGACAAGAGACGCGGCTGAAGGTGGGTTTGTTGTTGACAGTGACAGTCGTGATGGAGTTTGTCCAAAAGTCGAGCAACTTAGAAAAACATTTAAGTTACCCCACGCTGTTGTATTAATAATTATCATGATTGATGTTTAAAGTAAACAGGACACTTTTTAAATTAATGCATTTTTCCATTTGATGATAATGTGTCTCACTACACCATATGCTGGCCTTACCCATGCATTTCTAACCCAGTTGAACCTCGAGGTGCTCCAGTGGGGCATGATGGAGAGGAACACACTGCAAACACTCTGCAAGCAGCTCCTAAAAAAGATGAATCTCAGAGCAAAAGCCAGATGGAGAAGATCTTTGGGTTCAAGAAGGAAGACCTGACTTCCTGGCATAACCTAGTGGCCCTCCTGAATCGTCCCACTGACCCGGCATCTCTAGGCATCTTCCGCTGCTTGTTCGGTAAGTTGATGCGCGTGTAAGAGGTGAGACTGACGTAGTTCCTGCAAGCCAAAACAACAGGCAGGTGATGCTTATGTAGCACATTTGTGTACAGCTTCATTGTGTGTCTTCCTGCAGGTCTACTGATGGCCATCGACGTCACGCAGGAGCGCGGCCTCAGTCATCTGGACTATAAATACCTGGATGGAGCTCCTGTGTGCCGCTTTCCTCTCTTCAATTTCCTGCAGCCTCTGCCACTTGATTGGATGTATCTGGTATATGTGGTGATGTTCCTTGGTGGGTCACACTACTTTATTTCTTTTTAAAGGTTATTAAGTTCACGGCTCTGTATTTACTGAGGCCGCTTGAGGAAAGCCTCAGCCGATTTCCACTCCCTCTTTGTTTTGGAGTCTAAACGGATGCAGTTGTTTTATAGCCAACAGTCTCTGTGGGGAGCTGTCTGTGTTAAAGCACACTCACCAGACATGCAATTTCCACTTTAATTTTCCCCCTGAAGCCCGCTAACTAATGCAAGATTTTCAGTCTTTTGCCAAATGCAGATGCAGCATTCTTTGTAGCTTGTGCACAAATTCTAACAGAAGGGCAAAAGACAATGTCAGTAAGTAAATAAATGCTGATGAAGAAATTATAAGTTCCAAAAATGCATGTTCTACTTCGCTTCTCAAAACTAAACTGGAATATTTTGCATAAAATTCAAAAATTAGATATATGTAGATATAGTAAAGCTGTTTGTGTGTGGTGCTTAAGTATTTTATTTGTATATAATAGTTGTCACATTTATGTTCACGTAAAACAACACAAATGAGTAAAATGAGGCAATCATGCCAGACAAAATAAACAAGCACATAATTCTACATGTTATAAAGTGTCATTGTTACTAACTGTGTTTTAATTTGATGATATAAATTACAGTGATCTGTAATAACTGCATCTTTATTAACTAAGGTTTTTATAATGTTCTTTCTTTTGAATACATTACTCCCCAAATTGTGGGAGTTTAAAAAAATACACATTGGTCAAAGTGAAAACTGCAGTCTGTGTTATCCTTATCTAACCTTTATGGGTCAAATGTCAGACTCCTACTCTCAGATCCATATATATTTGGAGTTCTTGTCTTTTGGTTCTATGCACCACCACCATGGATTTGAAAAGAAACAAACAGGTTGTGCTTTAACGGCAGACTTTGACCTCTAATTTGAAAGTATTTACATCCAAATCAGGTGAACAGAGTAGGAATAGCAATAGTTTCTTTATGTAACTCCCACCTTTTCAGGGACCAAAAGTCGTGGGACTTCACAGACTTTACAATCATAAATCAGACTTTCACTTTTCAATACATTTTAATTGTAGTCAATTATAGCCTGAAGTCTGGAATGCGTAGGCATCAGCAGAGTCTGGTTTCATCCCTGGTGATGCTCTGCCAGGCCTCGACCGCAACTGTTTTCAGTTCTTTTCTCTTCAGTTTTGTATTCAGAAAGTGAAATGCGTGTTCAGCTGGTTACGGGTAAGATGATTGACTTGGCTATTGCATAAGATTCCACTTATTTGCTTTAAGTAACTCTTTGGTTGTTTTCGCAGCATGCTTTGGGTCATTATCCATCTGCGCTGTGAAGCAAGATCCAATGAGTTCTGAAGCATCTGGCTGAATATGAGCAGATAATATTTGAAACACGTCAGAATTCATCCTCCTGCTTTCGTCAGCAGTTCCATTGGCAGCCATACGTACCCACGCCATGACAATAGCCCCATGCGCCACTGATGAGGTGGTATGTTTTGGATCATGAGCAGTTCCCTTCCTTGTCCATATTCCCCTCTATCCATCCCTCTGGCACAGGTTGATCTCTGTCTCATCTGTCCATAGAATGTTGTTCTAGACCTGTAAAGGTTGTTTAGATGCTGTTTGGAAAACTGTCTTCCTGTCTTTGAAGCTCACCAATGGTTTACATCTTGTGGTGAACCCTCTGTATTCCCTCTAGTGAAGTCTTCTTCTTTGATCGTTCACTTTGACACATAAATCTACTTCCTGGAAAGTGTGCTTGATCTGGCCCACTGGCCAACAGAGGGTTTGTTTCAATGGAGAAAGAATTCTACTGTCATCGTCTGCAGTTGTTTTCCGTGGTCTTCAGGGTTTTTTGGTGTTGCTGAGCTCACGGTGCGATCTGTCTTTTTAAGGTTGTTTCAGATAATTGATTTGGCCAGACCGAATGTTTTTGCCGTCTCTCTGATGTTTTTTTTAAGTGATTTTTCAGCCTCACGATCGCTTGCTTCACTGATAATAACTGGATCTCATATTGAAAGTTGACAGCAACAGATTACAAATTCAAATGTCACACCTATAATCAGCCCGCACCCGTCCATGAATTAGGTTTGAGTTGATAGTTCCATGAGTTTTGTTGGAGGCACATAAAGAAACTGTAATTCCTAGAGCCAGAAAGACTGGAATTATGTCAATGTCCCAATATTTATGGAACTGACTGTATAATAACCATAGTTAAACACTATACCACTGTTTGTTTAGAATATTAGTGTCTGGTAAGTATCCACATTTGTCTATTGTCCTACCTCCAGAGTATAATAAAGTCTTTATTCATATTCTGCAAGCCAAGGAAAGATAATCCTGATTGCGTCAACAGCTTTATTAAGGGGAAATTTCCTTGCCTTCATCTTCAAAATGTTTAGTCATGTGGGACAAGTTGGGTCCTAGAAGAGCAGATCTTTCCCTGCTCTACCTGGAAAGTGCCTCGAGATAACTTTGTTATGACCTGGTATAATAAAAATGAATTGAAGGGAATTAAATATATTTTCTCGTACACGTCAACGTCTGACTTTCAAAAGATGTTATACAATTTTCTGTACAGACCCCATGGAGATTTAATATTCACAAAACATGAATGAATTGTAACAGTTATTATTTTAATTATCTGAAATCATGTGTTTCTGACTGAAGGTGCTTTGGGCATCATGCTTGGCCTTTTCTACCGTCTCTCCTGCCTCATGTTCATCTCCACGTACTGGTACATCTTTTTTCTGGACAAAACGGCGTGGAACAATCACTCGTACCTCTACGGTTTGATTGGATTTCAGCTTACGCTCATGGACGGCAACAGATACTGGTGAGATGATGTTAATGTGCACGACTGTTTGTTAGCTTGTTAGCGCTCCAGAGAACAGTTAATGGACATGTCTATTTGCAGGTCAGTCGATGGAGTACGGAGACCTACTATAAGAAACACTCATGTGCCTCTTTGGAATTACACTTTGTTGAGGACACAGGTTTGCAACTTTTTATTCACTGATACCAAACATTTTCCCTATTAATCATTCATAGATTGATGATGTCAATTTTTTCTAAGATATTTATTGTGTACTTCATTGCTGGAGTTAAAAAACTGGATGCCGATTGGGTGGAGGGATACTCTATGTCATATTTGGCACACCATTGGCTGTTTGATCCTTTCAAGTAGGTATTATGCAGCAGCTCACTCAACAGGTTTAATTACTGACATGTTTCAGCACTCCCGCTCTGATCCTGCTGTACCACACATTATTCTTCAGAACGATCCTTCCTGTGGAGTTGGTGAATCTGCTGGTGGTGCATGGTGGGGGTCTCGTCCTAGATCTGACTGCAGGCTATCTGCTGTTTTTTGATGCCACAAGGCCGACTGCGTTTTTTTTTGTCAGCTACTTTCACTGTATGAACTCTCAGCTCTTCAGCATCGGTGAGTCTGCTGCCCTTCTTCTTTAAAACAATTTCCTTTTAATTCTCTCTTTAATTTTTGGGGGTGTCCTTTATCCTCCACAGGTATGTTTCCTTACACAATGCTGGCCACCAGTCCTCTGTTCTGTTATCCTGATTGGCCGAGAAGATTCTTCGCACATTTCCCAGCAATCTTCAGGACGGTCTTGCCACTCACCGCAATGAACCCCCAGCCCAGCCCCTCCTGTGTTTACAAAGAGCCCCACAGCACCAGCACAGAACATCAGACCCCCCCACCTGCTGCTAAAGCACCCAAACTGAGACTGAAGCACAAGCTGGGAGCTATTTTCACAATTGTCTATGTGATTGAGCAGTTCTTCATGCCTTACTCACACTTCATCACTCAGGTATGTCTGCCTGTCGTCTCTTTCAATATTAAAGCTCTTGAAAGACTGACATCCTCAACAAAAGTGAGTTAATTGTTCTGTAATGTATCCCTTTATTTTTAATTCTCCATACCAGCAAAATGATAGAGATGAATGTTGATGGTAGAAAAAAAGCTTTTAAACCCTCTATAGCACATGTGTCAAACTGAAGGCCCGTGGGCCAAATGTGGCCCACCACATCATTTAATGTGGCTCAGGAGTGCATAAAAGGTCAGCGCGTCTAAAAATAAATAGGTCAAAAGTGTGCTTTGAACAAAAACCAATTTCCCCACAATGCAGTAATTCAGCCCATTTTAACTTTGTCAAAAATGTTTACATAACCATACATCAACTGTCAGAACATAACTTGCCAAATTACAAGGAGCAACAAGCAAACATTTTTTCTCTGCGACTGTAATGTTTGTAACTTGAATAAGTAATAAATTCAGAGATATTTGACATTAAGGAATAGTTAAATATATTTTACATTAAATTTAGTTACATTTATAAGTTAAATCTGGCCCTTTGAGGACAGCCATTATGCTTATGTGGCCTTTGGTGAAAATAAGTTTGACACTCCTGCTGTATAGGTTTTCAGACTTTTGGGCTTAATCACTTATTCATCCACAGCAAACAGCATCTCAGAATAAAGAAACCCTAAAGAAGTAGTTACTTTTTTGTCTAATATTAAGCTTTTCTGCAGGGTTACAACAACTGGACAAATGGATTGTACGGCTACTCCTGGGACATGATGGTTCATTCCCGCAGCCATCAGCATGTTAAGATCACATACAAAGATGGAAAAACTGGAGACATCGGATATCTAAACCCAGGAGTGTGTAAAATACTCAGAATACGTCTGTTTACAGCCCATAACTAAAGATCACCTACAAGGAGTTCTTCCAGCAAATCTCAGAGATCACATGCTCGTAGTTATCAGCACTGTCAACATCTGTTATGAAATCATGATTCATGGATTGTTTACCTAGAAATAAGAGGAAAATTATTTCCATGACTGTCACCTGCTTTACCAAGCGGATGAAATATTTTTGCATAATTGTTCAAAAATGCTGCGTTCAAAGAATTAAAAAAATTCCTGGATCTGTAGTGTCCAAGTTCTTTTCTGACCCCCAAAGAATGCAAAATTGTTCAGTAATTTGTTTAGTATACTCTTGCTAACAAAACAAAAAAACAATCAACCTATAAACACATAAACATGACTGAGAACATCTTCACCTATAACCATAGCTTAACAGGATTTTAAACAAACTGATGTTATCAAAAAGGTGTGTAGGCTATCTGTTTTGCTCTTAATATTAAATGGTCATCACTATCGATGTTACTTTTTGACTTAACCTTTAAAATTATAGTACTTTATAAATTTTGCAAGCATAATTCCTCTGTCCTGTGCCCTGAAGGTGTTTACACAAAGCCGTCGCTGGAAGGACCACGGAGATATGCTGAAGCAGTACGCCACGTGTCTCAGTCAGCTCCTGCCCAGCTATAATATCTCTGATCCCGAAATCTACTTTGACATCTGGGTTTCCATCAACGAACGCTTCCAACAAAGGTAGAGCGCTGTTAATGTAACTGCTTCATCTAATGAAGAAGTGACATCATGAGTTCTTAAATTTGCTTTGGATGTTTCTTGAAGGATATTTGATCCACGTGTGGACATTGTGAAAGCTCATTGGTCACCTGTCCAGCCAAACGTGTGGCTGATGCCTCTGCTGGTGGATCTGTCGCCTTGGAGGACCAAGTTCCAGGAGATTGAAGGAAGTTTGGACAATCAGACCGAGATCGTCTTTATCGCTGATTTTCCAGGTTACAGTCCTCTCCTTATCATTTTATTTTCTATCAAGGCTCTGTGCTACATGGGCTGCCTTTACACCGCATGACCTTATTCCACATTTTAGGTCTCCTCTTGGAAAATTTTGTAAGTGAAGATTTGGGCAACACCAGCATCCATGTTCTGCAGGGCAAAGTGACCATTGAAGTAGTGGAGGAGAAGAAGAACTACACTCTTCAGCCTGGTGAGCAGATGAAGGTATGTCAACACAATGTCACCGCTAATGCACCGTTTAATTGCGCGCTTCCAAATCATTTACATGACGTGTGCGTTTAGGTGCCTGCAGGAGCGTATCATAAGGTGTACACAGTGTCTGAGGACCCGTCCTGCTACATGTACGTCTACGTCAACACCACAGAGGCGTCGCTACAGCAGAACTTCACCAAACTGTTCGAGCTCCAGGAGCGCGTTCGTAACGGGACAGGTAAGGGTAGCATGTAAAAAAAACGAGAGTCCGAGGCAAACACAAAACAAAGGTGCGGAGGCAACTGTTTCAGTGAAAACCTTTTGGTATAGAAATAATTTCACAGTTTTGACCTGAAGGGGCGAAACTAATCACCGTTGCTGACTTATTCTCCTACCGCAGAAACCAACCCACTTCCTCCTGAGCTGCAGCCGCTCATGGCGGCAGAAGGCGACGAGGTCAACGCCACCGACCCGATCGTTCAGCTGTTCCTGAAGAGGCAACGGCGCATGAAGGAGGTGAAGAAACGCAGGGAGGCGGGTGTGTTGGTGCGGTTCGAGCGCTTCGCTGTGAAAAAGTATTACACGATACGGAGGGGGTGAGTGCAGTTTTGCCTGTATTCACGCTATCAGTCTGAATGCAGAGCAGCTCACTCACCGTTTGTTTCTCTTTTCAGGTTCTTGATGACCGCCATCGCTCTGAGGAACCTGGCGGTGGGCCTCCCTCCTCTTGAACAGCTGAAAGAAGAGGTCGCCTTCGCCAACATTAAAGCACCAGTTGGCAACCAGGAGGAACGTTTGAAAGACGAGGTCGGTCACGGAGAACTTTAAAGCCGTGGCTGCCTACAGATGTTCACTCACGTTCGTCACGTGTGCGTTTATTACTACTGGACATTTACTGGGATTTCACTGCCCAGAAGTCAAAAGATCTTAATTTTACTTTTACATACCGGTACTCTGCATTTCAGGATATTTCCAAAATAAAAGTCAGTATTTTGTTTACAAATCCGAATTCATGCAGGCGGCATGTTTCTGGAGACGCTGCAGTAAAACTAGATGTACTGGTTCATGCTAACAGATTCACAATGCTTCACTGAGCAAGATGTTTGATCAATTTTAAGAATTCTGAATTCAGTTCAAATCAAAAAGGCAGTAGTGGTAAAAATGCTTTAAAATGCTGTGACAGATAAATTCAGCATCATTTGGCCCAGATGGTCATATTTAAAATACGTTGAACTATTACTTTTTAATTTTTGGTTCCTTGTTTTTTTTAAACTACATACAAAATCGATCAAGTTATTGAAAGGTCTGAAGTAGAGGGAGTTTGCAGAACACAATGGATGGCTAACAACTCTTCCTGTTGTCTAATTTCAATGGTTCTAGTGGAACTAAGCACATTTAAAAAATACAACAGGATGTGAAGTTTTCAAGGAATATATTTTTTTGGATTCTAATATGCTAACCCTGTAATGTGAGGAAAAAAGCTGATGTAAATGGAGATGAATTGTTGACTTGGCAGCCTTTTCTATTGAGTTTTCTAATAAACAAATGATGATGTCAATGAATTTGGTGTTTTAAGTGAAGAATGATTTTTACAAATGAAGCTTGTGAAGTTTTATTCGTGTCAGCTAACACACAGCCCATCTTAAAGTGATCCAGCAGAACTCTGGTGTCTGCTGCAGCTGACATCATGGCACAGAAACGGTACAACATTACACAGTTTAAATAAATATGACCCAACAAGATTCTTCTCTACGACATTATTGACTTTGTTATAACATAAATTCATGATCTGCTCGGTTTCTTGCTCACAATTCATTATTAGAAGCAGTACTGACATCAAATCAACGGCCGACCTACCACTGATGAAGCAGGAGTCACAAAAGTGGTATTTTTGAACCAGTTACTGCCCAGGAAGCAACAAACAATTATATTTTCCACATGTACAGACATTCAGTAACAGGAAACAACAAAGACAAATATATTGCACAGTAAGTCATTCACATCAAGCGTCATTTTACAAATACTCTGCAAAACAACACACTGCATCCCTTTTAGTGATGATCGATTACTGTGCTGAAAAACTAGCTTTCTATGTTGTGTGTAAAATCAGCATTAATCTAACTTATTAGTGTTAGACACTGGCCTTCATTGAGTGTTAGTAGTAGCTGTTCTTCTTGCTGGTATATACAGATTATAAACACAATTATTACATAGTGTAAAATGAGGGGTTTAATAATTTCATACTTAACATATATAAAGCAAATTACAAAACTGGAGCTATTTTTAGGTGCAGTTTGTTTTTCACTGTAGAGATGATTTGCCATCAGCTGTCAGAAATATATCATCAGTGCATCTTTCTTTACACCCCTCATCTTTCATGAGGATGTATTATCCACTCAAATGTAAGACCAATCTATCAATATCCAAGAGGCATTGTGGGTAATACAAGGATGAAGGTCTGTGATCCTAGTGCATCCATTACAATGTATGTTTTAAATATATCACCCAGCAGCTCTTTTATATAAACTCTACACCACTCCCTCACAAACACCAGCGTTTCGATCGCTGCCACGACCTACAGTACTTCATTTAATGCTCAAATCTTTTGTGAGCTGACGTGCAGTCCACACCACAGTCAAGCCTTGACATTGTCCCACACTGCTATCCTCTCAGATTGCTCAATTTGGCAGCTCAGAACAATTTCAAAAACCGCAGTGCTGCGACTATAAAAAGGAGAGTCGTGGCTGCTTACAGGATGTGATGCAGCGCCACACTGAAGCCCTGTGCAACGTCATCACTTCACATTGCTGTTCACCACTGTTAAAAACTCTCAAATAAAAGACTTCAGCTCTCTGTTGTGATCTGATTTCACTTGTTTCTGTTTCCAGTTGATCCTCCGAACTTATTTCACTGATAAGATTTTTAAGAAAGAAGGATATTTAATTTACTTCATTGTGATACTCATTTCTGAAAGGAAGCTCAAATTTTTCTTGATCTAATTCCTTGAAACCAGCTAAAAAATTTTCACATTTGGTTACAATTTACTGATGATAAATATGATTTAAACACTTCAAATCCTTTGAAATGTGATTCAGTATGTTAATTTAAGAACAACTGATTTAGAAGTTTCTGGCTTTTAGGCTAATGCTTTAACACATAGCGCAATTGATACCTAAAAAGAGTTTAGTCATCCTTATTCCAAAGTTGTTTTTTTCCTAATTAAAAAAGAAGCACGTCATGTCATCTTCTTCAAGCCCACCCAAAATGATGTGAAAATATGGAGGATCTGTTTGGGGCAGCATTTTCTCAGCTCTGGCTCCACAGTTCTACCTCGGCTGAAGATCTGGGTAGAAAACTCCATGAATCACACCTTCAATCACCACATTTGAAAAGGTATCTGAAAGTAAATCCATTTAAAAGATAGTATTGAAAAGATGTTCATGTCCACTTTCTGTTTTCATCATTTTAATGATATTAGAATATGTTTACGTTGCGTGCAAGTACTTTGAACTCACCGTGCGCAGACGGCAGCAGGTATGGGTCCCTCAGAAACAACAAGCCTGGCTGGTGGGAAAGTTTACTGGGAAGAATCAAAGGGAGATGTCAGGAGGTTTGCGTGTGATGACATTCTGCAAATAAACTAACAGGATGATGAAGATGGGGTCACTGACATACAGGGTGGTTTAAGTTCAAAGCAAATAGTGACACAAAGTTCACCTGGCTCAAAATTGTGCAAAACAAACAATTCATGAATTAACTTTTTTTTAGAACACTCACTCCAAAAGGAAGCCAGATGTCTCACCTTGATTCCATCGATTCTGTGTCAAATGACCTTAAAAGAAAAAATAAAAGTTAAGCCACATATTCTTTGAGAAACTTGGAAAGAAACTTGCCCAAGGATTTTTAAAAAATGCCACAAATGAGTCTTTTCTTTCATGTAAAAACCTCCAGATTCAACTCACCCACAGCTTTCTGTTTTTGGCACAGAAGGAAAATGCCGGATATTCAGGAAGTCCAAGAATATCTTTGGGAGAACTACATTTTCCATAATTATGGTCTGAAACAAACAGAAAAAACAAAAGTTTAATTACAACTTGCACATGAAGCACTGGTAAACAACCAAAGCGATCCCGATGACCCTCTCCCGGTAAATACTTTGTTTAGTCTTCCTTCATTTGCACAGTGCTTTAAATGCTGACTTTAGGTTAGAGAACGTTCCACTGTGGTGAAATCATGCAGGACAATGACTTCATGGATATAAAGAACAGCTTCTCTTCTTTATCTTCGGTAAATATTTGTGGCCGGTGGGCTGAAGGGCTGCTGAGGATTACCTGCAGATAGAGCTCCAAACCCTGTCTCCTCTGCTCCAGGACTTTGGGAATCCAGTTCCTGACGTGCTTTGAAGGAATCTCAGGAGGCTTTATGCTCTTCTTTAGCTGTAGGGATTTTAAAATCTCATTTAAAAATATACACAGCAGGCGAGTCAAATAAAACACACACATCTACAGCTCTGCTAGTAGCTGAGAAGCTGTATTCACACTGGGGATATGGGCTAAATGTAAATGCATTCCACTGCAGCATGTTAACATGCTATGATTGCTAATTAGCACTGAACACACACTACTGCGGATTTTTTTTCTTGGGTTCTGGATCAGTAACTTTTGAAAAAGTCAATTTAACACCAAACTTATTAGCCAGCTGCAATTGATCTTTGATGCAAAGCTGTAGAATTATTAGTTTTTAATCGCACAGCGGTGAATTTTCCACGAGGCCAATAAATCTAAACATTCTGGATCAACAGATCCAGGATAATCATTTCCTGGGGGTCCAGAGGAGGACACTGTAGTTTTTAGAAGTATTATCTAGAAAGAAGAAAATTCTGTATCCAGTTAATGGTTTGGATCATCACAAAATCAAATGGATCTTTAAGAATTTCATTTGAGAACACTTTTCCTCCCATAGTAGAAGTGTTTAATCGTGACGCTACTGTAAAATGTGCCACTAATCTACTGTGTAGAGTCCTGACGACTTTAGCCTGCCGGTGGCTTTGGATGGAAAGTTTGGGGTTCATGTAAAAACATTTTAAAGCAAATCAATATGCTTCATCCTCCGGACCTCAGTTGAGTTGTGTTGAATTACATTGTTTATTTCTTCTTTTAGAAGTCACCTGCATGGCCTACTGTCGTATGAGCTGTTAAATAAATCTTTGTTAATTTTAGATTCTCTTTTTGTCAAGTAATGCATGTATTCTTTCTGAATGCTCATTTTCAAGCTTTATCTTCCCATGACCACAAAAAAAGGCTAATATGATGGAAAGATTAAAAAGAAGAAGTTAGAAGCTACAAGTTTTGGGGTATTTTCATGTAATTAATGACAAATATTGACAAATTACGTATTGAACTGGTTAATTTTGAATAATTTTTCAAACTGTTTAAATGCCTGATGATATATACAAAGGTTTTTTTTTGAGAAAAGTGAACCTGGTCAAGAAATAAATGATGATAAACTTAGGGGAAACATTAAAACTCACCATTTTGTGTAATGCATGGAACTCCCGGTAGCGTTTCTCAACAGTATGTTGTCTTCCATTCATCAGCACTTCAATTTTGAAGACCTGAAAGAAAGGAATAAGTTACTATCAAGCCACCACGTGTGAATTCTGTTCTTAAGAGGCAGCAGAGGAAATGTTTTTTTTTATCTCTTCGTTCCATCAGCCACAGACGTATCTTCCCAGTGCAGGCAGTCAGTGTGTGAGCAGTCCGTTTGAGTCGATGTCAGCAAGTTACCAACAGGAAACATCTGGCTGCAGAACAATCTGTCTGAGTTACTGTTAACGGGTCTTTAGGATCTGCTCACTGGGCCACAGATCACTTTACTGCTGTTCTTGGCTGCGTTATGTAATATGAGGAACTCCACAATTAATACCGGTAGTGGTGCTAATGCAAATCTGGGCAGGCAACAAAAGTGCAGTCAGTGTCTCCCAAGCTAGAAAGACATCATGAAATGACGATCAGGAAATGCTGTAACAGCTCTGAGACTTTTGAAAGATAATGACGTGACAAAACCACTTTGGATATAGTTTCTTTATTCTTATAATAAATTATACTTTTAATCCACCTCTTGTTCTGTTACAGCAGGCCACCAATTCAGACTACACTTGTTTTTACATCTAGGGAAATACACTTTGTACCAAAGAAAGATGAGAGAATTGTGATTATATATGTCCTGCTGTCTTAGCACAAATATTTAAAATCATGACCCCAAGAGATCATATACTGTTTCTAATAATTTCTAAAAAAAAAAATTAATTAAATTGAATGAAGTGTGCACTTGCTTTGAGCTGGATTCATGGAAGCAATCAGACATAGACATTTAGAGCCTTTTTAATAAGCTTTGGAATAAGTTGTGGGAAATGTAGTCTTTATCCGACTCTGACCTAGACTAAGATTTAATCAATTTTAAATTAATTTAATTAATTAAATTAAACGGTTCTACATATAACTGTAAAGCTGTGTGTTCACGTCAAACTAGGGACACCCTGACCTTGTGGCCTGGGCGGGTTGATCGACACGATCGACACCGGATTTAATGAGATTGACAGCAAGTGAGACGTAGAGTTCAAAGTTCAATGAATCACCTTAGTCTATGATTACGTGTTTTTGACCAACAAATTATTAAAGGGTGTACATGAAAATGATGATTTGTGAGCTAAAGACATCAAATTACCCACAAAATATGAGACAATAGCTAAATTTAACATTTCCTGTTTAATATTAAATAGATGGATCGAATTTTTTAATGGTAGTGAGATGAAAACCTGAGCCCAGAGAGCAGCCGACAGGATGAGTTACCGGAGCGGCTTACCGTGAATCCTTTCTCCATCAAGTTGTTCTCCGAACGAAACGACGGGATCGATACTCTGACTGGATGCATGGTGACGTTAAAACAAACTGTTTCCCTAATATTAAATCCTGTGGCACACAGACACACACATACACTCACACACTCTGTCTCACACAAACACACACAATGCTGGTGTTCCACTTACTCCACTTTCCCTGGTACCCTGATGAAAACAATCGCTGTGGTCAAACAACATGAGCGTTGTGTTTGGGTTGCCCCCTGGCGGCACGGAGGCGCTACGACACGTCATCAGGTTTTAATGTTTCACGGCAATAAATAAATTGAGCTCGGAATTAAAGAGTCTCACGGTGTAAAATATTGAATATTATTTGGAGATAAATAAATGAATATGTGCAAAAAGTATAATTTAGTCAATTTTTCGCCATGTTTTGCTTGCTGTGATGAGGTTTGTCTCAGATTATTAAGAAAAATTATTCATGAAAAGGAATTCTTCTCTTTTTATTTTTCAAATCCAACACTAAGGTCATTATTTATTGCGTGTGTATTTTTTTTTCAATTTTTTAGTTAAGTCCAATATTAATTTGATTTTGTGTAACATACTGATATACACTTCGGAGATATTGAGTGCTCTTTATAGGCTGTTATGCTATGAGACCCATCAGCACTTGGACGTTTTCTAGATGGGATTCTCTAATCTGCTGGGCACTGTATTATTTCTCTAGCCAATCATTTGATTTGCTCCTTTCATCTATATATGACAGATCTCACTTGTGACCAGTTAGCATATACTGTATATGTCAGCATGTAACTAATACCTCACTATATTGAGCATGTATTTGGAGACGTAATACACTGAAATAGAACGATACATG
>CM023623.1:9426852-9666852 GCA_013358685.1 Antennarius maculatus | reverse complement strand
TCGGGCGGAATTTTTTCCCTCTAAGTCCTGAGGTCTACCTTGACAAACAGTTTTCCTCAGCTGCACATCTCAGATTGTACATCGGGACTCTCTGGGCATAAGCAGAGGCTTGAATGTAGTATGGGTCTGGTACAAGGTCAGGCAGGCCTAAAGAAATGGAACAATAGTGGTAATGGAAATATGGCAGGAAATGAATATGGTGGCCATGAACCAAACACTAAAGGTAAACAAATAAATAACAACTAAAATAAATAGATGTAGACATGCAGCAACGTGGAAACAAACTAAATCCCCATTTCATTAGTAATATCTATGTGAATAGAAGCTTGAAGGATGTTTTCTAAAACACTTCCCCTACCATATTGGTGATTCCTTGTGCCATATCCGGGTCTCGATCTCCGCCTCGGTCTCTCATAAACGTCATAATAGTTATAATAGGGGTTATCACTATCAATGGACTTATATGGGTCGTAGGGATCGTCACCGACCATCATGTCTTCTCTCCTGGGCATAGGTGGACTGACGGTAACTTTTTCCTGGGTCTCATTGGCTCTGCTGCTCCTTTGCGCTCCGGTGCGCTCACCGGGGCGGGTATGGTGATGCTGGCGGTGTTCGTGCCCTCCGAAGAGCCTTTGGAGCGGAGGAGGGAGCCCACCGGGTCTACGTGGATGGGACGCACGCCGGGTACTCTGTTGCTGCTCCACTACCGGTGGATTGGAACTGTCCGGATGTCTCACGTCCGCATCACGAATGATGGTGAGAGGTTGCGCCTGCACTTGTTCCGCTGGTGCGCCCCTCCGCCTCGGTGCCTGATATTGCGAGCCTTGGCTTAAAATGCTAAAAATCTTGCCGTTGTGTGACCACTGTAGTGTCTGCCGGAGTCTCTGGTTATCCCCCTGTTGTGTCCCCGGATTCCTCTGGGACTGAGCAGATTGGAGGATGAAAACAAAAAAGTAGACGCACACAGATGCGTAAAATGGCGTGCCAAATACGCGCAATCCCATTCTAAAATCAATTCAAGGGGTTTTGTAACTTGGCTGAGCGGATATTTGCGAGTATTTTCGAATATTGTCAAATGTTTTTAACTTAAATATCTTTCATGTCTATTTGAGGATGGCCGATGAGCAGAGAGGAAAGGCTAGGATTTAAGGTAACCGTGTAAACTCATATCGCTCTGCTCATGCAGCGCGCAGATGCACCCAGTGTGAAGATGAGGAGGAGGAGTTCAGCATTCGGAGTTTCTGAATCTGTTATACAAGTCTGGTGCAAATGCTCACATAACCACTGGATGGATATATGATGTCAGATCATACCCAACCAAGTGTTTTTAATAACTACTCATTCTGGTCTGTCTGAAAAATGGTTAATATATGTTAATAATAAGCAGCACAAGCTTATTTTCTTTATCTCATGGAATGGAAACACATGCATAACATGTAGCATGGCTATTCTGAAAAACAAAAGCAAAATGTGTGAATTCATTATATAGTGATAACTTATGAATAATGAGCCCCACTGTCTGGAAACTAACCTTATGTCTATCTTTCTCTGCAAGATCAACAAAAATTCATGATAAATGCATTTTCCCGACTGTTGGACCAACTCCAAACCAAATTGCTACACACTCTGCCAGAAGCCTCTTCACTCAACTTTCTCATAGGAGGATCTTAGAAACTTAAACACAACTCTTTGCCCTGCACCATTTCATTTTTTTCTATATGCCGTCGCCCACAAATCTCCATCCACCCCAGTCCTGCCTCTGCTTTGCTGACGTTGTGAAATCCTCATCTCCTGCCTCTCACAGTTATCCTCTATAAAACAATAAATTATATTCTGAGTAATAAATAAAAATAGGCCCTTGTGATATTTGATGTATTTGCTAACACTACTACTCCTCTCCTGATAAATCATCATTTTCTTGTGGGCCAGTCAAATTACCACCCTGCTGTTAACTCCATAGGTGTAACACACAGCCTGGGGAATTTTTAGGCAGGGTTTTCATTTTCTTGTGTACAACTGCCCACAGGAGAACTGCTGCCTCAATATAGCAAATCATCACAAGGACTGAATAATTTTACAAGTCACAGAGACTTAAGAATAGAGTAGATGTGAAGAATCTTTTTTTCTTCTTTGACTCAACGCAGTGAAGGAGTTGTTATTTTAAAACCAATAACTAAAAGTCCATAAGCAACAAATAAAATGCAACTTTTAATACATAATGGAGATGAATGAGATGAAAAATTACTTCTACAAACAATACATGATGGATGAATTACAAAACAAATGCAGGATTAATCCAATCTAATAAAAGATCAACAACAGTGTCCCCTGTCTTCTCACTAGAGGGCAGATTACTGAAATTGATGTAGGAGTGTAGAAAGTTGTTGTCTTTCCAGGAATTGTGGAATGTCTAGGAAGAGAGAGGTTACCGTCTTGGTTTAGACAAAGTCTCTGTTCTTATGTCCTCAGATCTGACCTTTTCTCTCTGAATCAACATGTGCTTATAATAAGATTCTGGAAAAATACTGAAACTATTTGCTGGTGACAACTGAACAGTCAAGAGGTTCGGTTATAGCCTAACATTGAAAAATAGTTTTTCACCTCAGCCAGATAAAACACCAAATAACACCTTCAAACTCATATTCACATATAAAAATCATGTAAAAATATTTAAAAAATGAAGGACAGAATGGATAGAATTTATCTATCCATTCTGTCCTCAGAATGGATAGATAAAAAAAAATATATGTATATATATATATGCACATGCACACACACACACACACACACACACACACACACACACACACACACACACACACCACACACACACACACACACACACACACACACACACACACACACACACACACACACACACACACACACACACACACACATATCAAGATATACTGTAGATAAAGCTTCTCTTTTTAAGCCATATACAACACCAAGTTGTTGCCAAACACATGTGAACATAATATTAATTTGTAATGAGAAAAGATCAATTTTCCGACAGTCCTGGAACAAATTGTCAAAGAAAGAGTACAAAGTGTTCTTCAGCCTCAGTTAAAAGACATGTAATGGATGAACAGACACCCAGACAGAGAATATGGAGACACCTTTTAATAAATAGTAATTTAGCACTGTTTTAGTGAATTCTTTACTTATTCAGTGTAGTAATATTGAGAAATACTTTTTTTCAAACCTGGAAACTACACCTGACGCCATTATCTGACTTATTGGCCCCTGAGTAGTAACATTTGTGCTGCCGATGGTCACAAGTCTTTCAAAGCGGCACGTCCATGGCTTTAAAGAGAGGCTGGATTTGCAACTGGAAGATGCAACCAGGTTCAAAAAAAGGACACAAATAAATCTTTTAATTCCACCTAACTTCTGATTCAAGTCAGTTCCAATGATCCCATAGTGAGATTCAAATGAGGAAAATTATGCAAGAAAATATAGCATCATGCTAAAAGTTAGGCGCAGAAGAAAAATCAAGCACAGCCCCATTTATAAATCATCACAGCTTAACAAGAGTGGTGTTTTAAAAACTACACAGGGTGCATTTGGATTTCAAAGCTGTTTTCATTATTTTTATTTTTGCAATGAACATTTAATGTTAATGGACAATACTTCAGGACAGGAAAATTAAAAACACATTCCAAAAAAAAAAAAAATCCTGCTATAAAATAAACCTGAACCAGTTGCATTTTTCTGGGATAACAGAGAGCACATGTCATTTCCCAGCCATATGAGGCTGCATTTCAGCTTGTGTAAGATGTATGAGCAAATCAGAGGAAAGATGGGTCATATGTGTGCTTTAAGTCCTCCCTACAGGCTTGCATGTGTTGAAAAGCTAAGGATTAAAGAGGGATGTTTGATACAAAAGGAGGATAATGAATCCAGTGGAGCAGCAGTCTAGATGAACAGAAAGGTGGATTTGCGGAATCAAGAATAATCAGTTTCCGAGCAGCAAAAACAGCAAAACAAGAGAATAAGTGATTTTCAAGGCATATAAGAAACTTTCCAAACTGAATCAGTACAAACTTCAGCAATGGATCTGACTTCTGGTGTTTCCTGTTTTGTCCACCCTCTCACAATTTTTTTCAGTCAACTGTGACGGGTTCAGTTGCAGGAGAAACCAGCTGTAGATGCATTTTTTTTAAAAAATGCTTTTTGCTATGAGGATTACAAACACACGCTCCTGTGATTCTGCATACCAACAGTTCCTCCAGAGAGTGAAAAGCCAGACAGTAAGAGCCAGCTGTACTGGGTCACTTATTTTTCCCTTGTAATTCATTGAACTTTCTCCAGTTCTGAGTGCTTCCCTCCTCAGCGAGGGCAGCACAGTGTTCCCTCACACATCTGTAAAGAATTAGCCGAGTTCTTTGGTCCACGTTGCTGGAATTCACCCCCATTCCTGACTTTTTGGGCACCTGATTTAACTTCAAAAAACAAAATAGATCCATGCATGATTTGTAGAAAATAAATGGAAAATAGTGACAGGGCCTCTTGAGTATTGCAATTCACAAACGATCTTCGTGCAGCCTTAATGATGTTAAATTATAGATGTCATTATAGAAATATTTCAGTGCACTTTGTTTCAGATATGAAATCTGCACTTAAAGAGTTACAGAATTGACTGGAGATGGATTATAGATTATTAAATAATCCATCACAGTTACGACATAAATCAATTTAGGCAACTTTGTTTTTTTCACAATGGATTTTGAAACACCTTCTTGAAAATTATATTCAAAGTTTTCAATGTGAAAAGACATAAAGGTGACAATTTTACTGCTAATTTCACATTATAATTAAAACCTTATCACTCCCACCACTCCTCTGTCACATACCTCTACTCAAGCAGGAACAAGTTCTATCTTTTAACATCAGTTTATCACTTTTACAACTTTCCCCACTCTTAGATTTTCAGTATTTAATTTCCTTTAAGTCAGAGGTTGGCCCTCCACCCACTTTCTGAGCTCTGCAGATTTAAATGAGTTCAAGTTCAGCTCAGCTCAAAACTCAAAGGCAGAAACAGACAATTCAGATATTTTCTCCTCTTTCATAAATACTGGGTTTCCATTTCTCTTGGAACGCCACACACACACACACACACACACACACACACACACACACACACACACACACACACACACACACACACACACACACACACACACACAAACACACACACACGGTCTGGTGGACTACGTGGCACTCTGCACATACACTATGCAGACTCCAACCAGAAGGAGGAGCACTACATCAAGAAAAAAATCAGACAGAAACATTGATTGATGTAGATTTCCTTTTAATTTTCACTCCCAGTGTTTCCTCTCATCCCACAACCACAGAGTTTCATAGAAAAAAAAAAAACTCCAGCCTGTCCAGTGATGTCAACACTTTCTATTCATCTTCACCTCAAGCAGTGTCTGGTATTAATCTGTTTCAACAGTGATTTATGCCACTCAATTTTTTTATAGCAATAACAGAATGATCCGTTTGTATAACGCTGTGTGGTCCAACCCTCAAAATTCCATCCTTAAACTTTTAGAATAATTAAAAAGGCTTTTTAGTCTTAGTAGCAGTTACACACTTTCGGTCACAGTGAAAACAAGTAGTGGAACACACAAATTATCACCTTGTGAAGAAGAGGTTTGAAGTGTGAAAAAGAACGACTGTAAAGTACAGCCCAATAAAACACGGGCCCAAAGCCAGACGTTTAGTTTAGTTTAGCTCAAAGCCTGACTCCACTGACCAGCACCTCTGATGTCTTTATAAGTCCTTACACCAACTCTTTCTTAGCCATGTACAGTAACATCCTGAAGTCTCTGCCAATAAATAGTCCAGCATACACCCTGTAAAAATGACTCACATTATACTTGTGTGATTTTTGTTTAGTCGTGGGCCTGAAGAATGCAGGTTATGTTACTGTTGGAGACAGCCAGACTAGCTGTTTCCACTGTGAATACCAAACTAAGATAACGGGTCAGAGTGGTATTTGTTATCTCATGTTTCCAAAAAAGTGTCCCATTTGTTTTTACAGACAGAAGCTAAATGATGAATAGTGTCACAAAAGGTGCTTTGTTTGAATGTCAGGTCTGAGCCTATTTTTACGTTTCCTTCACATCTACTTCCTCTGGAAGTCGCATGAGCAGCCCAGGTGGGCTGGAGAATATACAGTAAACTGACCACAGATGTAAATATTAGTGTTGTAGCTTGTCAAACCTTCCTCCCGTACTCAGTTCCTGGTGGGTTGGGTGCAACCGCCAGTTGCATTTCTCTATAACATTTGTTTTCAGCATTTGGTTCAAAGGAAGGAATCTGCCCTCTTTATCCCATGAAGACTGTTATCATTAAAGGATGTTTCTATCTATCTATCTGTCTGTCTGTCTGTCTGTCTGTCTGTCCGTCCGTCCGTCCGTCCGACCGTCCGTCCGTCCGTCCGTCCGTCCGTCCGTCCATCCATCCATCCTTCCATCCATCCATCCATCCATCCATCCATCCATCCATCCATCTATCTATCTATAATAAAACCTGACAGCTTTGATTCATTCAGAGGGTTATACGTTTCTGCTGGGTTAACATTCAGGAAGCCTGTTTAAATATTAATCAAAGAAATGTCTATGAACAAAGACAATTGTATCTTCAATGGAAAATATTTTTTTAAATGCAGCCAGATTTCAGTCAGTGGCTCGTTCCATTTTTTTTTTTTTTGTTTAAAACATAACAATGGCTCCATCTACAGGAGGCAGCTCATTAGTTAGCTCTTCTGTTTAATGTCAACCTCAAACAACAAATATTCTGTGATGTCTGCAGAGATTCTCAGTCTCAGAATAAACTCAACTGGACTTTTACGAAAAACTCTAGGACTTCTAGGAAATGGTTGTGAAAGTAGGATTTAATGCAACAAGGAAAAAAAATCACACCTGACTCATTGAAACATTTTTTCCAATCTTTTATTTGTGAATCTTAAGGCTTGGTGGTGCAACAGCAGCTCAGTGATGAGAGCTACATTTATGTCCACTCAGTGTTTCATAAGCTGCACCAAAAGCAGACCTCAAAGACGACTATGATTGTCATGTCTACATGGATGGATCTATTTGTATATGAATCCTTTCCTGAAGAAGGACAAGCAAACACAGCATTTTCTATGTTGCTGTTTATTTTTTGAATGCCAAATATAGCAGATATGCAAGCTAAAGTAAAGCAAACATCATAGGGAGGCATTTTCAAGGAATATTTAAATCAGTGATCACAAAACAGTATGACAAAATCCCACCATTAAAATTGTATGCTGATGAATTCTCTGTCCAGTGGACTGAATTCTGTAACATAAGAGGTCTGCTGCAATTACTCAATCATTAAGCTGCTAAATATTAAACATTTATTCATTTTACAAATAGATTTATGAAATTACTAAACTTATGGTGTGCCCTGGTAGGGTTTTATCATTCAGAAAGAAAATAATCACTATTAAATATATTGCATTTGATTATTCTAACTTGATGTCATTACAGAGAGACCCCTAAGCAGGCAGACCGTAGGTGTTCAGGTCAAGCAGCAAACATCAGATGTCCTGAGAAGTGGCTATCGGCGCTAAGACCAGTGATCCCCTCGGTGGCCTCAAGCCACACTTGATCTCCTGTGTACAACATTAGCAGGGTGTCACCTGACAACATGTGGAGACCTCCCTCAAATGTGCTGTGACTATGTAGCTCCAGCTCATTGTTACGCCGCATGTCCACACTTCCTGTGACGATGGAGGACACGCAGTGGAAGCTGAACTGATAGACCCCAGGGATGACGCACGTAAACACGCCCGTCGTGGTGTTGTAATGGTCCTGTTCATTGAAGATGACCTGATGGAAAGGAATTATACTCTCTGGGGACGTATTGTGCTCGCCCAGGCTGACAGAAAATGCAGATTGTAGCTGTTGATTAACGTAGATTGCTGGTGGTCCCGGAGGGCCTCGTGGTCCTTGGGGTCCTACTGGACCTACAGGGGAGCAAACGTAGAGATAAATGTAAAACCTAACTCCACATTCAAATCATCACTTACTATGAATTCTCTGGGAGAATTCATAGTAAGTACTTCAACCATGTAATGAAGAACACTCTGGTGTTGTTCTTCATTGCATGGTTGAAGTACTTACTATACTGTATATACTATATAATACTGTATACTGTATATACTATATAATACTTTTTCTCTTGCTTTATACCTTCATATTTACACTGTAAAAATTAATTTTCCTTTTTTGTTGTTTTAACTTATTTAGTGAAGTACACTGAAATTTCACTAAAATACTAATTTTAAGTTCAGAAAACTTACAAAAATGATTTTTAGTAGAGATAACCAAAGACATAGTTGGCATAACTTCATTTCTGAAGTTATAAAATAAATATTAAATATATAAAATAATAATAAATAAGTTATATATGTATATAGACTGTATATATACACTGTATATATACACTGTATATATACACTATTATATATAATATATATATAATATATATATTATATATAATTGATTGAATATATATATATATATATTTTTCATATTATTTTTCAAAACGTATCTTCTTTGACATATCTTCTTTGTATTTGTTCAAATATATCTTTGATTATAGTGTGCCAAACCGCACCTTAGCCTGTTCTATGTTTTCATTTTTTCTTACAACATTGGCAGAAACATCCTCGTGTGTCTATTATATGGCCTTGTGCTTCTTTTTGTGTCTTGTCTTATTGAACTTGCCTTGCACTGACTTACTTTATGATTTTGTCATTAATTATTTTAAGATAAAATTTATGTGACAGTTTTGCATTGAGTCAGAATCTGGATGTCTTTGCTGCAGCATTTTTAATTTAATAATTTGGTTTTAAAGGTTTAAGGGTTTAAAATGCAATCTGTCTCTTCTCCTCTGAAGAATATTGATTAAGAATTAGGGCATGCTTGAAAAATAATTTTATAATCTTGTGATCAATATTAAAAATGTTCATTAATGTTGTGCTGCAGAAATGTACTTTTTATATAATTAAATGTAATTTTCATAAACAGAATAAATACATTACCTCGTTTCCCTCGAGGGCCCCGAGGCCCTCTTGGCCCTCGGTGTCCATCTGAATCGGGTTCTCCTGGATTGTGTTCTCCTGGACAATGTTCTGCAAACAAAGATATAGAACTTAACTTCATTAGCCTCGCATTTTTAAGGGATTTAAAAAAGTGGTCATTTTAGTAAACTATGAATGTTATCTCTTTTAGAGCAAGGAATACCCACCAAATCTTCAAAGTTAAGAACAAAAGGTGATAAAAAAATGACTTTCATCTGCGTATTTCCAGAAAGTATGGTTTCATTGTTATTCAAATGTGAGTAAATGTTAGTCGTTAAAAACCGACCTCTGTTGCACCGACTTCATTACAGCTATCATCACCCGAGCCTGCAAGACCAAACACCAAATATGAAGAATGGGTTCCATACATGTTATTGAAGAAGAACTAAACACACCGGGTTAAACTCAGAATTAAAAAAAGTGCTGAGAGCCCTCATCCCTTTGGGTTAAAACGTTTGGTGGTGTTTCACCTGAATCCCCTGTGCAGACCTGCTCCTTCCAGGCTGACAGATCCACGCTTTGGACATTGGAACAGCGAACATAAGGGTTCTTTCTTGAGACGAGGTCGAAGACATCTTTGGGCAAATTAGTGATCCCGGTGTTGTCACAGATGATCCTGGCCAGGGAGGCTCTGGAAAGAGCTTTTCTCTGTTTCGGACTGAAGACGCCCCTGTTCTCGTACCAAAGCCTGATGGATTAGAAGTAGGGGGCACAGGGAAAGATGTGTGAAATTCATGGCCATTGTAAATGAGATTTTTTGTATTAAATACAACACAGACTCATCCTGAAGTCTATTTAATTGATTGGATGTTTGTTTTTCTGGTAGAATAACTGAACTTTTAAAGCATTAAATATTGTTGACTTGCTCCACACTGTAAAACATTTCCTTCAAACACTGTTCAGGTTTGAGGCCAACTCTTTGTCACCCAGTAGCGTTCGTAGAGGTCCTACCATCACAATACACCAGCGTTTACAGCTGTCATGTCGGCAAACACCTGAAACTACACCTATACACATGCACACACACTAACCTGTCACCCGAGCGGATCCTCTGGAACTGTTTTGCAATGAGGCAGGCAAACAAAGGTCCCACACGGCCGCCACGGACGAAAGGCTCTGCCACGCCCCCCAACCAGACGTCGATGTTGTTCGGTGTACGATATAGCTCCAGCAGCCGACGGGCCAGGTTCTGGTTGTCGAGGACCTGACCAAGCCCCGCCAGGTTTCTCGGCTGAGACAGGCCACAGAACCTGCGCCAGGCGTTGTAGCCTAGAGGGAAATAAAGCACAGGTGGAGATAACTGACTAAGAAATTAAACTTTATTATTGTAAAAGTAAAAGGCTAAACATCAAAGACAGGGATGTACCAGGCAAACCGTGGTCACGGCCTCTCTGCATGTTGAGGGAGCCCAGGTCCTGAGCAATACGCTCCACAAACTGAAACAACCTGTCCCTCAGGGCCTCCACCATCATGTTGCTCTGAGTGTTCAGTTTAGCAGGTCGGCCAATCAAACCGCGCAGCAGAGGGTCAATGCCACCTGAAGGGATTCAGTTAAAGTTAGTAATAGTTTCAGGTAGATTGACTGATAAGTTTCCACATTTCTTTCCAAATAGCCCACCCTCAAAGATGACCCTCCAGGGGGTGAAGAAAGCCTTGAACAAGGGGACGCTGGGGAACTGAGGGTGTTCAGCGTAGTTTGCATTAAGACGGAATAACTTTGGCTGGATGGTCAAGTGCGCAAATCGATAAGCTGCCGTAGCGAAGACGTTGGCGATGCTAGCATCAACGTTGGGATTGTAGCCAGGGTAACGTCCGAGCTGCGTACGTATGGCCTCGTCCCCAACGATGTGTGGTAAATAGTCTCTGAACACAAAGATCTGAGAGACAGAGAGATTTAGTGAAGCACAGTGGGGCCTAGAACACATCCGTCACGAATGCCCACTGACTCTCAGGGTTGTTAGCTACCTGTGTGTAAGCACCCATGATCTTGCGAGCCTCTTGGTAGAGAGTCTCACTGCTCCACTGTGGGTTGATTTTCTTCAGTTCTCGAGCCAGACGGTTATGTTCACGCATGAACAGCGTGTGGATGGATGTCAACGCAACGTTCTCATCCACACGGACATCACCTGGTGGAGAGAAATGAAAACAGAGATTACGTACAGATTAAATAGTTGATGATGAGTTCATTTCCCTCTCCAGATTGGTCAGTTATTGAGGTGTTGGTTTCTTTTTTGTGAATTTCACCAACAGAATATAATCTCAGAATGCTTGCTTGATAACTTTTTTCTCTCATGAACCATTAACACCATGTATAAGTGCTGATAACTGAGTAAAGATTCTTGGTTTTCTCCTTTCTTATTCAAATAAGTTCAAATTTTATTGAAATTTATTGTAATTGGTGACATTTAACTAGTAACCCCTTTAACATTTGTAAGTAAAATATAAAGGCTGAATTAATAAGTTATATAATTCTAAATAAATCTAGCCTACATAACTATAACTAGTAGCTATTACTATTACTATTACTATTCAAAAAAGCCAAAGTAAGGTGCTTTTTCTTTCACCTTTCTATCTGCAACAATTGTGAAGATATTTGGTGGACAGACGGACGAACACACAAACACTGACAATTACAATACATCATCGCTTCGCGGGACGTAAATACGCTAAAATATAATTTAAACGGACAACATGATCACTGTTAGAGCAGAATACTGATCGGTTCTTTACAACCTGGCAACCCAGAATCCTTATTATTCCTCCTAGTGCATGTTACTGCTCCATGATGCTGACAATATATGATTTTTATTGTTAAAGCTCTTAATCACGATGAGCTTTGAGATAGCTGACCTGCGATGAAACACGGCACTTCTTTGGCATTGGTGTCATTGGTGATTCTCCTGCGAGTGGCACACATTTTGACTTGGAGAGGGTGGAAGGGCAGCAGCTCACGATTGTTGTCTTTGAACTGCGTATTCACACGTAACAAGCCACCATCATTGGTGAGGTTACGGAGATACTGAGCAAGTTTATCCTCAGAGCCATACACCTGGCTCAGATCCAGGTAGGCAGTCAAGGCATTGATCTGCTCTCTTTTGTTAGGTTCTGGACCAAAATTGAAGGCCGAGGTTCCTGTTCCACAAACGGGGGCGGATCTGAAAGCAGGGAGGCAGCTGTCTGGGCCGACGGGTAGGCGGGGGTCATTACGAGGAATCTGCAGGGAAAAGAAGGGTCGGACATTGAGGAGAAAATATTACAACAATCTCACTGTTTGGGTTTGAGCTTAGATGCTGACCTGGATGGGGATGCATGGGTCTGTCTGCTCACAGCTGTCCTCACAGTTCAGCCCATTGCTGAAGGAACGAATGCTGGGGGAGAAGGGTGTGAATGTCAGATCATGGTCGTTCCACTGGCCGAACAAAGTCACCATGTGAGAGAATTCTGTGTCGTTGACCACGCCTGCGTCAGTGGTGGGAAGAATGTTGTTGGACACCTGTCGTACCTGGGAGAGGGAGATAAATCACTGTCTGCCCCAGAATGAAGGCATATTAATAAAAATGTTAGGTTGTGATATTAAAATACCAGAGGGAGGAAAACATTGTTGAATGTTTGATTTCTGAATCCTATTGGTTGGGAGATGCCGTCAGAATACTGAGCTGGTAGCCATCGGGCGAAGGGGGTGTTGGAGGCTCCTTGACGGGGGTTTTTTCTGAGAAAAAAAACAACCAAGCGATGTTTGGAAAGGCTGCTTGAGAAATCTCAAGTACTAATCTTCTACAGCATATGGCCTAAGATGGTCAGGTGTATTGCTCAAGTGCTTTCCACAAACGTAAGCGACATTTAGTCTGTTTACATTAGTTACAATAGTTTTTACTATTTTGTCCCATGTATGTGATGGACACCCTCATTTTACATAAAATAATTCAAAATACTTAATATATTAAAATGTCTGTGGTTAGGACACATTACATAAGAAGAATTATTAAAGTATTTAGTTGTTTTAGCAGAAGGTTTGGTGTTTTCTATCAATATGTTTCCACAAAGACTACAATAAAAAGTCAGAATGCAGAGCAACAACTACAACTTAAATGAAACTTTTCAATGTTAAGTTTTACTGTAGAAACAAGCATTTAAAATTGTGTCTTATCACTTCAGTGCTTCTCTTACAGGTTGTTGCAGACACTGGTGATTGTGCGAAACTTGTTAAGGTTTGCTGTTGTGCGGCACTCTGGACGACTGACTCGAGCTGCACATCCAGTTATGTTGGCAAGCCTATCCAAATCCTCCCTAGAGAGCAAATCTGCGAGACAAAAAAAGACATTTAACAACTTCACAATGTCTGTACACTAAATTGATCTGGTCCTTAATTGTAGTTTTTGGGCTGGTCTAGTATGGCTGCATTTTTAAGCTGTGAACAATGTGCACGGGTGTCTGCGTCATCTTTGTTATGGAGCTTCATGTCTGACCTGTCGCGTTGAGTGAGCGTTTGTGAATGTGATGTACTCTTTCCTTCAGCAGACGGAGGGTTTGCGCCATGTAGTCCGCGGATCTCACAGCTGAACGTGTGTCACCGCGAGGTTGCTTCAGTAGTCGAAGAGCATCATGAGGAGTCACCACCTCCCTGCGGACGCGTTTCAGACTCCTGGGCGAGAGGAAAATCACAAAGCCGAGCAAAAAAAGTTCAATCTGAGGCCTTTTTCAAATACATTATTTTGCTGCTGAACCCCATAGAAAATAGTGAATGCCTTGTGTGCTTGAGAAAATAGCAAGTCAAGCATCTAAACTCGGGGTAATTCCACAAGTAATCTGTTATTTTATGAACTGATCCCTTGCATGAACTCACTCTTCTCTGGAATACAAGTAAGCATCATCTACAATTCTCTTTGCCTCTTCAAAACAGACTCGAAGAAGTGGACTACCAAGATATTCTGCAAAGATTAAACACAATCACAACATAAATACACAAATTAAGTGGATTTCGAGACACGTCTGTGATGTGAAGGTTGTGTCCTACCTGCTTTGGAGACACCAGGCTGCAGGTACAGACCCGCAATAAAAAGGATAGAGAGAAGCATCTCTAAAACAAAAACACAGGTCAGGATGAAAACTAAATTCTTTTTATGAATCAATCAAAATGTACAGAAATTATTTCTTAATCATTAGGTAACATTAAAATCTCAAAGTGTCTAAGAATAATGTCATTACCTGAATCTTTGCAGAAAGATGCAAAGATTTCAAATTCCTTTGGAGAACTGAAGTTTTCGGTGTCATGCCAATTACTGTCACCTCCTTTATATTGTGAGACTCTGAAGCCTCGCCCTATGGGTGTTCCAGGTGAAGCTACTGTAAAATAAAGTTCCTTCTTCCTTCTCTATTCAGACACCTCTTAATGCTATCACTAATTTTTCCTGGCACGGGATAGGACTAATATTTTTTGCTAGAATACCACACAATATGTGTGGTTTTCTACCACTACTTTCTACAATGTACCGTAACACCGTCATGATATAATACAATTTTCGGCATTGATTTTAACATTTTTAGGTGTTAATGAAGCTATTTGAATCAACAATTTTTGGTTAATGTAATATTAATAGCAGTTTGTTACAGAAATAAGAAATCATGCCCACATTTTAACGTTCAGATTAAGTTTATAAAATCTGAGATCATGAAATTGATCAAAATGTCAATCAAACAATTTGTTTTTCTTTTAAATTATAAATTTTTCCTTAACTGTATTTGAATTTTTGAAGACAAGTTAGAGTTTTCTTCTTTTATTTTTGACTCACTGTAAAAAGACAACAGGATTTTGAGAGATTTTTTTTTTTTTACTAGTTTAGAGGTGTCTTCATATTGTGGCTGATGGACTTCAGCCTTACCCCATAGAGGCTCATGAACTTGAGCAAGTATTCGAAAAGAGGAAGTAGAAAGCATTTAACCGTTTTGTTTTTTTTCTAAGTCTTCATGATAGGTCAAGGGTTTGGAGTTCAAACTAGTGTTATATTAACTAAAGGTGGTAGCCACAAAGCAGCATAGGTAAACAAGGAATGGACTGTATTTTTGTGACCTGGTTGTGCAATGAGGAAAAGGAAAGACAGATGTATGGTCAAGCATGAGGTTACCTTAACAATACATGAGTGTGTTTTGGCAGGGAGTGCTGCAGGTGCTGTATACACAAAACCTGCCATGTAAAATTGTGAGCTGAAAAAAAACAGATCGGAAGTTTGAGGAAAATTGACAAGCCTGTTAAGAGCCTATTTGAAAGAATATTACCTTGTTTGTTTTCGACCAGCACTGAATATTGAACCCAAAAATGTCTCCAACCAACAGCTGGAAACAATCCAGGACAGGTTTAAGGATCCTTTTGACATGTTAAATTTAGAACAGTCAAAAGCAACACATACAATAGAGCTAAATTAAAAACTGGCTTAATTATCTGTTCGTGCAACAAGGCAGTTTTCCATAACAAGAGATCCTAATCTTATGTGTTGGTAGAAATAACCAGACAGATTAAAAAAAAAACCCATAATAAATGAGTTTGTAAATGATAATTAACCTCATGTTGCAGATCTAAAAAAAAATTTGAGTAGAAAATAATTTGATGCCAGCAGCGTGTTTCAGTGGTTTTGTTGTTGAGGGCATGGCAACAGGCAATTAAGATTCCGACCTTCAGTTAAACTTTCAGTTTATTTTCAGGTCACAACCATCAAGGAGGAGATTCAAGTAGATAGAGAGCTTCTTAGAACTCTTAGAACTCTTAAAACGGTACAAACTAGTTTTTACTTTGTACTGTGTTCAATTACAAGCTACACGGTTTTTTTTGAGGTGTGAATGTAATTTTTACCTTACAGCTACTGTGCATTTAAGAAACCAATCAATGTTTTGACACAAGACACAGAAACTTAAGTTAAAAAGTAAATTAATTTTCATCTGGACTTTAATAAGAGAAATGTTTTCATGAGTATAATCTTATTATTCTCCCTTTCACTTGATTTTTATTGTTATTCATTTTCACAGCTGCACCCACTCCCCTTGTGGAAAGTTTTTAACCATTTCAATTTGGAGAAAAATGACTGGAATCTTTTTTCTCTTGTATCTCATTAAGAGATAGGTTTGTCTGTTTTTAACACAGGGTGAGGCTCATCTATCTGCCACCAAATCTTTAGGTTTGCAACACCTACAATAACGTTTCACACCATCTCCAGTTCCCTTTTTGAAGGAAGTAAAAAAAAAAAAAAAAAAAACAAAAATTAAAAGCAGTGGCTGAAACCTTGTTAGTCAACCTTGAGGTTTAGCAAGATATCATATTTCTCCAGTGGGTTGGCCAGTGACTAGCAGTCATATATGACATTTAATAAGCTATGTGGAAAATCCACTTACAGTCCAGCAATCAATCAAAGTCACAACAAGTGATACATTCAAAAACACAAGGTTCACAGCTGAGCAACAATGCCTCTCTGTTGGTGTGGTGAGGGCTGTGGTCTGGGAAGAACAGCTGATTTGGGCACTGCCTGAATGATTTAGGCCAGATATGCGAACAAAACTCAGTATACAAAGTTTAACAATAGACTACACCTTAGTAAGAGGACAATAAGGAAACAGTCTCCCCACAGGGAGGAAACAGTCAGGTCAGGATATCAGACTAATATACTAGATAGGAGTTTCCAACAGGCAGGAAACCTATTCTTTTCCCACTAGTGATAAAATGTTATCAGACAGTCAATAAAGGTCATCCACATACACAGATTGAAAATATTTGTATAAAACTGTCTTTGTTGGTTCAATTCATCAAACTTTAAAGTTAATTTTTATTACAACCGATTTCTTTTTCTGACTCTATTTTTAATTTAGATTTTAGTTTGAAAATTGTTGTAAAAGGTCTGCAAACTAAAATGATCAATTGTGCTTTCTTGACCAGGACTCCCAGAAGAAGAAAGTTACCTTAATAAATAATAATTAAATTAAATTAAATTAAATTAAATTCATTCATGCATTTAATTTTCATTCATTCAATGAAGATTAAATCAAATCAAATTGAATTGAATTGAATTGAATTGAATTGAATTGAATTGAATTGAATTGAATTGAATTGAATTGAATTGAATTAAAAGAGAACTTAATTTGTCATTGTGTAGCATACCTGTGTGCTTTGGGTTGGTCTCAATAAAAAGTCAATCTCAACCGTAACATTTTATAACCCCCACATAACTTCACAGATTTATTTTAGGGAGGGTTCAGTTTGGATGTCCGCGCTAGGACTGCCCCACAGAGCCATTTCCTGTAAACTATTTGCTATTTTCTTCGTTTCCCTGTCAATGATGAGCCATGAACTTGGCAGTGTATTCAAATGGCCTCACCACTACAGACTGTAGCAGACCAGATTTTTCAGGTCTGGCTTCTCGTGTGACGTGACATTCTGACACAGCTGCTGTGACAGTCGATTTTATACAGCCAAAACATTTCTGTAAGAACTGTCAAGAATGTTCTCATCCTCATTTGACGTGATTGCAGTTCATCATCCTAACCAGGAAATGACATTGGGTATGATATGACAGGGAAAAGCTAACTTCTCCCCCTTTGCTTCATCACTGTGGGCCTCTTCAGCCTCAGTATTTGTAGTCCTGGCTGCTCTATGCTCCTGGTTAAATCAATACCAAAATCAGTTCACCACTTATATACTTTAGATTATTTCTACAGTTTTGTTGTCTTTGAAAATAATGACTATTTGTAATGAATCCCTGTTAGCGGTGCCTAGATTGAGCACTCTACAGTTTCCTGTCACTGACAGCTGATCCGTCATTTTCTGTAGCTGTAGATAAACCCATGCAGTATAAGATTCCGCTAGTGTCAAGGTCATTTCTTTGTAATTCTTTTTCTGAATGTTTAGTTGTACTTTTATAACAATTGTTGTCTTCAACGATGATTACAGCATCCCATTGTTGTAGGCGCATTAATTTACGCACATCTTAAACAATTGCAGCAATGTAAAGAATGTCGCAGTGGTTTCACAAGCTAAAGTTCCACAAAGAAAGGGCATCGACAAAGGAAGTAAACTGGAAGACACTGAGAAATGAACAAAAGGTTTGTCATGGAAGAACTATTGTTATGCTGGGCCGGTGGAAAACTGATTCATACAAGTACAAATGCTTTGACTTTCTATTGTTTCTCTCTTTCAGCACCTATTGAGTCAGTTTTGACTTCCCCTTAAAAGTGTGTTACAAACTATATGCTCAACAGGAAGAACAACTCTGTTGTAAAAGACCTATCGAACTATGGAACTTCAAAGTGATGGTAAGAAGATTACTGTTAGTTTTTGCCTCAAGAGGCTATTTAGTCTGTAAAAACCCCACATGAGACATCCATCTAAGACCTGCTTCAGTTCTGGATTCCATAAATGACATAGAAAATACCCGTCACAAATTAAAGCTGAGAAAAATGAAGGGGTCATGGAAAAACAAAGGCAGACGGGCAGCCCGCAACTATTGTCAGCCTCTCCTTCAGCTGACCTGAGCGGATATTCTTGCCTGAAATGTTTGGCTTCAAAGACAAAAGGTCATTTCTGTAGTCAAACCAGTAAATCCTGGACAATACTGAACAAGTAAACCTCGACTTGGCTTGTTAATGGTAACATAAGTCAAAATTTACGAATTTACTTGTCTCCAAGTTGAACCAAATATAACCATTTGCAGTTCTGTACATAGTTAATACAAATTTTAAGCATACAAACAATTAAATCGTCTTTTTTAATACAGTACAGAAAAATAAACATTGCCATCTCGTCTTCAGCCGCTTCATCAGCATTTTGCGTCACCGGTTTGCTACAAGTTATAATATGATTTATTATTATTTATTGTACAGTAACATGATATTTGGTGCTTTTAAATGTTTACTAGTGATTTTATGACAGAAGTGGACAGACGGTGCAAACTTGACTTTTATTTTTCTGTGCATAATCGAGAAGGATGTAACTCAAAATGACGTAAGCTGAGGTATACCTGTGTTATAATATTGTTACCATGGATACATTCACACTGTATAAGGAGGCAGAATACCACATCATCTAATATGTGGTGGAGATACATGAGGTGAAAGTCACAGAAGTGGAAGTAAAGCTGCCCAATAAATTATTTTGCAACCAATAGGCAGTGCTGTAACGTACAATAATTATAAACGGGCTACCTGAGGACAAGATCGGGCTGCCGGAGCTTCTTCGGGTCAGTTTGAGAGCCGGTCTGTCTTCTCTGCCACGCCGTCCCTCTCCTGCACAGCAGCTGCTTGTTGAAATTTTAAGGTTTCACAACTTCCAGGACAAAGTCCCAGACGATGCTGGCAAGGATATAAACATAATCTCTATCAATACTTTTGAATTTAGGTATGTGACTCCTGATCTCCCTTTTGATGTTCGGTCTTGTTGACCTGTGTCAACAGAAGAACAAGCTCAATAAATATATGCTTGATAAACAAATGATGGCAGAGCAACCAGGGCTTAATAATCATGGTCTTAAATGGGAATTACAATAAAAAACATAATTTCAATGTCAATTTTATTTCATAACACAAAAACAATTAAACACCTACTCCAATTCAACAGGTAACATCACACATGTAAAAGAGACAGGTCTGCTGATGCAGTCCTGCTAGATACTATAACACTATATACTAAATAGTATATAGTGTTATAGACTGCATACTAAACTCTCAGTTTAGTATGCAGTCTTCTGAGGTCTACAGAAATATAGAGCAAATCTATTTGCATTTTACCAGCTGATAAGTTTGATCAGAAATGTCTCTGCTATGAATCTGATATAAAAACAAAAAAAATCATCATAATTAAGAGGAAACCACTAAAAATGCATTAAATGTTAAAATCTACCTTGAAGGAAACATGTCTCTGCTTTACATGACTTTGAAATGTGATGGGAGGTATTATGGATATTGATGGTATAGACTGTCCTCTTTTATTTCTTCCTTTGTATAATTTGTACATATTGTATGCACTCTACGATGCCAAGTTGCTTGTTTTATATGCTTCTTTTTACTATTTATCGCTTGGAATCTGGGACTTGCTGATAAAATACATCTTGGATCTCAGTGGGACTTTCCTAGTTATAAGAAAGGATAAATGAATTCAAAATTAAAACAGTTCCCAGTTTGATGTCACTGTGTGCAAACTTCTCACTTTTATTTGTCTGTCAATATTAGGATGCCCACACACTTGTGGTGCCTATTTCTTATCAAAATGAGGGCCTGCTTCCTGCTTGACTCTGGTGAGTCACGTCTGTGAGGTGAAGTAGCCCATATGCACATGAACAAACACACAGTGTTTTTGTCCTGCACAGAACAGACATAATGGAAGATGATGCTAATCTCCATTACCCCTGGCAGCGAGAGTTGGAGCAGGTTATGCTATCACATTGTTTTAATCTTAATTTTTTTGTTTTTTGTCATCTTGAAAAACTGTCACATATGTTTTATTAAAATTTCTTGCTATGGAGCCAATCCCAGCTGACCCTGGACAAGTCACCAGTTTATCACAGGTCGAGATGAAGAGACAAACAACAAGTCACACTAATGGTTAATTTAGAGTCACCAGTGTGGCATGTTTCTGGCGGTGAGAGGAAGCCAAAAAGTACAGGGAGAACATGCATAGTTTGCCCACAAAGAAAACAACTATAATTAAAATTAATAATGAGTCTGTAAACCTTTGTTTTTTTGTCATCAGAAAAAGCATTTTACATCAGATTACTGTCCATAAAAACATGTGTAATTTAATGTCAACCCTTCAGTATTAAAAAAAAAACCATCAGATATGAAAACATCTGCTGCAGTCATGCTTTCATGAGGATGTGATCATTTTTTAAATCTTCATTATAGAGAGGACTACTTCTGCTTTCAATATCATTTTGACCTCTGATAACATGTCCATTTCAATATGTTTTCATTTTGCATCCATATATAAATGCACTAAAACACTTTAACTACTTTAACTTTCTAATAATGCTAAATAATCTGATTAAATCTGGGAGAAAAACCCCCTCAATATGGATCATTAAATCTGCATCTGAGACCAAATATAGTGTAGTAAATGTGAAATTTCAAAACACAGAGCGCACCATTAAGTAGCTGCAGTTGCTCTACCTCTCACTATTTACTCGCATGCCTAATGTGCACGCAAAATTATAAAAGTTATGAAAAAACTGGAAAAGGACACAGAATCAATCAATCAATCAATCAATCAATCAATCAATCAATCAATCAATCAATCAATCAGTCAATCAATCAATCAATCAACTTTCATTTATATGGCGCTTAATCACATTTGAAGATATTTCAAAGCGCTTTACAGATATAAAGCCAAATCTGACTTCACTTCTGGTTGTCGTGAGAACTGCTTTATGTTGTGTTACCAACAGGGGGCGCCAGTGGCCGCATAGAATGTGATCAATATTTGGGCCTTACGATGCTATTGAAGAAGAGGATTCAAATATTCACCCCAAAGTTTTAAGGACTCTGAAAGAAGAAATAGGAAAAATAATTTAATCTGAACCAGAAGAAAAAGTTAGAAATCAGTTCATCATCTTGAGAGGCAACAACAACCATCAGGGTGGGTAAACAATACTTAGCATCCAGCATCCAGAATTTAAAACACATGTAAAAACATGTTTTTGTTTTCCCCACAAACATTACCATGGAGACAAGATCCTTTCATGATTGAATATGTATTCTGTTATTTGCTTGAGTGTTATTAATGTAATGAGAACTTTTTACACCTACTTCCTACATTTTAAGACAAATATCTTTTTCCTTGTCCTTAAATTTCCAAAAATCATGGTCCAGTCAGATTTGCACAGAAAGAGCTGTTAAAAAAAAATCCATCAAAGAACTTTTTAAACTTATACTTTCAGCACATTTTGAAGCTGCTACTTTTTGCACTTCTTTCACTTTCACTTGAATAAAGGGAAATAATACTTGTTAAATCAGTGCTTCTAAATCTAACTATTTTTAAATGTAAGTTACAATACTCCACTCTTATTTTTGAACACCACCCTGAGACCTGATGGCCCTGAGATAGAAATCTGTGGACATTGAGTGTGGAGTAGCTTGTAATGTGTGTCAGTGGTCAACCAAATGATGCAAACTGCAGGATGAGACTACATGACACCTTTGTTAAAATATGTGAAAGTGAACAACAGCAGGTTTATGCACCTTGGTGTGAGAAACTACATATGACCTGACTAACATTAGAATATTAGGAAACAATGAAAAGAAACAGTTCCTCTCCATGAGAATAAGTCTTATCACACTAGTACGAAGTTGGTGAGAGGTTTTCTTCCCATTAAATTCTGGTTGGTGGGGGCTACATGTGGATGGGTACGCTCACATATAAGCTGCTTTCATAGCACAGACAGGAGGGAAGACAACTGACGAAGAGCCTGAAAGCAACACAGGATGGCCTTACTAAAGATCGCTTTGCTTCTCCTTGTTTGTCTTGAAGGCTGTGGTGAGGCTGATTAATTATGAATGACATGAATGACAAATCAAGTGATGAGTTCTGATATGATATGATATGATATGATATGATATGATATGATATGATATGATATGATATGATATGATATGATATGATATGATATGAGATGAGATGAGATGAGATGAGATGAGATGAGATGAGATGAGATGAGATGATCATGAGATACTGAATATTACCTCTGCAGTGCTGACTTCGGACTTCATTATCAACAGTCTGCAAAATGTTCCAGACCCCCGGACAGCAGTAAGTTGATGAGTATTGGGTTCTTGATTAAATAAATATTATTTTCTGCTGAAACATTACAAAATACGAATTTTGATAATTGGATATTACTTATCACTGAATGGAGGATGACTTATTAGTTCACAAACCATAATTTTTGCATAGGTAAATTCAGAAATTCAACTTTCATAAATTTATGGATTTGATTTGTGAAAAACAGATTGCTTATTGGATTTTGTAATAAAGTTTATATTTAACCAGATTTAATTGGTGGTGGAAGTATCTTTATAAATAAATGCCACAGTAAAATACTCCATTACAAATAAATATCTATGCGCATTTGCTTGAAATCTACCAACAAAAGGACACTTTTCCAGTTTAAGACTACAGAATCTATCTGTAGATTAGAATCTGTAGAATCTGTCATTAGTTGTAACTGCTGTAGCTCTGAAGGTGAATGACTATATTACATACACAGTCTTTGGGATTAGAGTAGAAATTACCAAGACGGCTGAAAGATATTGTTTAGTCTAGAGTCATAAGAAAAAAGAGAGGAGGCCACTGGCTAAGTATTTAAAAAAAGCTTTGAATTTAATAAATTACTCATGTTTTTCATGTGAAATCTTATATTAATTTGCCAAATTCATGTAATTTTTAATCCAGCGGAGCTGATTCAGCCACAAATTTGTTCTTCCTCTTGAAATATGTTTAGATGAGCTTTAAACAAAACAAATTTAATATCAATTAATGTCACTTATTCATGTAACAGCTTAAAGTGAGGCATCTAGCATACATAAGAGATGAAAACCTTATTTCATTATGTAACACTGAATTTATACTCAGAATGGGGACATCTGTAAGGACTGCACGCAAATATTTGAACTCCTTGCTGACCTGGCGTCCAGTGCAGACTTCCAGGTGAGTACAATAAAGTAAGAAGCAAACACATTCCAGATTATCAGTATTTGATCAGTGATATTATTATTGATGCTGTGAATTTCCTTATTCATTGGTCAAGATTAAAATAAACACACTGTTATCTCAAGTGATTACAATGGATGAATAGTTTTTATCAAATAAAAGAAAACTTTAATAATTTCAGGAATTAAATTCCGCCTGTTCTTTTATCAGCTGAATCGTATTGATCGTATTAATAAATGAAAAGAATTGTACTCAATCACACACTGTGAAACTTCCTCTCCCACACATCAGCACACATGATAAAGGAAAGCTCTCTTCTCTTTTTAGTGCTAAACCACTTCCTGTTAATGCATACTGTATAACCAAAGTTGAAATGAAATTTCTCTTGTGCTTTCATTTCTCGTGTGACAACAAGAGACCTGGCTTCTTCTAAAATGAAGCTGGTTTAATTCCCTCTTTTTCCCAAGGAGAGACTTAGTAAACCATTTGTTAATATCCATCCTTTTTTAAAAAAAACTGGACAAGGCAAAGCGTAAAAGTGCAACAACAAAAAGTGCAAAACATATAATAAGTACAGACTGTAGACTCAAGGGATTAGAAAACCTCAGAGTTGGAGGTGTTGACTCATACTAGCTGCTTCTTCCTGCAAACCATGTCAGTGCATGCTGATAATGTGATTCTGATGAATCCATCAGAATCACATTATCAGGTGATCAGAGATGCAATTCTGAGCTTCCTCTGGGTCATTGGATGGTTTGTCAGAACTCTTGTGTGGCCGACCAAAAGTCCTTCTCCCTACTCCTCCATGATTTTGCATCAGCAGCTCCAAAGCTGCAGCCCTTCTTGCCTCACGGTAGCATTCTGTGATTACATGAGATGTGATGACTTCCTTCATTGCAAGCATACACCAGCGGATTCTTGATCTGCTATGCGGACAGGTACCATTCATTTTCTAACCACAACTCCAAGCAGCCACCCCTGTAGAGGAATATCTGAACCTCTGAGGTGGTGAGCAGGTCAGCTCCGTTTATTCCCCCAATAAGAGACCTAACATTCCACATCCGTAGGTCCACTCTTCAATGACAGGAGTTGGTACACCCAGGTTCTGTTGATCCACTGTAGCCCTTCCAAATCACATTTAACCCTAGTGCCATGAAGCTTTTTTGATCCCCGTTGACCAGATGTTCACTCATGAATTCTGTAGCTATGTTTGTTGTGGTCTTTAAATTGCTCTTCGTCTGAACCCTCTGCTGACACTTGTCTACTTTGGGAGATCCCACCTGAGGCACAGAAGCACACAAACCTTCAAAATAAGATAGTGATTGCTTCTGAGGAGTGAAATGCCATTCACTTCCATTATGTATATTTATGTGCTTGTATATAAATCTCTCATCTTCATCACATAAAATGAAATGTCTACCATGGTTTCATGTTTCTTAGACCGAAAGAAATGAATTCCTGTGCTTTTTTTTTTTGTCATCACTATCAATCAAGTTATGTTGTCAGTATTATTTGACTGTGGTTGCCAGAGGAATGAGGCCAAATGTCTCCTTAAGTGATCATATTATTTCTGTGCATAGGTTTACATTTATATAGGTGTCATCACACTGAATTTACAGACTGAGGTGTAAAACTACACACTTTATGCAACATGTGATTTCAGAAAAAAATCACAAATGCCTTTGATGATGTGTGCAAACTCCTACCTGTGGGTCCAGCCAAATACTGCGAAGAAGAGGTGGAGAAGATTCTCCCACTGGCAATCAATCTCATAACTGCTGTAATGGTAAGTTTCATATTTGATTCAGGGTATTGAGAGTACGATAATGCCATAGTCTGCAGTCTTTTCTTCTGCTGCTGCTGTTCTGTTTGATTGGTTCCTGTCCCATTTTGCAGAAACCGGAGGAAATGTGTAAATTCATTGGGCTTTGTAGCTCCAGCACACAGGAAAAGGAAGAGATGCTCCAGGATTTGGTCAAGGAATTTCGGGTGTTCCAGGAAGCTGTGACAAGCAAACATGTCAGTTAAGTACAGCTTTGAAGAATTAACGTTAAATAAAAAATTTTCAGGCCCCCAGTTTGATTCTATGTTTTACTCCCTCTATTGTTTGTGTGTTATCATTAAGGTGGTGCCATCAAAACAATGCACCTTCTGTATGTTCATAGTCAAGACTTTGGAGGACATGCTTCCAAGACAAAAGACTGAAGTAAGTAATTTAACTGGAGGATCATGTGTGTAAATGAACAAACTTGTAGCTTCATCCTGCATACAGAGGGCATTGCCAGCTGTGTTGATGAAAAGATTGTTTTTTTTTGGCAGACTGAAGTGACTGATCTCCTGGAGGAGATTTGTTATATTGTTCCCTCCATGTATCGATCTTGGTGTCAATCGTTGATTGGCGAGTTTACCAAGATTGTGTTGGACGCCATCATGAGCTACGCCACCCCTCAGGCCGTCTGCTCCCTCATTCATGTCTGCAAAGAGCAGGAGGCTCCTATTCAAGGTTATGTGAGCTGTGGTTTTGTTATTATTTATTTTTTTAATTATGAGGGGTATGGCTTTTACGTCATGAAAACATTATGAACATGCTCTCTTCAAAGATAACACATTGTGTTAAAATACTTTTATACACATCATACATAGATCTTTAGGGACAGTATGCTAAGCAAGAGTAGTTTGAATAGTGAATTGTATGCATATGCTGTATACTGCAGAAAAAAACTAAACAAACTGGAAATATCCGTATAAAAATATTGCAGGAACTTGAACAAGTAATGTTTATTATTATTTTTATCATTCAAGTTTCCCCGTTTTTCTCCCAGATGCATGCACTTTGACAACATACAGATGCAGAGACATCAAGACTGCCATCAAATGTGGTGTAAGTAAAGAGTTAACAGGCCAAGGTATAAGAAAGGAGAAGTTTGGCTTGTTTATTTTATGAATGTTGATCAGCAGCCATGCTTGAACGCTGTCTTCTCTCTGCAGACTCTGTTCTATTGTCAGAAATTTCCCTGGAAGCTCCTCAAATAAAAGCTTCAGAACCTTCAAGGTAGGTAGACTTTTATTACAACAGTACCATAGTAATACAAACACAATACCATATGAAATAGCTGTGAGTTTCTTTTTAGGGTGAGGCTAAGGAATATGACAACCTTGGAGTCCCTGAGGATTAACCCAACCATTCACCGTCAAACTGCAAATACTCTGTGGCATTCCGACCGATAGCAATTCTTTGAGACTCTGATTTGATATCTCACTGCACTGTGTGATTTTTTTTCATTGTACATATTGCTTGAATTACATAAATAAAATTAGGCTTGGACTTGGATTTGGACAAAGGTATTATTTGATTTTTGAAAGGGAAGGAATGTTGAGAAGATATGAAAGCTATATTGTTGAAAAGGTTCCAAAGTTTGGTGCTAAAGGAAAAAATATTTTCTAAGCACTGTCTATACTCAAGACGGTTTTGTTCTTAAATCATGTTTTGTAACTACTCATTTTGCACTAACATACTTTCTATATATTCGGTCAAATTGTTCAATTTTCTTTACTGAGGTTCCAACTAACCATGTTGTCATTTACATTTATATGGTCAAATAAAATGTAATATGGGTTGTAAGAGGTCATTACAGCATTCATTAAAAAAAAAAAAAAACTTCTGTAACAGCATCAGTGCTCTGTTTGTGGGTTACCTGCATTCACAGATTTAAATCCTCGGTCAACTATTGGGCATGTTTTGGAACCTGATCTTTCGTACCTGAAGTTTCAACATAAAGTAAGCTAGATGCATTTTTTTAAACTAAAATGTGCCCTGAAATTATATTTCGCCTGAGGGAACAATCAACTTTATACTCTATACTGAATCCATCACAACACAAATCTGCTTCATGATATAAATAAATAGTCAAATGCCAAAGCTATTAGGACAAGGAAGAGTGAAGTTTATTCAATGAATTTGAAAGAGAAATTCAAAAGAGATCAGAACCCTGATCCCAGTTATTGAAGGGAAACCTGGGAAAACTGGTGGGCATCAATGATGAGAAAAAGGCACTTTTACACATTCAGAAATCACATATACCCTCCTACGCATTCAATTTAATATTTAACAAGAAAAAAAATATTTTTAAACCTTCTACTTTAACTGCGTAAACAGACTGGTTTTCTGTGCAACACCAACCTGAACTACAGTAGAAGATGCACAAAGATCATATCATTTAAATAATTTTTTGTGAGTTTCAATTCTTTCACAGTAGCATGTATGGACAAAATGACACCCAGCATTTCCTGTAATAAACGTTGGAAACCACAAGGTGGCGCCAGAGGAAACCAACTAAAACTGTCATGCTGGTGACAACCCAGTTGGGGAAAAAATACATTACAAAAAAGATCTGATTGATTCAAGATAACGAATGATGAGATGTGCTATCCGGAGCCCCATTTGTTATAATATAACAAACTTACACAATTTTAAATAGAAATTACACAACTTTAAGCTTTACATTCATTTGGTAGCTACTGTACACCCACCATAGACAACAGAAAGCTTTTGGTGTCCCTAAGAATTGATGTGCGTTGAATTTCTACCTCCTTATTCACATAAAACTGTTGAGAAGATGAGATCAGTGATAACATCCTACATTCACTGAGTCGATTGTATGCTGCCTGTCTTTCTAATGCTCTGTTATTTATCGCCTTCGATGTCAGTTCAAGCTTTATTTTGGACTGAAAAACTCTTGAAAATATTTGGTCCCAACAAATCTGTGATACCATTCTAAAAATGACTTCACATAGAGTGTTGCAGTGATGAAGTAAAAGCACCCCCTACCCAAGAGTGGCTGAGCCCGAGTATCTCTGTAGCTACACACAGAGCCACTCTCAGGAAAGGAGAAGGACTCAAGCTTTATCTTAATTTTGGTAACCAGGAACATTAATCATTTAGAAAATTTATGTGGAATTATAACATATATATATATTATATTAAATTTGAAAATATTGAGTGATTTCAAGATGAAACCCTGTCACCATTTGGTCATTAGCAGAAAAACAATGGACTGAATAGTCAGTATGTGACAAAAGGAGGAGGTTGGGACAAGCACTGCAAAGATTTGTGCCATCACATGTTCCAAAAAATTTAAAAACTAGAAGATGTGAAATGTTTTCGTGAGGAATCATCAGAAGATGGGAATTACTGATCACATCTAGACCTAAACTTCGGTAAGATACTAAATTTCACAAAGCCGATGAGTTTAAGATATTTATAATAAAACCACATAAGTGCTGGTAAATTCCCTGATGTTTGTTCTTGATATTTGTAGCAAACATCATATTAGTATGCCATTAATATTTAGCAGATCTGTGGAGATTCAGGTTCTTCCATTTTCAATGTCAGGAAATTAGGTCATTACTAGTTATAAGAAAAAGCTGAACCAGCAGAAAAAAAATGAAACTTGTATTACTTCAGACAGTCAAATAGTATTTGCGGCTCTTGCAAATTTGTGCAACACTAAATACTGTAGTAGGGAAAGGGTATCCTTCTGTGTCCTAGATGTATTGGTGATGTGAGAAGAGGAGGATGAAGTTAAACAGACACACATATAGCTGTGGTCCACCTGAAGCACACTGGGAGGTCTTTGAAGGAGGGGTTTAGTATATCAGCTCCTTAGGCACTTCCCACGAAAAGTTGTTGCGACCAAAGTGACCATAAGCTGCTGTTTGCTGGTAGATCGGCTTCTTCAGGTCAAGATCCCTACAAAAGAAAGTACGTGCAACTCACATGAACTTCGCGGAACCATAAAACGTGAACGAGCGCATGCTTGTTAGGTGAATTTAGACACAACAGGATACCTCACAATAATTCCTGGACGGAGGTCAAAGTTCCTCTGCACAATTTCTAGCAGCTCCTTCTCACTCTTCTGGGAGGTCCCATAGTCGAAGATGGAGACTGAGAGTGGGTAGGCAATTCCAATGGCGTAAGACACCTAAAAGTGAGCACACATTAACACCATTAGCTGAGACACACGTACACAGGAACCACAGAGAGATGAAAAAAAAAGCAGCTACATGCAGTTAGCTACCAACTCAAACAACATCTATTCAAATAGGAGAGAACACTCAAACAAAAGCTCTTCATCCTCAGGCACAAGATGAATTTGTTTGCCAAGTTTTTTTTTATTTGTTTACAAAGTGCATATTTAAATGAAAACATCACAGCAGACGCAGAAGCTGCCAAATTGTTTTTATGCCTTTTGTACTTAAGTGATGTTATTTTGTAAAATGTATTCATGGAAATAAACAATGTGTTGCAGAAAGGCATATTTGTTGTACTAACTCTGAATGATCTCTTCGTAAAAGGCCCAGCTGACAACAGGATGATGTGAGAAGAACTCTCCATATAAAAGAAAGTGCCATGTTTATCAGAGAGTGACTCTTTGATACTGGTTTAATATTTCAAAGCTGTTTAAATCAATCCACTGGACTTCAAGAGAGTTTTTTGAAGACTTTCTTAAAGACTGAACTAAAGAAACCTCCTGAATGAGAGGCGAAATGTCTTCAAGAAACTTTCTTAAATAACAATGACCCGGATAACTGAGAACCTACATATACATGGTTTATATGCTGTAACATACACCCACCTGGACCAGCACACGCCTGCAGAGTCCAGCTTTCACTAGAGATTTGGCCACCCAACGAGCAGCATATGCAGCAGAGCGGTCCACTTTTGTGTAGTCCTTTCCAGAAAATGCTCCACCTCCGTGGGCACCCCAACCGCCATAAGTATCAACGATGATCTTACGCCCAGTCAAACCAGCATCACCCTATGAGGAGGAGCACAGTAACGTTATTGTTTTGTTATAAATGAAGACGGTAGTGAATGATATTCTGATCTCACCTGAGGTCCTCCAATAACGAAGCGGCCACTGGGCTGCAGATGGTATATGGTTTTATTGTCAAGGTATTGGCTGGGAACCACAGCTTTCACCACCTGCTCTTTCAGACATCGGCACATCTCTTCAAAACCTACATGCTCATCGTGCTGCACAGACACCACAACAGTGTGGACACGCAGCGGAACCATGGCACCCTGATCCTGCCTGTACTGAACGGTCACCTGGCAAAATAGAAATATGTCAAAACTAATAAAATCTGGAAATAGATATGTGGTATACCACAGGGTAGAGAATAACTGTAATAAAGGGTTATTTTGTAAGAAATGAAGATGAAACTGTAAATGGTATCTCCACATCTAACCTGACTTTTGGAATCAGGTCGAAGCCATGGCAGCGTTCCATCACGACGCAACTCAGACAACTTGGCATTGAGCTTGTGAGCCAAGACGATAGTGAGGGGCATGCACTCCTCGGTCTCATCAGTGGCATATCCAAACATTAGACCCTGTGAGAGACGCAGCCACAAACCACAGTGGAGTAAGACTCAGAAAATAACCAGTAACTACCACCTCCACATCCCCGGCTCCAACCGGGATCAAACAGAAACGTAAAGATGAAGATACATAGGCATATGTGACCTGGTCCCCGGCGCCCAAGTCTTCATCTTTTCGATCCAGGTGTACAGTCCGAGCGATCTCAGGTGACTGCTGCTCCAAAGCAACCAGCACATTGCAGGTCTTATAGTCAAATCCTGTAGTTTCAGATAAAATATTACAACTCAGTCTTCAAAACAAACTCTCTTCTAATCTGGAACAGGTCAGGTCACCAAACAAACCATTTCAGACATGGCTCACGTGTGTGTTACAGTGATGTCACTCTCACTATACCTCGTGGCAAAACTGATGGCATTACAAACGGATCAATGTGTTGAATAAACGCAACTGGATTTGTAGGAAAAGCTTGACGACATTTGGTCTTAATAATTTCCAACGTTCATTACTGTACCTTTGTTGGAGTCATCATAGCCAATATTTTTGATTGTATCCCTGACAATCTTCTGGTAGTCAACAACGGCACTGGAGGTGATCTCCCCCACCAGTAGGATCATCCCTGTCTTAGCAGCAGTCTCTGAAGACACGATGACACACAATATGACTGATTAGAGTAAGACTAAGTGTGACACATCATTAAGAAAAGGGCTTTTAAATGGAATCAAGCTGGCTGTCTCGTATTTAAGTAACATGCTGACAACTCTCACAGTACCACCTACAAGAAATTCTCCCATGCAAGTTACAAGACAACAAAATATTCAAACAGTAATCCAATTTTTTTTTTTACACATAATCGATAAACATTTCATAAGTAGACCAATAACTATAACGTGATAAAGTTCAGTCAGATAACAGGGTATTTATTCACAGCAAGACAAAAGTTGACTTAATTGTTGTCAAACACCGGTGAGGTAAACATTAGCACAATCACGCACTCGCACATATGAAAGAAGTGTGTCAACTAAGTTCATGCAAAATCAAATAAACAGTCTTCACTGACTGGATGCAATGAATTTACTTCCCTGCTTTGCTACCAGGTAGCCTTTTTCATGTTTGCTCATTCAAGCATTCATATCCAGCTCTGGCTCTGCCCATTTCTCAATGTTTAACTCCTACACGCTATACCTGTATAAAAGATTAACGTAAGATACAAACTAATGTGAACATATGGCGGTGATGCTCCAAGGAAAATGTAGATTTTCCTCACCACCGCTACCAAGTTCTTACACATATGAGGATATTTATATAAATAATGAGCATGGTTTCAGCCTGGTCTTGTGTAACGTGTTACAAGATAAACTTTGTTGTGAACTGGCATAATGTTAAATAATAGTAAATAACCTGACTTGATAATGTAATAGTAAATAACCTGACTTGAAAGATCAGTTTCTACTGGGGGCAGGACTTCAAACATTTTGGATGTTGTGTAAATGTTTCATTTCAATGCAAATTCAAATGAGGTCAAATCCAGTGAAGCTGTCACGGCAGGATAAAGTATCTTAGGATGGAACTAATCACCACTTGGGGCGGGTTTAACTGGCAACGTAGCAAGTTTAGAATGCAGCCTCACGTGTACATGTATAAAGCCGAACACCTACATCACCAGCGAGCTCTTACTGTCTTATCACTGACTTCTTTAGTTAGCAAGATTTCTACTTGGAAACACAGGTTTCAACAACAAATGCTTTGTTACATGAGTCACTATGATTCAGTCTGCTTTGGCGTTTGAAGACTTACCACATGCCACTTTGGCATTTGGGTCTTGTTTCAGGTGTGCATCCAACACAGCATCGCTGATCTGGTCACAAATCTTATCTGAGTAAAACAAAAATATTTTAGCATGTTTGCCTGCACACATTAAAACATATCAAGGTGAGGCCATTGTTCAGCTTTTCAAGAACAACACAAAAGTGTTGTTCTACAACATGTTTTTGTTGTTATTGTATAAAATTTGGCCTTGACCTAGCTTTCTCAAGGTCAAGGTCATCATCTCCTTTTCATCCCCTCTGCTGCCCGAGTAATGTGTTTTTTGTTTCATTTTTCTATCTGCAATGGTTGCGAAGATATTTGGTGAACTAACGGATGGACGAACTAACTAACAAACGAAAGGACGGACACACAAACACTGACAAATACATCACTGCTTTGAAGCGGGATGTAATATTAATAACAAGGGAGTTAGAGACTGCAACAACCTGCGTCTTACCCTGACCTACTTTCAGGGTAGGTCAGGGTACCCTGCAAGTAGTACCTGACTAGTGCATAGACTAGTGCATATGGAGAAGGCCAGTGTGAGTAAGACCATAGATCAAAGCTAGTGCATGGGTAGATCAAAGCGCTGGCCTTCTCCTCGTCTTTCAATCTTATCCGGTTCGTGTACAAAAGCTTAAATTTAACCTTCACCTAGTTTTTTCAAGGTCAAGTTCAGCATCATATTTTTATCCTCTTTGCCGCCCGAGTAATGTGCGGCAAAGGGGATAAAAGTTGCAAAGATATTTGGTGGATTTAAGAACGAATTAACGAACGAACTAATGGACGAACACTGACAATTACAATACAAGTGGGATGTAATAATAATAGTTCGGTTCCATTAAGTGTCCCAGTGACATTTGTGAATGACAACACTACGTTATAATCACAGTTGAGCTGCAGCCCACGCACTACATTTACTGTACTTGGAAAACATACTTAAGCTTATCAACTATCGTAAAGTAGCTCCCCCCACTGCAAACCTGTAAAGGAAGATCCTGAAAATTCCCCATCTAAAACAATATTATGCTTGAAGTTTGTGCTCTACTGGCAGTTTATTGGGTGCAGTTTGTAATGCATTCTAGTATATCAGTAACCAAGTATTTAATTCATTTTAATTACCTTTAACTTTAGAGTACAGTAGTCAGTGTTTATGATCATTCTGGGAAATGAGAACAGAACGGCTTATAACTCGCCTGGAAACATACTTTTTTACACATAACAGACAAATCGATGTTCTTCAGATCACCTTTATGTCCATCTGGACACAGTCGGTCTGACTTTGAAAATTAGGTAAAAACAAACACCGTCCAGCACATGAACATGATGTAATACTGCGATGACGCAACGCCTCATGGCAGCTGTGTTGAATAAACGTGCAATACACGTGGTCACTGTTTATGCGTGTGATATTAACTTTATTCCTTTAGCACGTAGAAGATCCATGCTAAAAACACGAAACAACCATTACACACGAAACAACCATTACAGCAGCATATTAGCTTTAGCAGCCAGCCATCGTGTTGTGTTATTAGCACGCAGCAGCGTCCAACAAATTCACCAACTAAAATTTACCAGCGACTAATTCGTCTTCAGGAGATAAAAGCCTTTAAATTACGTAAAGATGTGCTACTTTTACTGCAATAAGCCACTTTAAACGTAATTTCACAAAGCTGCACAGAAGAAGGCTGTTTACAAAACGAAGCGGTTGAGCGACCACGGCCAGAACGTCCTTATATGGTCGGGTGGTCGCGTGCCTTCCGGTTAGTTGTTCCGGTCAGGGGACAAACTACTTCACAGACAGGAAGTTGGCTATAAGTTCAAACTTACCAGGGTGTCCTTCTCCCACGGACTCTGAAGTGAAGAGGAAACAGTCGTCGATGGGCGGGTTGTCATGGTGACCGTTGGTATGGCCGTTCATTGTTTTGTTTTTTATATATATATATATTTTTTTTTCGTTTAATTAAAACTGGTAGCTAATAGTCGTTCATATACCGAGATTTTCTTGTTAAGGTCAGAGTCCGGTCAGGATGCTCCGTCTCTAAACTGGTCTGGGATCAGCTGATGCTCTAGTTGTCAGCCTGCCGGTGAGGAGCAAAGCGGCTCCACAGCTGCATTTATACAGTATGGCTGTACAACTTTTCAGACTCTTCCAGTAATTTCCCTTCAGCCAATGTTGTTGTTGGGCATAGTCCACGTGATCAAGTGGGCGTGTTCACGTTAATCAAAGACGTCACTGAGCCTCAGGGTAAATTACAAGCCTCTGATGTTTGGACTCTGGGTGCGTCAATCAGTCAGCCAACAAGTGGTGTTAATAACACCAATAACATGAAAAGTTTCCATTGCGTTTTGACACACCAGCACAATCTCGAAAGGACCCAGTTGTTAAAACTGTCTGTGAATTTGGGCCCATCTATAGCTGCCATGTTTACCTGTGCAGGTGGGTATGATGGAGTGAGGCCGTTGGCCACCATGTAGTTTTTTTAGAGGCTTTCCATCAGCCTGAGCTTCAACTCTGCTACTTGCTGTCTGATTCTGTGTAACTGTCCTGGACCCACTTCACTTCAGAGGGTTCCACAGTTTATCTATACCCATATGTTGAAGACTTTCATGAGCTTATAGCTTATTACATTCCGCTTCAAAGCGATGATGTATTGTAATTATCAGCATTTGTGTGTTCGTCCTTCTGTCCGTCCGTTAGTCTACCAAATATCTTCGCAACCGTTGCAGATAGAAAGTTGAAACAAAAAGCACATTACTCGGGCGGCAAAGGAGATGAAAATGAGATGATGACCTTGACCTTGAGAAAACTAGGTCAAGGTTAAATTTTAACTTTTGTACACTCAGGAATGATAAGATAGATGAGGGAGAAGGCCAGTGTGTGTAAGACCGTAGATCAAAGTTAGTGCTTTGATCTATGAAACTAGGTCAGAAAACTAGCTTTGATCTTTGACTTATGCGAGTAGGTCAGGGTAAAATTTTGAATTCAGGGGTGTCGCGGGATGTTGCAGTCTCTGACTGCATTGGTTATCGTTGGTTTTTGAGTTGTACGTGTCCCTATAGTTCAGCCCGGGGTGAGGCTCTGTCTAAACATTGATTTAGTCACTTGACCTGGAGGCTCCTGCGTCTGTGTTTTACAGCAGCTATAGTTTTTCTACTACCTCAGGCCATGACGACACATTTAACAACTGGGATGGCAGAAAAATGGTGAGGGTTTCAATGATGTATGGGGAGGGGTGGGGTGGGGGTGCACTAGGGTCAAATTGATCTTTAATTTTTTTTTTTTTGTTAAATTTTCAGCAATAATTGCCAATGTTAATTTAGAACAAAATAAATTAAAGCTTTCATCAAGTTGTATAAGTCCATAACAGTATTGAGAAAACAGTAAGTTGAGTATCATGCACACACACACACACACACACACACACACACACACACACACACACACACACACACACACACACACACACACACACACACACACACACACACACAGATACACACACACACACACACACGCACAGCTAACCATGTTTGCTTCTGAGTGCTGGTTTCAATTATAATGTGCTTGTTGACCTGTTTTATGTGTAAACACTTGAAATAAATCTACTTTGACTTTTCAACAACTTATTCCTTCTTAGATTTGTGTCTTCAGCAAGAATTTAAATTGCACCCAAATCTGATATTCCATAGATATTTAAACTCTTTGGGAAATTATTGAAATATGACACTAAATTTGAATATCTGAATATAGTCTACAGATATCATTATACTGTATACGGAATTTATAGGTCTTAAGCTGTTATCAAATATACCTTAAAAATAAATGTGTCGAAAAACTAAAAACAGGGGAGCTGGCAGACTTTGGTATGTCTGAAAGATTTCCATTAATTAAGCATGGCATTAAGATGAGATTTGAAAGCAATAGGTCAAAGCATTAAAAATCTAAAACGTCGTTATTTTAATTTTATACCATAACATTAAGCACTCCACGGCCTTTCTAGCTATTTCTCGTGTTTAATACAGAACATTGCAGGTGTTCTCCCAGGTCAGCAATAATTCAGGGTCCATAACTGCAAACAATCCCACTTCTGACATGATAATTGATTTCACAGCAGCTTCAAACACTTCCTTCCACTTTTGTCATTTATACTCATCATGTGACTTGAGTCCATGTTGATATGTCGGAGTCCAGACAAACACAAAAATAAACTTCTTGATGGTTTGAAGCAGCGTTTGATCAGTAAATCGTATTTTATTTATTTATTTTCTTGTTCAATTTCCATTTGTTGTTCTATTTGCACACAAAATTGGATGAGTCACATCTTCCTAAACATTCAGTCACTGGCCATTGGGCAGGGACTGTATTTACAAAGCTTCTAAGGAAAACTGCATCACTCTCAAAAGGCACACAAGCATGTGGATGATTCACATGTACTGAGGCAATGAAAAGCTCTATGTTCTTGGACGCATTAAATTATTTGTGAATAAAGACCAAGAACCACAGAGTTAAAATAATATTCAAAATCTGGTCCAAAATTCACACATTTAATAAATTTTTCAAGACAGTCTTGCACTCCTACACACAGACGCAAACACTCCCGTGTGAACTCTGTTACCATCAATACTGTTGACATAGATTCATTCTCTTTTCGGTAATAACTGCTCTCATTCATCACGGGTTTAAACTGACTTTGGTCTCACATTCAATATGTTAGTTTACATATGATATGTATCTACAAAAGCACTTGTCTGGACACATCCGTGACTCAGAAATACACAGTGTATGACATGATAGTGGGTTCAGAAACAGAGAGCTGCAGGTCTATCATCAATGATGTGGAATGTTTGCAAACTACCTACATAAAACGTATGTAAATGGGCTGCTTCTTAAAGCAGAGAGGCTGGAATCAGAATGCAGGGGAGTGTCCTGTTTCTCTACAGTACTTGTGCAGTATCTCCTTTAACTATTGATTTTTCGGTTCAATACAGTGTTTGTTTCGCCTGTCTTTCCTATCTGTTTGACCCCTGTGGGGCTAACCTGAGCTGGTCTGTGTTCACCTATGATGGCAGCGATCAGGGCCTCTGGAGCCGTCACCCCTCCACCTGGAGACACAGGGCTGCGGGGGCTCAATGGGCTTATAGTGGGAGAATGAACAACGTCAGGGGAGACCAGTCGCTCCTTCTTAGCAGCAGAACAGGGTGAGTGACTGCGAGTCTGGCCCTCTTTGGTGCGAGAACCAAGGCTGAGGCCTTGCAGGGCCGGAAGAGGATTGGAAGCGAGAGCTGGGACGGCGGGACTGCGGCTGCGACGGTGGCGATGGTGGTGTTTGCCAGTTTTAGGGCTGGGGCTGCGGGAGTTTGGTGCCAGTAGAACCAGAGTGCTATCATCCTCCGAGCTGAAGTCTGAGCTGTCGCAGCGATGGACAGTGGGGCTGTGGATCGGCATCTTGATCTGGACAGGGTGCCAAGAGGAGAATAAAGCATGTAGCAGGTTGTTAAAGAAAGCAAAAAACTGGAGGTTTGTAATCCCACCTGTCCAAAACCTTTATTTAGGCAAGAAAGTAACTGTACAGTAACTGTGAACTTTAGTGTCACACTCCTGAAGTTTACTCCCTAACTTATTCTTGTAGTTCTTCTAAGTTGTTTTGTGCAACCTTAACTTTCAATAGTGGCCAATAACTGTTTGAGAGTAATTTGATAGTGTTCATGGGATGATTTTCAATGGAATGATCATGTCAGCACACAAAACAACAGCAAACACATTCAGTAAAGGTCAGACACACAATCAGCCCCGCTGGTGTTGTCCTCATGAAAGAGACCAGCCTGAACACTCAAAACAGACCTTGGAAAGGCCTACAATAAAGTAAAATAAAGTAGTTATTGTTTGCATTTCAAGCCATTCTTTCAATACTTAAATACTACTATGCACCAACGCTGTACCCATTAGGAAATGGTTTTGCCAGTGCGAAGTTAATTGATTTGCCCAACCACGTTCAATACCTTGAAGGTGATAGAGCGCCCAATGTTTGTTTGCTTGTTGCTCAGATTGAGCTAACCAAACAACTGCTGGTCTCACTGCAGCCCCTTCAGAGCAAACCTTTGCCAAAAGTGGAGGCTGTCATTAAATGAAGCATCACTGTGATGTCTATTTATCTGCTGGTGTTTCTTACCTGAATGAGTGTTGACAGTCCAACAATGCTGTTCATATTATTACTGTAGTAGCCCAGGATGTAATCACAATCATCTCTGGGTAAATCCTCCTCTGAAAATGTTACCTGGGGAGGAGGGAAAGGGAAAGCAAAACTGAATCCAGCTGGAGCACTGAATGTATGACCGTCAGTATTTCACTCACCTGTGCCGCATGCTCTCCCTTGGCCCATAAGTAAGCCTGGTAGTCTTTGTAATGTCTGAACCCAACCTATTCAGGAAAAAAAATTGAACACTGACACTTGAAATTGTAAGAACTGACCCAGCACCTTTAAACAAATGAACCCTTACCTTGTATATTGCTATCCAGTCCCATGAACTACGCTGATAAGTTGATGCAAAAGTGAATCTGACTGTAGCATCTGAAACTTTAGACCATTCCTTATTTACCTGCAGCTCCACCAAGGGTACATCCACCTTGAAGGGGAACTAGAAAAAAAAAAGCACAAAAAAAGAGCATAGAAACATACAGTACATTATCAATTGACAGCAAACTGGAGGAATTTTACAAACTTTTGCCTCACTTGCAGTGAAAACAGGGCAGAAACAGGCTTGTGGTCACTGATGGTGTAGTCCATGTGACTTTGGTACACACGCTGTGTTACTTTAGTTGCTCCTCCCAACCAAGAGGTCAGGCCGCGCTGCAGTGCTGCATTGTGGGTAGGGACTGGGGAGCCGGTGCGACGAAGACGCCAGAGAATGCGATCTGTCCAGGCAGGTTTCCTCTTCTTAGCACTGACAGAAATGAGATAAAACAGGGATGGACTGTCACAGGTGGTGTGAGCTAAATGAAAAACATGGATGTATTTAAAATTTCCAAAATGTCAAAGAGCAGCTCTCCAGTGGGAGATTCAATTTTCAACCATGGGAAAAAAAACAAAGACCAAATAATGAAAAAAAGTTCCTAAATGGTAAAAGGATACCTGGTGTCATAAGTATGGGTGCCCACATCAAACTTATAAGTAGGTGGGAATTGTAGGGGTCCCTCATTAAAGCCCTCTAGGATGGACTCGGTGGTTTTAGCCATGTTGAGCTGTGGAGTGAACAGAGGAAAGGTGATGTTCCTTCACTCTGTGCTAGAGTGCTCTCTATTGGTCATGTTTGGTGTTCAAGAGATAGACAGACGTTTTTAAAGGCTGCAGGTTTTAAAATACTGAAGGGGTCTCACCTGATCCCGCTCCCACAGAAGTGGCAGTTTGTTGCTGTCGATGGCACATTTCACCACATGGATGTCGTAATCTTCAATACGGAAATTTAAATCCCCAAACCAAAAGACAACACTGGTAGCAGAAAAAAATCAAGTAGGAAAATAAAATGATGGAATTTTAATTCAAAAAGGGTAGAATTAAATGTAATCTAACTGATTTTATGCATTTCTTATGGATGGTTAATCTTCAGCTGAGGGAATATAATACATATGTTACAATGTTGTCACCCACTCGTGGTCCAGCACACCGGTGGCAGCCCCTCCATCAAACTGCTGTTGCTGCAGGATGCTTTCAAAGTCCTCCATCCGCTGCTCCAGGTTTCTCATGTGAGCCGGCAGGTGACAGTTGAGAAAGCACACCGGATGGCCAAACACTGTCATCCTCGCACTGACACCCCCTTTGTTTCCCTTAAAGTGAGAAAAAAATAGACTAAGAGAGAATTTTTATATGCTAAATTTTAAAAAAAAGCCCATTGGCCACTGAACCAGGAAGCCAGACAGCCTGCTGCTGCACTGACCTCAAAGAGAAAGTGACATCACCTGCAGAAAGTGATGCTGCTGTCAACACGCACAGGAAGGTCATACGCCAAAACATGCACCCAAGCATGCCGGCAGGAAGTAGCACATGCCACACGTTTAACACCCCACTCCCTTCACTTTAAATCCTGAGACAATTGCACCACAAATTTTACAGTGTGATAAATCTTTGCAGCATCACTTTAATGCGCAGCACGTACCCAGTATCCTCCAAGTCCTGTACGAGTGCTCTCTGTCTGCACACCTCTTAGGAAAGGAAGATGGCAGTATTTTGAGAAGACCAGCAACAGGACTCCTTGCATGCGTTGGGATGCCACCTAAACAGATGGAACACATATAATATAATACATACCAATGCTGTGGTCTGGATTTCATAGTGGAAGAATTCAAAGAAAAGGAAAAAAACCCATCAGATTTCACTGTGCTGACCAAAACATATCCAAAAGGACTAAGCGTGTCCATGCAAAGCTCACTCCACTGGTCTGCAAACAGAACATCCTTCAGCCGCTTGTTGATCATGGAATTAACTTCCTGGAGTCTGTGTGGTGCCAGAAAAGTAGAAACTGTCATAAAGAAGTAATGAGCATCAGTAAAAAGGACCGTGATGAGTATCAGGATGGGATGGCCTATAAACACACACAGATGACTGAGTGGGCACTCACGGCTGTCTCGCTGGCACCGAAGTAATACTTGCTTACCCGATGATGAACATGTCAGTGCTCCCATCTGAAACATTCGATCCGAACAGAGAGATGATGTCATCTGGCGGGACAGCTGAGCCCACATTCCACGTGATGATGGCGACCCTTTCAGAGGATAGAAACACTGGGAATGCTGGGCATGATTTAAAAGCCTTACATGCTGGAGGGTAAAAATAATCTGTGCTGTAATCGTCCCAACAGTGGTAGTGAATATAGAAGAAGATCGGCATCGTTACAGACTCCGTGTCTTGATGGTGATTTAAGTGTGTGTGTATGTGTGTATGTACATGTGTGTGTGTGTGTTTGTGTGTATGTGTGCTAAAGACACTGTGCCTTCACTAATTAAACTACCAGCTATTCTACTTTATTTTTATTGCAGAAACCAGAGAATAACCCACCCAAGCAAGTCACAATTTCCCTTAAGACTAATTATTTGATTGATTATTTGAATTGAGTGGAATATGTTATTCAGTTTATAACGATGGAAAAGAAAGAAAGTAAAAAATGCACAAATTTTCCTAATTGGAATTTGCAAGCATACTTTGCTTGAAATATGACTTAAATTATTAAAAGTTGTCTACTTTTCTTCCACTTCACCAATTGGTGTACTAACTATATAATCATCACATTGCACAATCATTCATTTTTATTATTTCTGCTATAAGATCAAAATGGGCTCAGCTATAGATTCAGTTTCCTAAATGTCCAATGGGTATATTTACAAGGTTTGAAACAAGAAACTTATCACCTTCTTCATGTATTTTATTTTGTAGGTTTAAAAAATTTCCAATATATTAATAATATATATCTAATATATTATATATATATATATTAATATATTAATATATTTGCAGTGCATTAAGGACACAGTGATTTGGCTAGTGAACAAAAATTCCTTAATGTATACTCCTTATATGTATACTCCTTATACATTTTTTTTTTGATCATTGTTTACGTACTAAATGTAATTTTGATGCTGCAGAGCTCATCACCAGAGCTCATCACAATCTTTCCACTAAGCCTAGTTTTTAAAATACTCACTGATATCAATAGAATAAACCAGGCAATAACAAAAATGAATAAAAAGAGGAAAATATAGCATTGGTGATGGATTATATTTTAAGATATATACAATTTTTTGCTCAAACAGAAATTAGTGGATAAAGTAAATAAATCTGGTAAAGGATGACAGCAGCAGTTGCAGAGGTTACTGCCACATGAAAGCCTTCAGGCATGTTTCCTCTGTAAAAGCACATTTCTGCAAACGCAAAGAGCCATTTTTATATGCAGCTGTTAGTCATGAATGAGGAACCAAACAAAACTGTGTCTCTGGGAATACTGCCAGCAAAATGTGGCTGTGTCACTCTTTTTGGGCTCACAAAGCTCTTAGTAAAGTTTTCAGATTTGATTCATGTGACTTCATTTGGCACACATCGGCTTTCATACAGCCACTGAGTTCAGCTTCTTGAGCTGCATTTAGAAAGAAAGTGGAGCAACACAGCCTCAGCTCTGCTAATAGAATTCTTTTGAAAGGATAATTGGTATCAAACCTCACCTGAAGTCGTTCTCTTCTGTCTTCTCTGGCTGCACTTGGCCCTGTGTTGAGCTTCCTGGAGAGGAGGTCCTCTGTGGCTTAGGACTGAGGCTGGTTTGGGGGCTGATGCTGAGGTTGGGACTGAGGCAAGACTGGCCTGTGGAGGCCTGTGGGCTGCGAGGACTCTGAGGACTGTTAAGAGAGATGGAGGCCTCTATTGGAGATTGTGGTGCCAGTTTGGGACTCTGAGGTCCTGGGATACAGACTGGAATCAAGTGCAATTCTTTGGAGGAGTCAACCGAGATCCTGGTTTTCTTTTGAGCAAGTTTAGTTCCAAATGCAGTTGGTCTCGGTCGGCTTATGCTTGCCGGAGTGAACCCAGGATTTGTTTGCCCTGACTGTTGGTCTGTTGGTTTCATAAGTGTAACCGCAGACTGCATGGGGCACAATCCAGGCTGTTTTCTGAGCACCCCTGCTGGGCTGATGGGAGGTGCATCCTGGAATACAAGCTGCGGAGGTAATCCGGTACCAGCTTCGATCATTGCTCTGGGACCAGATTGTACTTTGGACCCGCAAGGCGCAGCGCTGACTTGTTTCTGTTGCATGCGATCCATGAGCCTGCAATCCAGATTATATTAAAATTACACTTTGAGATACAGAGTGTGTAAATGACGTCTTCAATGTGCCTTCAGTTACGCCACACAATCTCTACATCAGTGGTCTTCGTCAAACGTGAGTCAACAGAGGATTTGCCTGAATTGAGCATAAGGTGAGAGAATGCGTCTCGTTTTACTGAACAGATGTCCGCATCACACTCCCCAGATGTCCCCGATGACATCATCAAGATAATTTAATTTGGCCTGGCCAGCGGTGGAACAGGCCCTCAGATCTTTTCCTGAAGTGAAAGTAGCAGCACCATGCAGTAGAAATTAGTGCTGCACTCAAATACCACCAAAACAAGTGTTAAAAGTACTAAATTTGAAACAGTGACCCATTTAAGAATCATATATTACAAAGTAAAATGGGTAAAGTAAAACCTAATTACGCTAAGTAGCTCTAATTTTAAATGTGTTCATTTTCACTGGCGGGCTGAGGTGTTAACTGTGGGCCTTTGTCCTTGGTTATAATAGTGTTGACTTGCAAAGGAAATTAACCTCTGACCCTGGTTCATAGGAGACTGATGGGAGCTGATCATCAATATCCTTACATCACTAGTATCACCATTAAAACACCACGTGATCACTCACCTTAAGAGACTGAGTCAGAGGGATGCAGCAGATCAAGGCTGCACATAATGGATACATGCCAATGTCAACAGATACTGTAATGAGGCGGATGTGGCGACATGGGCCTCCCACGCAGATATTATACACCTTTATTTAATTATTCATGACATGCAAATGAGGATCTCTTTCAAATGCCTGCGTTGGCCACCTTCTAAAACGCAGCTTGAGCAGTCAGGGCCGCCTTAAATTCACATTAAGAGTGAAAACTTTCAGCGCTTCAATAGCAAACGGCACATTTTCATCTTGATTGAGAATTTAAGTCTACAGAAGAACTCCATCACAGAGGATAACCCACAAAGCACATGGACACAGACATAGGCACGAAACTGCAGTGTACGCCCACAGCCCTCATGAACACATCTGTCTTACCTTTCATGCGCCCCCCCCCCCCGACCCCCTCCTCCCCCAAGGTGAACCGCAAAGGTGATCTCACAGATCCACAGAGCGGGTTGGCATCAGTCTTCCACGCCAATCAATCCACGTGCAGGTGAGAGCAGGATCGGCGATAATAATAATAATTTTAAAAAAAAATCAGATCTAGGAGCGCGCAGGACGGACCCGTCAGCACCGCGGACAGCGGACGTTCCCGACACGGTGCAGGTCTGTCAGGACAGGACACGGTGACGTGAGATTCGTCCGAAGTCCTGCATGTGGACGTTTGTGGTGTGACACAACTGATGATCAGTCCTCATCCCAATTATCACGGAATGTGGCGCAGTTGGCTGGAACAGCTGCGCGCTTTTCGGTCATCGTTGCGCCTCAGCCATCCACACAACGACCGACCCACCGTCCTCTCTCTACTCTATATAGCTCTCTAGAGCTCTATAATATCTATCTCTCGCTAAGCTAGCTCTTCGGTCTATCGATGCGATAACAACATATATAGGATACGATCGAAAGACGAGCTTCTCTCTCTTATCTCTCTCTGCTCTCTCTCTCTCTCTCTCTTTCTCTCTCTCTCTCTCTCCTCTCTCTCTCTCTCTCTCTCTCTCTCTCTCTCTCTCTACCCCCTCTCTCTCTGTCTGATAGAAAAAAACATGATATGGGTACCTGGGGGCGGGTAGAATAAGAAAGGCAAAAAAAACCCCAAAAAACATCAGCTATCAATAAAGCGCGGCCGGCCATAAATAATTGAGCATCTGTCGTGTCAGTGACGCGTTAATCTGACATTAGTGCGTCATTGATTGCTGCTGAATTGATCAGCACGCCTATAATTAAGAGTACTCCAGCGGGTCGCGGCTGGACGCCCTTAAAATCTAAAACAGCGCCGCAAATAAACCTTTCATCACAACAAATACAGGAGACCCTGTGTTTTTAAATTGCGGTTGCAACGACATTGAAACCACAAACCTCTACAAATTTACGCAAAGAAATGCATTCCGATAATGATAACCTCTAGTAAGAAGGTGAAGAAGGTTATTATTATAAATGTAATCAATATTAAAATGATTATAGTTGCGTTGCCCTGCAGCACCTGTGGCAGGAAGTCAAGATGGTTCCTAGTACACACCAAGCTCACAAAACACAGGATGCTAAAATGTCCAATTTAACATTTATCAGTGAACAATCCATGTCTTTAAAAATCAAGAGCTGAAGTTTGTGATGTTAGAATTCAATTGCTTCAGGTGGAGCAGGCCATCATTACCCTTTTCCACAAGTAAACATGAGTAAACAATGCACACTGTGAATTAGTAACTGTACTTCTCCCACATTCACATGAACTGAAACAAGAACAGATTGAATAAATCATGAACAGCTTTCAGGTAAATAAAATGCCTTTATAGTTCCATTTATCATCAGTGATGGACAACAATCCCATGTTTAATGAAAATGATATTTATTAAAAGTCTCTTTAATGCTCTCACAATCAGGACTGCAACAGAATCCTGATAATGTTCATTCCCAGAGTCTCTGTGGCTCTGCCTGGGATTAATACAGATGTGTAAGCTCACAGGAATGTATTCATCCTCACTGCCAGCTGTCCACCGAGAGCACAGAGACACACACAGGTCCCTGCTTACACACAAACCAATATAAACATAGTGCATTTACATTCACATGATGCATCAGTCGGACACAACTCCCTCATGACAAATGTAAAAACTAAATATGCAGTGTGAGTTTTGCTCAAGCTTGCATGCATCATTCGTAGAATCGCAGCTGATGGTGAAAGCAGTCTACAGTCTCTTTTTGGTCTTGACCAGGCCTTTCTCCACCAGGCAGCGGTAGAACTCCTGGATGTACGTGTACACACACTTCCAATCTGGCTCTTTCATCTGGACTAAGTCATCGGCGTCCAGCAGAGCAGGGCAGCCTGCCAGCCTCCTGCAGATAGAGACACGATGACACGAGAACATAAAGTCACAATGCTGTTTTCTGAAACGTACTGCAGGAGCTTCTTTCTGACAGGATGCCTTTGCTTCTTCATATAAGGAGTGAAGACTCACTCTGCAGTGCTAAAAGCCAGCTGGAAGTTTTCCCTGGGTTTGTAGGGGTTGAGGGTTGAGTACTCAAACGCGTCAGGAAAGAACCGGTGTACCAAAGCACAGAAAGCGATCCCATCTTTCCAACTCGAAGAGAAGTTCTGGATATCGACCCCCTGTCTCATGGCAGAGGGAAATCAGTTCAAAACAAGGAGAGGTAGAGACTGGGACAAGAGGGGTGGAGTTATACGAAGCTCCACAGTGCAATAATTCACTAGCAAAGGGTTGGGGCATATTTACCTCATATGGCTCTGTTTTGGCCCTACACCAATCAAGAAGCATCTGCTTGACATTTTTAATATTTGGTGCTGTAGCAGGACATTTCTGGGCTGAGGCCACAGCAGCACTGGCCTGACTGGGAAGAAGAAACAAAGACAAGAAAATATGCACTGCATGCACAGAAAGTACAGCGTATACATAATAATTATCTTGGCAAACGCTCTGCTGAAGACTTTTTTTTTCAGTAAGGAGGATTACCTATACATACAAGCCGATTTTGCTTTGCAGGACGAGTCGGATTTGTGTTAGTAGTAATAGCATTGATGCTGAGGCTTCAGTTGTGGCATTAAAGGTCTCATCCGGATCAAAATGTCTATTACAAATAAGGATTTATCTCTAACACTATGTAATGTCTGATGGATAGAATGAGTGCTGTTTTTTATGGATTAAAAAAATGACAGTTGAAATTACTCACCTTCTTGCTGATGGAGAGGGATGACTTGGTGAGTCTAAAGGGAAGCAGATAATTAAATAACCAACAAGAAACTTTAGATAAGATACCAAATATGACAGCGTGCTATGGAGTGTCTCATAAACGCACTGTTCTTTGCTGGCTGCTGGTTCATAGATGCTCTGCCTACGCTAACAGCTACGCCCATTGTACCGCCCTTGCTCAGACCCTGCTGTTTCAAATCCTGCTGCCTGGATCCTCGGTCCTGCTCCCGTTTATCTGATGAGAGATGGAGGAAAATTTATCGATGAATAAGTGAGGGACATTATTATGGTAAATCATATTTTACTTTTTCATGGGAGCAAGTATCAGCTTTCACCTCTCTTTTTCTTCAGCAGGTCCCTCAGCACAGCACGAATCATACGTCTTTCCTCAAAATCTGTGGTATTGTCCAGCTAGAGAGATAAAGTGATGGGAAACAAAGTGAAAAAAAGAAATACACAATGATGTATAACATGACTTCACATAAAAAATTCCAGGTCTTTCAGGGGTAACAAAAAAGTCCACACAAGAGATCTGGTAATCATTTTCCTTTTATTAAGAAAAGACTTATTGCTCCCACGGAAATAAAGCCAATTAACTTTGCTGTTGGATTATATTGAGAAACATCTCTTTGCCAGAAATGATGACATAAAAATTATCAGCGGAGTTCATGTAAATTTGTGATTTTAAATCCAGCACAAATTCAATTCCATCAACAATTCTTTAATATTTGATGCTGAAGCAGTCCTGCATTCCACCTACAGAACTTTTAAACTCGTCAACGCACCATCTTGTTGAGAACCTCTTCATCCTCAATAGCGGCCAGTTCTTCCTTGGTCAATGATGTGGATCCAGCACTTGTTTTAGACTCCATGTCTAAGAAGAAAATCTAGTTGATTGTGCAAAAACATGTCAGTGGTGAGACACACAAGGACACCATCATCTTTTTCACATGGCTCAGAAATAGGTTTAAACCATTCACACGAAAATAAAATAATTTCAATGGACCAGATGAGATTCACTACACAGATAAGTGCAGCACAGATGGTGAAAAAACTTTTACAAATATAGTAATGCTGTGGAACAAGACCGTTGTTAAAGGAATCTGATAGCAGCAGAAAACTATGCACTCAGCCATAGTAGAATTTACATTCAACAGGCACATTCAAGTCTGATAGTACAAAAAAAACATGAAAAATAGGAGCGTTGATTGGTGGCTGCTGAGGTGAAATGTCACTCACCTGTGTGAACTTCGGTTTCCACTAGCTTCTGTGTGATTTGTTTGAATCTTCAGCTCTCCCCCTCTCCTCGATCTTCTTTTAGACTTGTCTGGAGGGCAGTGAGATCTCAGCCTTGACATCACACCTCAGCCCACAGCACTTCATAAGGATGTGTGTTTGGAGAGCGAGCGGAGGTTGCTTACATTGACTGCCCAAGATGGGAAGAAAGAGGAGGAGACAGGAGCTTCTGTCACCCTCTGCAAAGTCTCTCCTCCTCTTGTCTCTACATCCTGGATGATGTCATGTGAAAATTCATGTGAAACTTTTTTAAAACTTTTTTTTAAAACTCACATTTCTCACTTTAGTTGCTTTTAGAGAGGGTTTCAGGCAAACATTTGGGGCAGAAAACAAAGAGTTAACCAGTTTGCAAATAAGTGAGGAGTACTGCCTTATTCAGGCAAAAGTACCACTCTGTTAACAGAGCAGAGGAATCTCTGACACACACACACACACACATGCGCGCACGCATACACACACACGCACACACATGCGTACACACACACACACACACACACACACACACACACACACACACACACACACACACACACAACCATATGCAGTTTAAGCTTAGTTTAGATTGAGCTGATCAATCATAAAGCAGAACAACTGCTCCACCAGGTGGTGAAAACACATCTCTCCAAACATGATCTTGACAGCAGCATGATGTGGTTATACAGAACATTTTAAATATATACGTCTTCATCGTAGAGGTTAATGATTAAAGTATTTAAAGCTCTGTCTCATTCTGGTGTCCAAGTATCATTCTTACAGCAGTAAGAATGATACTGTACCAGGATCCGAAAGGCCATTCAGTCATCATTAAATTTATTTTTGACTAATGATCTTAGTTGACAGGATAACATAAAACCTACTGGATGAATTTTCATGACAACTGGTGGGAGGGTTGAGAATGTAGACTTCATCAAAGTAGATTCAGGAATCGAGCATTTTAAGACAGTTTACTGTTTTTATCACTTAAACTTCTTCACAGTGAGTAGGTCAAGTCCTAAAGAAGGAAACATCAGCACCACATAACATTCATCTAGGTAAGTTTCTATTAAGTCATTCTACATCGCAAGAACATACAGGACATTTATTGAGGGTCTTCCCTGTGGCTCTGCTGGAATAGCTTTAGTAAAAGTTATGGTCGCATCCAAGGTCTAAGTGTTTGTTTCCATGGTGAAATAATCTAAATACAGGTGATGCATGTAAATAGGAATGTAATGAGTAGGCAAAGAGACACTTTAGAGGCAATGCACAGTTGCCGTACAGGTTTTTGTTCCTCAAACATTCTTGTTTGTGCTGTTGTGATATAATTAGGGCTCCAAAGGCCCTTTTATCTGTCATCTGTTTTTAGCAAATCCATTTATTATATACTGAATGTTTTTCAATAGTTTCCAACAAAAATGTAAAATTGCTGTAAACTATCGAGTGAAACAGCCTTTTATGGTAATAAAATTCTAGAAAAATGATATAACACTTAAAGATTAAAATAAGAGAGCTGGGAAATCAGACACAATATTAGGAGCTTTCATTTGTTTTTATTCAAGCATTTGCAGACCACGTGTATATGATTATTCCATATATTTACCCCTAAACCTTATCTTCAGTGGCTGCTGTTGGCATTTGAAGTATTAACCAAAAAAATAAAAGTACAATATTTTCTCATCAAGGTTATGTAATAAGGCATGAGGCAAGTGTTTCATTCTTAAACCAATTTAAACCAGAAATATATGACCATAAATTCCATAAATATAATGATATAACTCTTTACAGCCAAGTAGCTTTGCAAACAACCAAAACCAGTACAAAAACAGGAACCACAGGTTTTGAACAGTGTCGTTTTACCTTGACTTGTGCAACAGTTGTTTTTTCCTGCATCATAATCTAATCAACATATCAATGAGAACAAGCAGTTGAAGATCCATGAGTTTGTGACAGTATTAGAAACTTCAAAATAACTGCTGACCCTAAGTTTCAAAACAGCTGTTCACACTCTTCCCTACTGAAACAATAAAAATTGTCATTCACATGCTGCAATTTTACTGAGGCGAAAAATCCAGTGGCATGAAATCCCAAATAAAAGTTGGTGTACTCATTCATTCATTTTCTCTACTGTTTTTCCCTCTTTTGGGGGTCCCAGGGGTTGTTGAAGTGGACTTACGGGCATGAGGGAGCGAGATGAACCGGACACATTTAAGGGTAAATCCAATGAAATGATCTACTGTACGTAGCCTCTAGCCTTGGAACTCACTAAGAAATATTTGACTTTGAAATATTAAACCAACAAAGCCTTCTATGAAATTGTTTCATATTTTTGTTGCACTATTTTCAATTGATGTTTCTTTTACAATTGGCACCTCTGAAAAGTTAGCACTTGATTATGGATTATGGACATCATTATGATGTATGGCTTTGCTCTGTTGGACTGAACTGGTATCAGTATAACAACAGTGTCTCAAACAGCTACCAGTCAACCAGAGGCATATCATCCTCACAGGTAGGGAATGTACTGTAAAAGACACCACAGAGCACATTTATATGTTTTCAGGGCAATGACATTCAGACCTCCCCATAACTATTCCCTTAAGAGAACAAGGGGGACCATCACCTAATATTACATACACGAGACAGTTCAAGGACAGAATGTATTTCAGCAGAAGCACAAATTATAAATATCTTCTCCCACATACAATTGGAATAAATAAAATTTGTTAGAAAATAAAATAATGTCAATGGAAGGATTTAAAATACTGACAAACAGAACGTAAGACTCTCCAGCTGAGTTTCAAGTCAGTTTCTCAAGCTGCACTGTTTACTAACTTAAAAACATCCTCCACAAAAAATATTAAAATAAAAAGATGACATGGATAAATACGTTAGAGGCAACCTTAAAAGGACAGCTTGACTTTCTTTTTCTTCCACCCTTCCGCAGGGATAAGACCGCTAAAGTTGAGTGACACTCCTTAGAGAGCAAGTGAACCTAATTATCTGAGAAGGCTGCAGGAAACAAAATCCAGAAGCAACACTGAGGTTCACATAAGAAAGGTAAAACACAGGGCTTAGGCCTCTTATTAAAAATGTGCTTCAGTAGAAGATCATGAAATGTTTGTCCATCGTCGTAATTTCTACCTCATTTTAGCAAACTTATTCAACTACCTCCTAAAATAGTAATAATAAGCCATAAAAGCTGCCTACAACCCGTTCCCTTACAGTGACAGGGCCAAGTGAATGTCAGTAACAGTGCTCCTATTCTGTACTTTAAAAATGTGCCTGTTCAGGGTAGAGGAGTGCTTTCTAAACCGATCTTAAGCTCAGTCACCAGGCTGTCGTTTGTATCCATGACAGCCACCCCAAATATGGATTAGAGCCCTCTGTAAATGGGAACATTTTCACAGTGGAGTAGTAAGAATGACAGTATGACTAACTCATGAGGTATCAAACAGTATAGTTTGCTCATGCATGCATATACCGCAGTAAGGTACGTATATGTCGTCTACAGATTAGGAAGAGACTCTAAACCATCGCCTTGAAAAATGCAGCCTACTCCTCACTACAAGTTCCAGTTCTGCTTAAGAAATTAATCAGCACAGTGAGGAAAAGTAGTAAGCAAGAGATTTTTTAGACCGGCGACTGATTCACAATCCTTTTGTTTTTCAGTATTTTATTCTCTCCTACGTCCTCTCGATTCAATCTATTTTGTCGATCTGTTTGTCTTCTGGTCTATGCCGATGATATGTTGTTTCAGGTCCACCAGCTTTGCCACAGTACCCCACACCTGTAGTGCGAAAATTTGTCTGTCTGGACATTTGAATGTTTTCCTTGCGTGCATCCAGACAGCTGATGATAAACTCTGAGTTCTGGTAGATCAGTATGCCGGACAACGTCAGCACCACACCAGCGAAGCTGAGGGTGGACATCTCATTGCCAAACAGCAGCTGAGACAGCAGCAGGTTCCCTACCACACTCAGGTTGCCAAGGATATGCAGAGTGACGGCAGAGGTGAGAGTGATGACGCAGGAGCTGGCTAAATTGTACATGACTGAGCCCAGGCAACTGAGCAGAATGAAGACCCACAGGTGGCGGTCGTAATGCAGTGGCGACTCCAGCATGGCCCAATTCTCTAACACCAGCGCTGCCACGGCCAAGATGCAGAAGCTGGGAATAGACATCAGGTAGAGCAGGAAGACTGAGTTGATCTTCTCCTCTTGCAGTAAAATACCTGAGTAAATGGAAAAAGGCATACCAAGAGGAATTAGCATCAACAGACAAACTGCAAAACTGTCAACTGTAAAACTTCGCCTCCAGGCCTTAAAGATGAACACTCCCCAGCTGTCAGATCAAAATAAACAGGGATAAAGAATAAGCTGATATTTGAAAGTCTGACTTAAGTGAAAACAGAAATGAAGAGAAGGCCTGAAGGATGGAAAAACAAATTTAAACCAATCTATTATTCATATTCATGCAACCATTTTAGAAGATGTTTAGTTAGATGACAACCCATTAGTTAGACGAAATCTCCCATCAAACAAACAGGTTCAAATTCTATTACATTAATGGATCAGTTCATTAAAAAGTTGTCAATAACTTTTGAAGCTGTATGATGGCAGGACGATATCAAGAAATAAAGTAAAACTACCTGGAGTATGCCAGGAGCTGCAGGAAGCCAAACATTTGAAAAAAGTAAACGTGAGTGCTGACACAGCTGAAATAATGTTCTCTAACAGACAAACGTGAGAAAATGCCTTGAAATAGTCTTTAAAATAACAATTGCAGTATTGTGTTTCAGATAACGTGAACCTATTAAGTGAAAACGTTTTGACAACAACAACAACAAATGCCTGTAGATGAAAATAGCCCCCTGAAACTTGACACTGAATTGTTCGGCACTTCAGGCTAGATGTTTAGGTCATGATTAAAAATAAAGTAACATCCAGCAGCTTGAATCCTCTTGACTATCTGCTCCAAGTGCAAAAGCCGGACTTTTTTCAGTCACTCCACTTCTGACTATTTCAGTTTTTCAAATGTTAACCAACTTACAAGCCTGTCTCTGTAATGCCAAGCACATTTCCTCCTCTTGGCTTAACGTCTAAATCTTTAACATTCTTCTGAGAAAAAACAACAACATCTGCTTAGGTGCTACACACCAATTAATGACATGACCTCTACATATTTTTGTTAACTTTACTTCTTCTCAACTCTAACACCTCAGTTTTATGGAGATAAATGACATTTGAGAGCTAAACTTTTCCTTCGTAATTGCTCATAAAGAGCAGAGCACATTAGATAAATGCAGCAAAGGCACAGCACGACATCAATTTAAGAGAGGAATGTGTCTCACTTCCAGGTCATGGCAATTGGGTGTTTTCTCACCTTAAATTTTTTCACCTCAATCTCCAGTGAGTCCTGATTCTATGAATGCATCACAATACTTTACTTTGGTCACTTCAGTGCATGAATCAACAATGTTTTTGTGTCTTTCTGCTTCTTTCCAATTTCTTGAATGCAATTTGTTTAAATGACTGATTCAAACGACAGAAATGTGGGTGGCAAGGAGAAAAACTTTTGAGAAAAAACTTACTTCCATTACTTCCATAATGGTCAGTCTCTCTGAACTGAATATTACAAAATCAGACACCCCAAATAAAAATTTTTCCAGAATGTACAGAAACCCAAACCCACTCTCACTTAGAGACACATATTGATGTCTATATTATGCTTCCTTGGAAACCCAATGTGTTTATGACACTGCCTATTAGTAAATACATGTTTATGATGTTGAGCTGAGGAGTGGTTCATTAAAAGGGTTCCAGGACCAAAAGCTGCTGCATTTGAGGAGGCGGCACTAAAATAATCTATCTGTGACATCAAATTATTTTGATCACTAAGAAAAGGAAACACTGTGCTGCAGAGTAAAAGCCAAAGTATGTTACTTACTCTGCTGAATGGACTTAACACCCCTCAGCATGGTTGCTGCAAACACAAAGAAGCAGCCAGTCTGATCAAACTGCACTTCTCCCATGATGCTGAAGGAGGCTCCCAAGCAGATGGGCATCATGGCCGTGTATTTGAGTATGTGGTGCTGCTTTCCCAGGATCAACGTGGAGATGGCCAGAGTAAAGAGCGGGGTGGTGGTGTAGATCATTTGTGCAAATGACAGCTGGACATAGTTCAGACCCATGTTCCCAAAGGCGATGCTGGCACAAAACGTTAGACTCAACAGGAACACCTTACATTTAGCACTAGGGGTCAGGTCCTGCTCTCCAGCCCCTTGATGTCGAATGACCCCAAGTTTGATCAGCCCATAGTCCACCACTATGGCTGTCAGCATATGTAGGGCTGACAGCAGCAGAGGGTACCTGAAGTTGTAAACAGCGAATATCCATTTGTTGAGACTTGAAATGGTGGTTCCAGTCACCAGCCAAACAATAACAGCTGACAGCAGATGGAGCATCTCTGCTGGTGGTCTCCTCCTGCCTCTGTCTTGCAGAGTCGCCTCGCTTTTTGTGACGCCATCGCTGATCATGTTCGTACCATTGTCCTTTCTAAAAAGGAAAACACATGTTGAGTCCGCACCTCCATCTACAGCTACTATACACGAACAGTATGTTCTAGGCTATAATTAACACACAACACAATTCTTCATCTTCTCTAGGTGCCAGCGAACACCTCTGCAACAAAAATATTTTCCTACACCGCCTACAGACACGTGCTTGTGTTTTGCCTCTCCTCCCTGCGCATGCGCAATGACACTTTCATGAGCGGGAGCGATGACGGGGGTTGTCTGGAAAAACAGTACGCCCATTCTCCCACACCGGGACATGTCATTACTCTGGCATGCAGTAGTCAACTTACAAATGACGTCCCAACGTCAGGGACCAGGACACAGGGCCGGAGGAGCAGTTTAAGTATCGTGTTCAATACTGAATGTGCTGTAACTGAAATTAAACCTAATGCCATACAGTAGGATGGCTTGAATAAATAGCAGCTTACTTCATCAACTGGTGTCTTGTGATTCCCAGGAGTGGGAGAACCTGCTTGTTCCACCTCACACCGCATTGGCTAGCTAGACGTTTCACATGTGAGAGTGCTAATCGTTACCAAAAAACAAAACAAAATCTTTTGTCTGATAAATTTAGAGTAAGGTATGTTTTTAGCTGACCTTTGTTGCGGACTGAGCTGTCACTTGACACCGACTAGCTAAATGACTATTGGCTCGTGCTGTCTTGCTAACGTTAGCAAGCAACCCTCTCTGTCTATGGAAGAGCTCGTTGGCTAATTCCTTCAAAACAAACACTATGGTTGTCTGTACGCTTTGTTAGGATCCATCCATACACCGAACCGCAGCTTCAAAGTTAGCCTAAGTCAATGACATTCTCTCACAATCGTCTTTTTTACCTTATTATTCGACAAGTACCTTGACAGCACCGAACAGCATCTCCCAAATTCCTGTTATTGGTTTGTCACCGTGTTATGAGTCAAGCAGAGGCAGCGGACGCACTTGACGGTGATTGGTTGGTTTGGTTTAAAGGGCAATGCCTTTCATTTTAAGTCGTTTCTGTATTCTACGTGAATCTTTAATCAATCAGTAAATTGAACGAGCCGCGTTCAACGTCTCAGCTGCGCAGGTTCTTTAGTGTCGGAGCCTCACGTGCAGATGAAGCATTCAGGGACGACGATAAAATCCGTCCTCGATATTACTGTACACGAGGCAATGAATATGAACATGAGGTAACTTAGGGTTTTAATTTGATTTAAGGGTGTAAATGAAAACCTGATTCGGGTTGACATCGCAAAAAAGGGAAAGTAAACTATACAAATCGGATGTGAAGTATTTTAGATGGAGGCAACTGATTCGCTGTGGCGACCCCTGAAAGGAAAAGCCGAAAGAAGAAGTACCATATCCCATAATGCCTGGTGTTCGTTCTACGCATCTACAGGTAAAATATTTCATTAGAAATCATTAAATTTTTTGTCAAAGGATACATTTCAGATGTCTTATTTATTTTACAGCATGCACATTTTTGAGTTCAAAATTCGTAAACCATACATTGTGAGATTAAACTTTAAACTTAACAACAGCATGATGAGAATTTTCTAGTTTTATTAGAGAACAGAGTTGTATTTTTTTATTGTACAAGATCATTCGGCACAAAAGGTGAGTTCACAGCAGGAGTACACAAGGAGGTAACTAAATGAATGAGTGTTTCACTGCAAAAGTGTTAAGCATACAGTTTAGGTTGTTTTGGAAACCTCTTACGTACCTTGTGCATTGACTGCAGGTAAATATAACTTTCTTTATAACATCTTGTATTTGAGCACATGCTTATTTACTTAATGAATATTATATACCATAATATATATTCATATGATTATTTCTCCGTATAGAGCTGAAGTCATGACTAATGTATGTAATGTAATGTTCAATAAATTTGAAATATTTTCTTCAAGTAACTATAAATGAGGATATATCTTTCTAATACAGTATTACTATTTACAGGCCATTAACAACCAGGCAGAAATACATGTTACAAAACACAGTGAATTAAATGAGTGAGAAATGAATGGGTACATTGTTTTGATTGTTGCACTTTGACAACCTGATAAAACATGACATTTTCAGTTAATTTAAATAAAACCAAATAATATCAACCTTAAGATTATATATTTTATGATTATATATAATAACAGCTGACAGCAGATGGAGCATCTCTGCCGGTGGTCTCCTCCTGCCTCTGTCTTGCAGAGTCGCCTCGCTTTTTGTGACGCCATCGCTGGCGGGTTTATCCTAGATTTTTATAATATGTACACAATTTCAGTTTGGCTGAGATGGTTTGCATGTATTCACTTTTTCATCACACAGTTAAGGCAAAAATGACAAATTGGTACTGGTTGAAATGAAATAAAAAACAAAAAACTTAAGCATAGTATTTCAGACATTTCCAATTGCAGTTTCATGAAGTGTGAAGATTCTTGAGATACATATATCTAAAAGTGAGCAGTCAAAATACTGTAGATGCAGCATAGGTCACAATATCGTGAATTCCTTCAAAGATTCTCTGAAGTCCTTAATACAGGCCAAACGACAAAAATACTGGATATTACATTTCCAGTAAGACTGCAGCTCAGCAGTCCCAGAGGCAGATGCTGCAATTCCTGTTTGTAACACAGGTTATAAGATACAACTTTAAGACCAGAGGCTAAATATAAACCTTCAGAGATACAGTTTGCTTTAAAGATGTAAAAATCTCTAAGAAACAGAGGGATCAATAAATGAAGTCTATATTACAGTAAGAAAAAGAACTTGAGCTGAACAACCCATTCAGCCTTTAAGTTGCATCTCATCACATGTTTTTCCATTGAAATTTTATGTTTTTCATGTTTTTTTTCCATATATCAATATTTAAGTCCCACTCAAATATTTACTTTAGGATTCAGGGTATTTTTTGAACTCACAAAAAGTGACAGTGGATGTTGGAGTTAGTTTTGTGCTTGAAATTGTTGAAATCATGGTTGTTACTGCCTGACTTGCACGCACGCACACGCACACGCACACACACACACACACACACACACACACACACACACACACACACACACACACACACACACACACACACACACACACACACACGCCTTAGAAGAGGTCAGGGCACTGGTTCCAGTCCTGTCTCTGTTTGGCCTCCCAGTAGCCGCCCCTATAGACATAGGTGTCTTCTCCTGTTGAATTGTCCCTCCTCTTCTCAAACCATAGCGGCTGGTAACCCTCAATGTTTCGCCCTAATGACACAGAAATCATGTTGTCTTAAGCCATGACTTGAACATCCATAGTTTGCCTTTCTTTCATACATGGGTGGATCCAGGAAAAAAGTCAGAGATACATTGGAACAAACTGAAATCTGATCATGCGCTGGTGTTTGTTTATTTGTTAGTTTATTTGGTGGTACCTCAAACAACGCTTTAACAATAGTTATGTTGCATTAATGTGGGAAGGGATGTGAGAAAGATTGATTTATATTTGAAAAAAATTATTATGTAATGTTTATATTTGATTTGAGATTTTTATGTCTGAAGTGTTTTGATGCACAAAATGCAGAAAATTCACAGAACATATTAAAGTATGTATCTAAGCTCAAAGCAACAGAGCCCAGGCTAAACAAGGAAATGTGCAAAGATGTTGAACATATACAAGGCCCACTATGTAAAATTGGGTCTCTTTATGATGAAAAATCCCAAATTCACCACTGTTTTCACATATTTAACACACTCTTCATGATGAATAACTGATACACAAACAGAACTCTAAATTCACCTGAGAAAATTGATGCTGAAAGCTAGAAGAATGCCGAACTTCTGAAATTTCAGACATGTAAAAAAAATGACTTTGAATCTCACTGCTCAAATTCATTGTGATACAATTTGTTGAAGTTGAAATGAAGATGCAGAATTTGAAGATGTTAATTTCCTTGTTCTCACCTTCCTCTAGAGCCTGACTAGCTTGTGCCTCCCTTCTCCTCCTCTCCAGCCTCTGACACTCCTCCAGACGCTGCTTCTGGACATTTGCTTCGTCCCACAGACCCACCTCCATGAGCCGCTGGTCTGGTCGCAGGCGACTGTCAGTTGGCGCAACACCATCTTCTGTTTCATTGAGAGTGAGAGCCAAGGAGGAGAAGAAGTGCATGTTCTCTGCATTGTCTCTGTAAGAGTGAAAAACATGAGAGATGACAAAACAAGGTAAATGGGCATACATTCAAAGATGGGGGCAAAATCAGCCGACAGATTAAGAGTTTGAGATATAAATGTGTTACAAAAGATTAACATACGGAAGAGGATATTTCTTCCACAAGAGTTTGGGTGGAAGGGTCTGATAAACCATCTTCTGTTTGCCCTCAGAGCCCCCACAACCTTGGCTGGTGTCCACTATTCTGGCACTCTCCATTTTATCATCCCAAGTCCCTGACATGATGTAATGAGCTGTACCTTCTCCATCCTCCACCACTCCTGTCACCTAGAAACATTAGAGTAGATGGCGCTCATTTTTTAAAAACTATTATTACTACTTTTATTTCCATTTGCAGAGCTTTAAAAGGTGAATTATAATAACCCAACACAAAGTATTTCACATATCTACAAAATTTCACATATCTACACTAATAAGCACAGAGCGTAAAGGATTTAATACACTTATTAATGAGAAATATTAGGCTAGAGTCATGTTCAATTTGCCCAAACAGTGTTGACTACAAAATAAAACCATCTGAGACTTACTTTACGGGGAACTTCCCTGGAAAAGTAGCTGTAAGGGGAGAATTTGAGATGGCAAGTGTCCTTGGTTGTGTCATTTACAATATTGATGTCCCCAGACTGCCAACAGCAACAGACAAGAAAACACATGTGAGTTGAGTGGATGATGACTGAAAGTTCTTCAGTAACACAAAGTACATATTCACATCATCAAAATTATTATTTCTGGCAGTTAAAGGTCCCATTTTATTAAAAATATACTTTTTTTGTGGTTTTCCAACAAAAATACTTGTTCCCGTCTATAGACACCACAGACATGAAAAACAAAATCCTTTCTCACTTTTACCTGCTGAACCAGGATTCAGATTCTGTGATGTCACAAAAGGGTGTGGCTAAATTTAAATAATTTGCATGAGATGATGGACATGTAATGTAATTGAAGGATTTACTGGCATCCTATAATACTTGATCCAGGTGGTGTTTTAGGTAAAAACTTCAAGACTGCAGAACCAAGAATATAATACTGGAACTTTAAAGTGGGTCAACATGTGAGAGAGGTTCACCTGCTCAATCCAAAGCTTCCCCACAATAATGTTGTGGACTGTTGAATTCACTTTGCTCCAAACATAGTGGTTTCCACTTGAGTGGAACTGCAGGTGAATGGTTCCTACAGAAGACACACAAACATCAAAATTAAAATTAAAATTAAAAGAATACTATAAAGTATTTATGGTTTAACAAATTTTATTTACACATATACAGGTGACATTGTATGCTTAAATGCATATTGTTAAGTTCCTGACTTTTGCTTGTCTCTTACCTAAGGGCATGACAGAAATGTACTTCCCTCGAAACTTGCTATCAATAGTGATATGTTGCCACAGGGTCCACCCTTGTTGTGACGCCACATGGTGGGCAGCAGCTGGAGGGTGATGACTGATCTAAGAGTGAATGAGGGACACTTACCTCCACAAACATCTGTAAATAACATCTTGGAGGATTTGAGTCTGTTTGTCTTACCTGCTCGGATATAGAGCGATAGCCGTACTCCTCCAGTCGGTCTAGTTCGTAGGTCTCCCCCAGCAGGGGGTTGAAAGGCTTGGCTGTTCGGTGAACTGTGGTGGAGTAAGAGGAAACAGAAAAGGCAGCCACCAAGCACATTTGCTCCAGGGAGGAGTCGCAACGGGCTGCCCGATCCAGGAGCTCGCTGTACTCCAGATCCTCAGTCAGACGCTGCAGCATCGACAGCGGCTCATTGAAGTTCACCTGCAATCACACACAGGAAAAAGCATTATGTGAGAGGTCTTGTGAGTCCGTATTTACTCAAATTCAAAATGAGTACTGTAAGCCTTTCATTTACAGGCATGGGTATCTTGGAAAGGTCTTTGCCAATGCAGTTCTTCATGATGCTCCACAGGTTGAGGGAGTAATTTGGTTTATCAGGAATGCGACTGCGTCGTGTTCTTTGTATTCTTTGCACGTGGTTTGTGCTGCACGTGGTCCCCTACAATAAAACCGAATACAAAGATTTAATGAATATAACGTGAGACATTTTTTTGTGTAACTGCATGTAACGTTTATTGTATGGGGATCATCAAGCCTGGGACCTACGTTCTCATTATGACTCCAGTCATTGGACATTCCTCCACTAATTGTACTGTGATTATTCCCTGAGCACCTGAGAGAAAACAACATTATTTAAATCCACTTTGAGTGGATAATCTGTGATACAACTGTGACCCTTAATGGACACTCACTTGTGCTGCATGTTGACATTAGCAGTCACTGTTATGAATGCTGGAGACTCCTCCACGGCATCGTAGAACTCTGCCTCGTTGTCATCACTGTCATCCACCTCCTGAGACCCCTCCACCCCTACGTCATGGAGCACAGACAAGGAAAAGGTCCAGCTATCAGCATATATACTTTACAGTGAGATAGTAAAATAGGTGATTAATTGTCATTCCCTAACTGTGTTTAGAAGCTATTTTTTGTCATGAAAAATGTATGTTACCCCATAAATCTGTCACTTACAATAGTTTCTATTACAGGTGAAGCCATTTAAAATGATGTTATATGATGCTAAAAAGCAAAGAATAGGTTCCGATCAAGAAATTTGTGCTAAGACCTTCCCAAGGATAATTAAGGGATGTTTTATCAGATGTTTTCTTCTTACACTCAAACTGAGGCCAAAAAAAAATTCTGTTATATATTTGATTTGAGTAATACTGTATTCTTACTTGAGAGGATAAGCAGACAGGATGTGTCTCACCTGCGTGGGAGGTGGGATTCTCCCTCCAGGCTCTCTCTAAGCTGTTGTGCTGTTTGGCTAACTGTTTGATGGTCTCCTCCAGGTGGTGGCGCTGTTCTCTCTCATGCTGCAGGGCCTTTTGCCACCTCCAACTCTGAGATTCTGCTACGTCCAGAAAGTCGCGACAAGCCTGAGGTGTGAACACAACACACATCACAAGTCTCAAGCTGCATCCCTCTTATTTTGAGCTCACCAGTATCCCAGTAACAATATTGCATCGTCTGAGGCTGGCGTTACTTGAACTCACACGGATCATAGCATTGGAGGTGATGCGGAAACGGGTCGCTCGCTCATTAACGGTTTTCACTTTATCTGTGTTGTCAGCAGATCCCTGCAGTTCTTCAAGTTCGCTGAGGGAGCGCTGGAGGGCGGCGCTGTGCTTTCCTATCAGCTCATTACAGGTGCTCAGGTCATCCAGCTTCCTGGCCAGAGTCTTGAGCACCCCTGGGGTCAGGGCTCGGTCTTCCTGAGATTCAAGTCCTTCATCTCCAGAGTCATCTACACACAATGACAAAAAAAAGTAAAACGTGACGTGAAAAGTATCTTTGAATGGTCTTAAATAAGAAAATATGGATATTCTCTGTGAAATGATGATAGTAAATACAACATTGGAATATTTATTTTTCACCTGTTATGTTCAGAAACACATTATTTAATTTAGAATGAGAGTGAGAGAATGTTTATGGGGCATGGAGTAGGATAATAATACTTCACACCCTGATCCCCCTCACCCCTTCCTCTTCGAGATCACAAAGCTGTGAATGAACACTGTTGCCTAGGAAACGGAGGCCTGTGCAATCAGGAGGCTAAGTTATTTTTAGAAGAAACGGGAGAAAAAGGATGACGCATTATCCTTTCCCTCCTCACTCTCTATCTACCCTTTGTTGGCTTGAGCTGCTCCATCAGGTTTAGGCATTTGAAAGGAAGAACAAAACACTGGATTCATTCTAAAAATGATGAAAGAAAAAATAATGAAAAATATTGGAAGCACTTGAACTGTAGCGTTTCTTTTTTATTTATCCTTATATTGAACTTCTTTAAGTGGAAAAAAATAATTATTAAGGTAACATTTTTTTATTTGTCTGCTTCATCAACTTGTTTATCAGAGCTAAATCACGATGATCATTATTTGTAGTAGCCCCTAAAGGTAATGCATTAACAAACACATTTCCTCGTAATTTGTACTGACACATATTACAACTATTCCAGTCAATAAGAAATTAGAAAGTAAAGGAATTTTCTGTATTGAGTAGAGAAACCATTTCTGCAACTCTACATTAATGTCTTGTACTCAGACAATGTCATATAATCTATCACCACTCAGCAACTTTTTTTTTCATCAGAATCAGTACAACCATTGGGTTTTCTATCTTCTACATTAACTTCAGAGCTACAATTGGATTGTAACAGATGCCTATTTGAGAGTGACATGCTTTGAGTGTTCATGGACCATAGGAGAAAAAAAATTTGATCAATTCGGATGGAAAAAAAACATGGAAAAATGTGGTTGTGTGTTAAGAACACACACCCACATCAAGTACAAGTAAGTCAATTTGTACAAATTCTCAACCTGTTTTACAGGCACGTCATCTCTTGTATTTTTAGCCATCCTTAAATCCTGGTGTCACTTGTCATCTTGATTTATTGCTGCTTGCATGAATGCCTTCGTTTTGACAATACAAAAGTAGCGTGACTTCATTCCCTGTTGAGGTCACCATTACTACATAGGGATTTTCTTGTCAACTTATTCTGAGTCTTTGAAAAGTGTGTGTGAGTAGGAGTGAGTAATCTGCCAATAGCGCACCTAAAGAGCTTTCTATCATCAGTTCAAACTTAGACAAGGCAGTCACAGACTGCAGCATCCCGTGACACCCCTGGATCAAAAATTTTACCCTCTGACCTACTTGCATAGGTCAGAGATCAAAATTAGTGCTCTGATCTACTGTCATAGATCATAACTGGTGCTTTGATCTATGGTCTTACATATACTGGCTGTAGAGACAACGATTGACTTCCTGTGTTTTCACTTGGGGTAGTGGGTGTGGCATGTATGTGTGGGTGTGTTGGTGCCTGAGATTGGCTGATTGATTGCCTGATGATTATCACCTGTTCTTGGCTGTGATTCTGTTTTGCTTGGTACAGAGAGAGTGTGAGGTGCGGTGCCGATATTCCTGTTGACCGCAAAGAGTAAAATACGCAAGACTGCAAAGAGTAAACGCAAATTCTGTTTTCCATCTAAGTCTAGTCCAGTCATCCTCAATCTCATAGAGTGTATGTTCCTCACTGAATGGACATTAAATGTACACAACTGCAATGGTGCCTCGTGTTTTGTCCTTCGACTCAGCGTGTCAGACAGAGCCCTGTTCTCTCTCCTCTCAGTGACTAAATTTGGGCTTTGATAGTCGCAGCACTGGCCTTCTCCCTCATCTTTCTATCTTATCCGGTTCCTGAGTGTACAAAAGTTGAAATTTGACCTTGATTTAGTGTTCTCAAGGTCAAGGTCATCATCTCATTTTCATTCCCCTTTGCTGCCCGAGTACAGTTATTTTGTTTTTTGTTTCATCTTTCTATCTGCAACGGTACCGAAGATATTTGGTGGACTAATGGACGAACGGACAAATGAACGGACAAACACACAAACACTGACAATTACAATACATCACCCCTTTGAAGAGGGATGTAATAATTTAATACACTTTAGTAATACCCGAAGGGAAATTAAGAGCACACTCACACTCTAGTTAGTCCAATCAAATCACATGCATATGTTAGTGTGTACAGCACCTGAACAAGCAAACACACACAGTGGGGCCTGTACGCATGCGGAGGAGGTAGAGTGGTGGGCAGCTCCTTTGTGGTGCGCCTCAAATGAGCAACTTGTAAGGGGGACGACACCTTGCTCAAGGGTGCCTCGGCAGTGCTCCTGAGGTGAGCTGACACCTCCCAATTGTCAGCTCACCTCCGGGTGGTTTTTTTGGGTGGGAGTGGGAATCAAACAGTCGATCTCTGAATATTGGACGACCCGCTCTACTGCGCGCTCTACCACTGAGCCACTGCCGCCTGTTTTGTAGTGCCGAGAGTTATAAATGTGAACACAAATAACCCAGCTTTAAAATGGAAATGACTGCCTGTATTATCAATGAATGGGTCAAAACTTATTTTCTCTACAAAACAAACAAACAAACAAACAAACAAAAAGACTTCTTTAGTGCATGTTGACCAAATGTAGGCCGGTCAGCTCAGTGTCTATTACACTGTAGGGCAGCAAAGAAATAAAAACAATCAGGGCAAACTGGATTAACAAAGTCTCAGGAGGAGAAGATTAAAAATAAGACGCTGAAAAATCCTTCAGGCATCTGTGACGGTTTCATTACCTATGTATGGGAGAGAGAATGGTCTCTCCTATTCATCATTGGGTTAAAACACATTCTGAATATTCTGACTCCATCTTTGTTCCAAACTTTATCTGGAAATGCACTTCTTAAAGACAATTTACACATGTAGAAAACGATACTCCGCTGGGGGATACTGACCTTATTGGCGTGGTAGTGCATTATTTTTCACACTGACTACTGATGAGTCATCGCTGAGTCATGAAAACACACCCACAGGTGGATACAGTAGACACGGTGTAGGAAGCAAGTGCCAGAGTTAAAGATGAGGACATGTTTGTGAAACACCGATGAAGACTGGAATATGGTAAAGTTAAATGTAGCAGAACTCAGTCAGAAGTATTTCCTCCGTTGAAGCACTCCATAGATACACAGACACCTGTGTGTGTGTGTTTTTCCCTAGATTTAATGGTTGTGGTGAGGTTTGAATTTAGTTTCACTTAAGAATATGTGTGTGTATAGTATAGTACTGTATAAGATACCTGAATGCTTCTGTGACAATTTCCAGTTTGTTAAAGAATAAAACATACAGTACATAGATTGGTGAGAATATAAAATATATAACTGTGGTCAATGTTTTAGTCAACGGAAACAATCAAAACAGAATGTGCGACAGCAACAACATGGCACAGCACAATATCTGAACAGTGAAAAAAAAATCTGAGGCTGTGTGAAAATGTCCACAGCTCCTTCAATCCTGTTAAGGACTTTGGCTGTAATCACCACCAATAAGGCAAAGTCCATTATAATGCAATGGTAGAAGCAGCATAAACACCTCCAATGCAAGCAACAGACAACATTAATATGCATAAGGCAGGTGTGAATTAACTCAGTGTCATACTGTAGCTTGATTAAAGACACACACCTGTGATGAATGATTCCTGCAGCATCGATGTTTTTGCCACAAAGATCAGGAGAAAATTCTAAAAGGCCAAAATGGCCTTTTCTTCACAGGCTGACTGTTAAATAATGATGTGATGACTTTGAAAATTGCTGCAAATTTATTTTATTCCACTGAAACAAATTCTGCTCTGTGTGAAATTCAATTAGCACATCCACACAGAATACAGACACACTTATTGTACCCCATGAATACACACATTTTACAACCAGTAAAAACACACATGCACACAAGCAAACATGCAAGGACACCACCTCTATCTTAATGCTCATTTTGCTTTCACTAAAGTAATGATCAGATTACTTACAAGGTCGCACTCATTGAGGAGGCTGCACTGCCGTCTGCCTATTGTCCATGGGGTACATGGCAAAAAATGTTTTCAATGAAAATCCTCACACCCTCTCTCTTTTTCTTTTAGCCCTCCTTTCACCAGCATGGTGGGAGGAGTCACCAGGAAGGTCGTTTCATTCATTTCTGACTGTCGTCATACCGACAGAGACAGGAAAGGAGACAGGAGGTGGAGTGAGACGGAGTTTGTGGATGCATGTGTGAGAGAGGGAGACAAAGAGTGGGAGGAAGGGAGCGAGAGGGAAAGAGAGAGAGAAAGACAGAATGATAGAGAGAGGAGTGAAGGAGTGAAAGAGAGAGTGAGAGAGTGAAAATGGCACGGTGGCACCCAGTACCTTAAAGAATAACTTAACCTTATTCTTTAAGGTACCTTACCTCACCTAACATAGCATACCCATAGTGTAGTGTAGCATAGCATAGCACAGCATAGCATAAGAATAGAATAGAATAGAATAGAATAGAATAGAATAGAATAGAATAGAATAGAATTGAAATTTGTATCTGCCCCCCCTCCCATAAAATCTATGGTAAACAAGGCAGTCAGAGACGGCAACATTCCGCGATACCTCTGAATTCAAAATTTTACCCTGACCTACACATTTTTGTGCCTCTGGCTTCCTGAAAATGTTGCTTTTTGTTGTGTGATTATATCTCATCAGGTTTCAGAGATGTGTACCTAAAATAAACATGAAAATTTGACCTTGACCTAGTTTTTCAAGGTCAAGGTTGTGATCTAATTTTCATCCCCTTGCCTCCCTGAGTATAATGCCTTTGGTTTTGTCTTTCTATCTTATCCGGTTCCTGAGATATATGCACAAAAATGTACTAAAGTTGAAATTTGACCTTGACCTAGTTTTCTCAAGGTCAAGGTCATCATCTCATTTTCATCCCCGATGCTGTTTGAGTAATGTGCTTTTTCTTTCATCTTTCTATCTGCAGCAGTTGTGAAGATATTTGGTGGACGAACGGACGAACGGACGGACAGACGGACGAACGAACACACAGACACTGACAATTAAAATACATCACCGCTTTCCGGGATGTAATCATTATAATTGACAGGATGCATTAAAATTCATCACAACTTCACTTAGAGACTAATCGGCACATGGAGATCAATGCTGCTCTCTTGTGGGACTTACATGAATAAAGTGGGTTGCATGCAAAGACCAAGACAAAGTTACTGGTGGTGGGCTTTAGTAGAACAACCCCTGTCTCCACTGAGTGGGTCAGTGTGGAAATTGTGGAGGCCTACAAGTACTTGGGGGTGCAGACTGGACAATTGACTGAACTGAGGGACGGCCTCTATAAGAAGGGTTAAAGCCGTCTGTTGTTCCTGGGGAGGCTGAGGTGCTGAGGATGTTCTATCTGTCTGTAGACTGGTATGGTACACAGACTGTCCGCCAGTAATTACTGGACCATTAGAAATCAATTGAAAATGACATTAAAATGTGAACACTGACATCTTAACACACTGAAACATTCAGATCACACAGAACTCAAGATGTCACCTGAATGATGCATCAGTTGAGAGGCATTGGCTTTGGCTTGCCGCAGGGTGGACACCCATCGCTGACACTCTCCCTCAGAGGTGGCCTTCAGGTGGTAGCTCCGGCCCCCGCTGGCTAACACAAAGTGGAGGGCATCCCCCAACTCGATGTGTGCTGATGCTAAGGGAATGGTGCCCCGGCAGGTGTGTGCCATCTCTGCCTGAGTCCTGACAAGACAAACAACAGCCGACTACAACCACAACTAGATATGGTGGTCTTTGTTCTTGTTCATAGAGAATTTATACATAAACAAAATACTTAGTGTACATAAATCATAGCATGAAGTGGTGCCGTTGGGGGGCCCGTTTCAGCCCGGGGCCCTCGTCAGCTTAGGACTGCCTCTGGTTACCTGTAGTAGGACAGCAGACCGTTGCTAAGGACGAACCACCGTCGCTGGTAGCCCTTCAGGTAATTGGTCCATTTGTAGAGCCAGCCTCTGTAGGCGTCCGAACTCGAAAGGTGCAGTCCGGGGAGAACCGGTGAGGGCAAGCACCTCACCAGCTCGTTCATCTCCCGCTCTCACGTCACTCCGGTTCGGTTCCGGATGAGCAGCTGCGCCGTTAGCTAGCCGATGAGCTGACCCAGCTGCACCCAGTCCCCCGCTAACGGATCTAACGGTCAACGGTTAGTCCGCAGCTGGCGGTTAGAACAGCGTCCAAATCAACTCTGAGACAGTTGGACGATTATTTAGCTTTTGCGAGAGTGAAATGCCTGATTCTGTATCATCAGCAGGGCTCTGAACCTGATTTTTTTTTTTTTTTTGCCAATTGGTTCGTTCCGAACAGAAACAGTATTATAACGTTTCCGGTTTTACGTTCCACCTAAGACTCGACATTCCTGAACCGGTTGGAATAAAAAAATATGTCGTTCCCTAACCGGTTGATAACGTTTCATGTAAATGTAAATAGGTAGGTGGTTTAAGGACTTTTAAATTGACAATTAAAGCAATTAGTTTACATACTGTGGTTATGTCCCTACAGTAAACACAACAACAGCACTGATCCAGTTACAGAACCGAGGATGGAGAATCAGAGGGAGACGGAGAAACTGCCACAGCTTATGATGCGACAAAGTTTCAAAGCTTCTAAATTTCAAAGTTTCAGAGCAGAGTGAGGGGAACTCAGCATTGAGTGAATGACAGGAAGTGGTGAGGTCAGATATTATTTTCATGTAAATATAAACTTTTTGGTTTCCTTATCGTTCCTGGCAAAGTACAAAAGGTTTCTGGTTTTCGTTTTCGTACCATGAACTGATATTAAAGCCCTGATCATCAGGAGTCATGATACAACAGGACGGCTGCACTTCTCCTGCCAGTGGGTGTGAGGAGAGGAGATCGTGATGACGTCATAACAGTAATGTAACACACAGGTCCTCGTGTGACGGACAAAAGTGACATCGCTGTGGACATTTATACGCTGAAGATTCTGTTAGTGATCAGAAAATAATATTAATAACAAAAAATCCGTTTAAAAACTTTCAAAACAAAATAATTTAAAAAAGATAACAATTCAAACACCAGAAACTAATTGTAGTCGACAATGTAAATCCAGAAAGTAGTTTTATGGTTTAGTTTAATAAATTGATTTGTTTTTGGTTTTGTTTTGTTTTTCATATACAAAGTATGAATTCAGTACCGCAAATATAAGTTGAGAATGGATGCTGAAAAAAAATTCAAAGCCACCAGAGGGCACCTTATTGCTTCTGTAAGCATTTCTGTAGTAGCTTCAATTGGCATTTAATTTCTCTGGAAGAACAGCTTATTCATCATGTTCGGTTGTTTCTTTGGAACCAGAACACCAGTCCAAGATGTTATTAAAGAGCAGCCTCCACACCTCTGTGCTGCAATAACAACACTTTTGTAATACAGTAATATCAGTGAATATGTTTATTGATAATTTTATGCCAAATTGATATTATGTAGTTTGTGTGCAGAAATATACCACCCTGATCAATTTCTCCACTTACATTTTTTTAGCACAAGACTTACAATAATTTAAGATCTGTAAGTTTTAATTACATGAAATTGCAGATTGTCTTTTCAGTTATTTATTACATTGTTCTATTCAAAGTGTAACTAGAACCAAGGCAGTCACAGACTGCAAAATCCCGTGACACCCCTGAATTAAAAAATGTACCTACTTTGACCTACTTGCATAGGTCAAAGATCAAAGCTAGTGCTCTGACCTACTTTCATAGATCAAAGCACTAGCTTTGATCTACGGTCTTACTCACACTGGTCTTCTCCCTCGTCTTTCTACCTTCGGTTCCTGAGTGTACAAAAGTTGAAATTTGACCTTGACCTAATCTTCTCAAAGTCAAGGTTATCATTACATTTTCATCCCGTTTGGCACCTGAGTAATGTATTTTTTGTTTCATCTTTCTATCTGCAATGGTTGCGAAGACATTTGGTGGACTAACTAACGGATGGACGAACGGATGGATGAACACACGAACGCTGACAATCACAATACATCACCGCTTTGAAGCGGGATGTAATTAAGATAATCGTTTGAATAGAACTTATCACTGGTAGAATTTCTCACAAACATGTCAAAATATCCAACAAGAACATTATTGAATTTATCACTTGATAACTAGAGGAATCATGAACACAAACAGTTCATTTATTTACATTTCTTGACATTTTTATTCAACACATCAAAAGGGTAAAATATTACTTTTGTACAGACAATAAATAAATGAGTAAATATCTAATTATAACAAATGCAACAAGCAGTCTCATCAAAGACAGTCTTACAGCTTTTTGACTTATTCTGGATTACAAGGAGGTTACGCTTAAATAAATGCATTAATAAGTACAGTAAATAAGCAAACAGCTAACAATTGAGGATTATTTTCATTTGGCATCATCACAGTCATCAGTGAAAACATTTCATTATACAATCATTTCTGCAAAGTGCTTTGTGGCAATCTGCCTCACAAAAAGGGTTGTAATGTAAATTCTTTCTTTATATTCTGATGCAGGTGAAGCAGTTTTCCTAAAAAAAGGCATCTCCAAATTGTCATCCCATATGAATTTCTATGGCACTATATCAGGATGCTTGATATGCTTCATTGGACCATGTGTGAACTTTACATTGCACCATATAACTTGCTTGTTTTAAACTCCATACTATAAATAAATATGCAAACAACATATTTAAATCTGGCCAACTGGTGTGACAGATCACGTTATGTGATATCTCACAAAAAAAATTAAATCATTGACAGAACACGGAGAATTTTTAGCCTCTGTATATTCAAAGGTTTGCTGGGTACAGCAGTAAGGCAATCAGCATGGCCGATAAGATTTAAAAAATTCATGGTGAAAAATGTTGCTACAAGAGTGAGCTTCAATCTGTTGTCTTGAAGAATTGTCATCCTCGTCACAGTGTGAATTGTTTCAACATACAGCACCCTTCAAAAACAGACAGTCTGCCCCCATTTATATGCAAACTAGCAGACTCCAATTTTTAAAGCAAGCCATCTTGTTCAAAAATGGAGGGCAAGAGGGAGAAGTCGAAGGGCACAAACTTGACACCGGCTCCGTGGTAAAATTTATTCTGAAACTCCACCCTGTAACCAAATGGACAAACAAACAAGAGCATTTAAATGAAAACAGAAAGAGCAATCGAAACAAAAGAAACAGACAGAAAGCTCAGTGTGTATTACATTCTTAAAAACAGTGTTATTATTAAGTCAATAAATATTAAGTCAATAAATATTAAAAATCGTGACAATAAAATCGAAGAAAAATGCAATAATAATAATAGAGCTGATAGTGATTATCAGATGATGTCTTACTGGTTTGAAAGTGGTTGAGTGATTTTTAAAGGAACAATGTCCTCACTTCTCTCCACCTGCTAATTTTGAATATCTTCCATTCTTTTATAGTCTCTTCTTTTACTAAATTAAATGTCCTTGAGTGCTTAAAGGTATAGGAAACTCATTTTAAAGTGATAAATATTTTGTTTATGAGTATGAAAAAATGAAAAAAAAAATTCCTGATGTCTGACATCATCCCTGTGGTCAGGACACCTTAAAATCTGCACTGCAGCAACTTCCAAATCTGGCTCCCCAGCGGGGATCACGTGGGCGACGTCATTGGCGACACCTGTCGCTTCATCAGTCAGCGCAGAAGCGTGCAGCGACAAACTGTGCAGCAGCTCAAACAATCCACTGAAACTCTTAAAGGGTCAGCACAACATGATTTGAGATGATTTTGTGATAAATAAATGTGATAATGTTGGCTTCTTTGTTGCTTGTTGTATATTTATATAACGACGCTGATATGGATTCACTGTGTCTACGACTGCGTCACATCTGCTGTCATGGCGTGCTCCGTAACTTATTATATATTGAGTCCCCATTGATCATATAAAAATAAAAATGCCACCAAAACTTTTGTTTAATTATGTACTTTAAATACACACCTGGTTCATTTTGAATTTCCTGTCCCTTTAACTTTTGCTTCAAACAAAACAAGCACTTTGACAATGTCCTCTTTACATGATGATCTTTGTAATACCCATTTTACTGTCATTATCTAACATTTTACAGACCAATAAGTCATTGAAATAAAAATGGCTGCAATCAAATCTGATGTTCAGCTTTATAACACAGTGTATATGAAGGATAAAGACCCACCAGTGAAGTCGTAGAGCGTGGAGAAATGCTGACAACCCTTCCATGACGAGCAGGATGGACACAGTAAGCGAGGCGAAGAGGCCGAACACAGGGACCAGAAACACCACCCCCACTCTCGTGGTGATCCTAAAACCAAGGTGCATCACCATATCCCACAACACCTCTGACAGCTCTGAAACCAATAAACCCATGTATGTGTAAGATATAGTCACAGTCAACTTAATTGTCAAATGTACCATGTATGCATGACATACAGCGCAGATGAAATTACATTCCTCTCAGACCCACAGGCAGTAAAAAAACACACACTTGGAAATAATCCAAGCAAAACAGAAAGTAGAACTCAGGTCAGGCTACGCTATTTCCTCTAGCTTCACTTACGGGCGTGAGCCAAACTGAGCGCCCACAGACGCAGGTAGGAGGCGGTGTTGGAGATGCAGCCCAGGCAGTACTCTATGGTGTGAATGGCCTGGTACAGGATCACATCCCCAAAGTCAAACTGCAACATGGATCCAAGAAGACACCTCACATCATTTATACTGATTGAAAGTTAATGTTCCTGTAAACTTATGTCTCGTACATTTTAAACCACTGGTTCTTCTAGATGGCCCCAGCATCTACTTTTTATTGTACATGCTTTATTAATTCTAGCTGCAATCTCTTCTAAAACTTACGTTAGAGCAGGTTAAAAACATGACTATACAACAGTCATGCATCATATCGCAATGTATCTTACTTGATATCGCACAGTGAAGTGAAATACAGTAATCCCTCGCTTATTCGTGTTTCAAGATGCGCAACTTCACTACATCGTGGATTTTTAGTAGGTAGTCACATGATACCGTACGCGCTTGCTATTGGATGTGCGCTGTGTTCCGGGACTAACAGTTCCTCTTGCAACTTTTCTTTGATAGGAGTGCTTCAAAAAGTCGATAAGAGTGTGGGAAAAGGTAATACAGATAGAAGGTGGTTTAATATTAGTATGGGGAGGGTTCATAAATGTTTAAATTACCGTAAATAATAAACCTTTTGTACCTATATCGCAGAATGTCATTTTTTGCGGGTGGTCCTGGAATGCATTAATCTCAAGTAATGAGGGATCACTGTATTCAATATATAAAGTCTGGATTCTGGTGGATCTGGGACCTGTTTGGGGAGAGTTTCTCTGCTGGATATTTCATCAACTCCCTCCTCATCTTCGTCATCTTCATAGGGTGGTGTTGTGGAATTGTCATCTTCACTTACACGCCTCACCCTCTCATAACCCTTAGGAGACAGAATTGACAGTCATGTTAAAGAGACATGCTTCAACTGGAAAACAATTCTCATATTAACCCATGTTGATGCATACTCTGCGCCTGCGGAGGCCTTTGCCTCCACGGTACAGCCAGTACAAGTAGAGAGGTTTCCCCAGCAGCAGCACAGGAACTGACAGCACGGCTATGACCACCAGGAAGATCTGCAGCCCAGCCTGCAGTCAAGATAACAAACCAGCATTAAAAAAACTTAAATTACATCTTCAGCTGGGAATATTTCCAACGATACCATCAGCACACACTTGTCCTGGGTAGAGCGGCGTCATATTCTTCCCCTGCATGACGAACATATTGATGAAGTGAACGAGGATGCTGGGAGCTTGGCTGGAGTCTCGCGCAGCGTATGCCAACCATTTGTAGAAAATCATGAAAACCAGGTAGCCAAAGAGACAGAGTAGGAAGAGCAGCTCGGGAACGAAGAGCAGATAGACATTGAATTTCTGTCGGAAGTGCCTAGAAGGAGAGAACGAAGTATTAGAAGGTGGTGACGTAGATTTCCCCTTGTCATAGTCAACATTGTAATTAGATCCAGGACCTTTAAGCTCAGATCACTCACAAGTAATTGAAAACGCTCAGCACCACTCCAAAGCTCATGTGGACGACCCCGATTACAACTGACATCTTCATCTTGTAGGAGTTGAGGAAGGACAGTCGGTTCACAGCCAGGTTCCAAATCTGAAGGAACATTGAAAAACCCCCAAAGTAAAAGTGACACAACAGTGAGTCAAATTATATTCTGGCTGTAATGTCTGAGTGTCTTTACTCACAGGATCAATACCGAATGGATACGGTCCACCGAAAACACCGCTGACATTCGGGTCTAACGTGAGCAAAGCGTTTGTCCGAAGGGTTTTGTTTCTGCAACACAAAACAGACGTCATTACAAATATATTAAAATAATGACAAAACCGTTTCTGGGTGTGTTTGTGATTTACTGATAACTCACGTCCACTGCTGGTTGGTGAACATCGCCTTGACGCTCCAACCAGAGCCAAAAATATTGAGCGACTTGGAGAAGCAGTCGTTATAAATCAGCCCAGTGTAAATGGAAAATATCCCCATCATCAGGATGATGTAACGTCCGCTAAAGAACGTGGCCCAGATCTGAGACCGACAGAGACACTGCTATCAGCTGAAACTCATTTATTATTATCAGATTGTGAATTATGGATGAGATGAGTCACCCATCATCGTTCCTACCTCATTACCAGATCTTTTCTTCTTCTGCTTTTTTTCCCTCAGCACCATCCACAAGGCAAAGAAACTCATCACCAACCCATGGCCGAAGTCGCCGAACATCACCGCGAAAAGAAAGGGGAAGGTGATGATGGTGTAGGGCGCTGTCAGAGGGGGGAGAATATTAATGCACGAACACTTAACCTCGACATAGGTTCAGCAGGAATAAAAGTTTAGAATTTAAAGACGCGTTTATTCTTTACAAGACAGTGTGAGTTCTTACCTGGGCTTACCTCGCGATAGTCCCCGACCCCGTATGCCTCCACGATGCTCTGAAATCCACGCGTGAACTTGTTGGCTCTTAACAGGGTGGGTGGAGTGTCAGTGCTTGGTATGCGGTTCACAAAGGACGGTACGGTGGCATCGCCTTTTCTCTGTAAAACAGACAACAACATAAAGCAGCTGCATCACTGCTATTAGGTGATAAATGTGGATGTTAACTGCCCAAACATTCACATGAAAAAGCCACATCAAAACAATTAACGCTTTTATTTTACTCACAGAACCTTCTTCTAGCGCCCCACGCAAGTTTGTGAGGTCACTCACGGGGCACCACACCTCAGCGATCAGACACTTGTTGGTGACGTCGAAGCTGCAGAGGTTCAGGATGTGGTAGATGGCCTTCATCTTCTTCACTTGCACCACCCACATGTAGGCCGATTCCGAGGCCTTCTGCAGGACCTGCCTCAGGTAGTCCTCGGTGCGGTGCAGCACCTGCAGGAGCACAACAGTTACAGAGATCTCCCTAGGTTTAACAGGATGTGGGTGGGTTTACGCTTCCTGTCTGGATCATGTGGGTCAGATCCTACGTTGTTGAGGTCTTGGATGCGAGTCCTTAAGCTGTCCAACACATCTGCCCGCTCCTCATCGTTCTCAGGATGTGGATAAAGATGGCAGTGGTAGCTGGGGGCAACAAAGGCACATGTGTTTGCTGGTGACGAATGAGGACACAACAAGTACAGGAGCATAAATCTATGAAATGATGGAGTTCTTACCAATCACAGATTTTCTGAACTTTCTGTCCAATCTGGTCTCCCCAGAAGGAAATGAGAAAGACAACACTTTTGCTGATTTCACCCTGAAATAACAGATCAGTTATTATTTTTACTAAGGGTTTATAAACCATTAACACCTGCTTTACTGACAGGCAGGAAAACAGTCTCAATCACTGTGGTTTCATCTTTAAGTGATGCTATGCTCAGTTTAGGCTAAAATAACTCTGTGTTTTGTTTAATAAAAAAAGTATCAGGTAAAAAGTATCAGACCGTTCAGGCTTTGGTTGATGTCTCTCCATCATGAGAAACTCAGTTTAACTCACGGTGTCGAGATCAGCCAGATTTTCATCTACTTCTGTGTAGCTGAGGATGGTGTAACCTTTACAGACTCTCCACAGCATCCGCTCAAACGCTTCCACCTTCACCCGCTGGATGAGACCAGACACAAACCTGCAGTCCAGAGAGATCCAAACAGAAGTGAGCTTTATTTCCTACATAATGACGTCCCACCATCCCGATGTAGAGGCAGTTATTTGTCTGCTCACCCCAGCTTTGCTCCAAGTCTCTGCATGCCAGTGCATCCGGTCACAGAGTCTGTCTCCATCGTGGGAAACTCTTCATACTGGGGACCAAGAGCCTCATGCTAATTATGAGAAGGAGCACGTTTGATTTATGGTACTATAATTATGACATCCTCTGCTCCTCAAAATGGTTTTGCACAAAAGCCAAATGAGCAGCTGACTAGAGACGAACTTACTCTTGAGCGGCTGTGTATGAAGGTCCGTGTGATCCTCAGCATGTGTGTGTACTCCGTCAGCTCCAGGAGATTCCTCTGCAGCTTCTCCTTGTTTCGTGCCACCTCGCTGAGCTCCATCTCCAACCTCTGAAGCTGCTCCTGAATGTCACCACACAATAAAGTCTCTTTTCAGCTATCAGGTTCAAATGGATAGCTTGAACAACAAATTCACAGTATCAGCTTACAATGAAAATCACTTCCAATCCATTTGCAGAATTTATCAGGTTTAGTTACTTTTAAAAGCAAACAAAGGTGGATGGAAAGTCACGCTAATCAGCTAAAAACTACACTTTGCTTAATTTGCACAGAGGTTTGACCTAAAAGATATTCTACGGTGTGTCAGACATAATTTGGGGACAAACCTAAAATGATTGCAGCTTTAAGCTAAAGACAAATGACGGAATACTATAAGGGTGGAAATATAAGGTTGTGTACATGTCAACATCTTCCATTAAAATGACACTTACCATGATCTCAAGGACTTGTCTGGGGGGTGGAGCGGGCGGACTCTCGTCCTCCCCCGGTACGGCGATGTTAGCCTTCTGAATCTCCCTCAGCAGGTATCCTGTCCACATTGTAAAATGCTGACAGTGAATTTCACCGATCCAAAGCGAGAACCGGTGGGATACCAGAACCAACTGCAAAGTCCAAATCTCTCAGGGACCGTCTTACGAAACATACTCAGCAAAGGGTCGCTCACTACACCGGTGATAAATTAGGGTCTATTCTCAGGCTGCAAATGCACAGTGAACCACTCAGGTGCTCTCTTACCCAGAATCCTCTCCATCTCCTCACATCTCTTGATTTCGCTGACAAAGCGCCTCTGGAACGAGCTGACACTTGGATTGAGCTGAAAGCAGAGAAGCATCACAGGTCAGGCAGCTGCAGGCTGCTGCTACAGTCCATGACATTAATGTGTGAAAATTATTTCAATTATAACTGACAGACAGACAGACAGACAGACAGACAGATAGACAGATAGATAGATAGATAGATAGATAGATAGATAGATAGATAGATAGATAGATAGATAGATAGATAGATAGATAGATGCATAAATAGATGCATAATAGATGAATAGATAGATAGATACTTACATCTCGAAATTCGACCAACCCCAGCTCTCCCAGCTCACTGATGCAGTCATATTCAGAGCCGGACTGCAGGAACAATTGCGCCAAGCACATCTCCTCACTCCGAAAGACCATGTTTGTCTCCGGCACAGACCTCCTCCTCCTGCTCCGTTTTGATGACTCTGTATCCTCCTGAACCTGCTGTACCTACTCAACCTGGATGAAGACACATCCACCGGCTACACGCCAAAATAGAACATCGCAAATTTCGACCAGTCGGCGCTTGGCTTTAAGCCCCTTAACCAATTAACGTCCCCTGGGGATTATTTGTCGTCTATTAATAATGAACGATTTTTCCCTCCTGACGCGTCTATTAAAGGAGCGACATGAAAACAAAGACAACAGCGGACCTCAGGCACCTTTTGCATCGGGCGATCAGAGAGAAGGCGTCATTCTGGAGGCGCTTCACCTTGTACACCTGTCATTACGGGGGGGAAAACACGGAGACGCAAGGCAGGATGGACAGAAACGAGCAACAGGCAAAATAAAACATAAACCACCCACCCGGCGGGGAAACAAACGGATAAACACGTCAGAATCACACCAGTCAGAAATTGACTCCGGCCTCGATTCGCGTTACGTCGCCCGGCAATTGACACAGATTGCGTCTCTATGTTGCCAGATACTGACGCAAAGATGAAATTGTCGTGTTGTGTTTTAGAAATGTATTGCTATTAAAATTAGTTTGAGAGTTAGCGCAACACATGAAAACACATAAATGTAGAGAGATTATTGTACGATTACATTTTACTTCCATGTCGACACTCCGAGTGGCCCACGCTAAGGTTTTAGAAGCTCAAATATTTTCAAGCTTCGTGAATCGAATATATGAAAAAGAATGCAATCACAGAAAACTACGCAAAATATAAACGTTTGCATTTGGGGAAATAAATTATAAAAATACGTTGGACTCGTTTTGTTTTGATTTTTCATGTGGCTCGAACGTTGACATTTAAGGGGGTTAGCTTAAAACCTGGCAACCAGCGCATCATCTCGTGTTCCTTCACTGAAAGCGGGCCGACCATCTGCTCTTCTTTGTGTAAAATACTTCATTCCAAAGATTTTTTTTTTTTCTAAAATATGTTAGTTTCGGCGTGTTTGTAATTCAAACCCACTGCGAAGAGTGAAAATACTGATTGTAGAGCAAGTGTTAGTACTTCTCATTTTATTCTTTTCTAAATCGGTCATCAAAGAGGCGCATGTTTATTGTGCTTACTACATAGTAATCTACACATAGTAATGTAGTAACTATGTAATGTTTGCAAAGTCAACTTTATGGAAAATGAAATATGCATCTTTTTCGCAGATGTTCTCGTTTCAATTGTGTTGTGTGCACACAACAGGTAGAACGCAGTAGCGACCTTTAAAGAACATAGATATCCCAAAGGGTAAGGTTGTTGGTTTCAGTCAGACTGTTGGGGCAGGTCTGTGCACTAAGGTCAGTGAGCAAACATCAGTTGTTCACTACCCAGGATCACAATGGATTGTAATAAAGATGTCCAAGCAAGGCTGGGTTAGGCTCCAGGAGAACGTAAGGCGGATCAGGGATTGTAGATAACTGTCTACAAGAAAATTGATGGATAAACAGTATATTCCTGAACCAAGAGCAAAACAATAAGACATTGTGCATGTTGTTCAACAATGGTTTCCAATAAAAACTTCACACTAAATCACACTATTCAATCCCCTTCATGGACACATAGAGGTTCCCTCTAACCTGTGCTCGTATTTTGTCAGTCAGTCAGTCATTATCTGAACCCGCTTAATCCGCTGACGCGGGTCACGGGGGAGCCGGTGCCTATCCCGGCAATCTCAGGGCGTGAGGCGGGGGACACTCCGGGCACGATGCCAGTGTACCGCGGAGCCACACAGAGACAAACAACCACTCACACACACATTCACTCCTACGGTCAATTTGGGACCGGCCAATCAACCTAAAGCACATGCTTTTGGAGGTGGGAGGAAGCCGGAGAACCCGGAGAGAACCCACGCAGACACGGGGAGAGCATGCCAACTCCACACAGAGCGGGACTCGAACCCGGGTCTGCCGTGTTGTGAGGCGACAGCGCTACCCACTGCACCACCGTGCCGCCCTCGTATTTTGTTTTCACTAAAATTTAATAAATTTATATTTTTTGTTATAAATATCACCTGAAAATAACGGCACTTCATGAGACATTTTCATTTTCATTTAATTTTAATTTACAGACAAACATTTTCAGGAAATCACCTAACAAGTACCAGTTTGACTTCTAAGCCCTTAGGCTTTGCACCAGTCTGTTGAGCTCCTGTGACAGCGCTGTGACCGTATCCAGGACTCTTTGCTTGTCCTTCTCATCTAACCGAGCGCCACATCGCTGAGCAAACTTGTCAGGGTGCCACAGCGTTTGCTGCTTCAAGAGGGTTTTCCGAAACACTGGCAGGTCCTTTCGATCCACACCATGCAGCATCACATCCACCATCTCCTGAACTGTGCCACGTGGTGCCGGCCAGGGAATGTCATTGTACGTCAGCTTCATGGAGCCACCATGAAATGTAGACGCGCATTCCTCTTCATACCTGCGCTTCTTAGCTCGCCGCGTCTCTTCCTCTTTACGTTGTCCTCGTGCCAGATATTCTTCGTGTTCCCTCTGGAGCCTCTCATGCAGCTCCTTGTTGCTTTGCTCTTCTTGCGCTCTCTCTTGTCTGCTTTTCCTTTTTTTCCATCCAGAGGATGATGCTGCCAGTCTCTGAGCTTCAGCATGCTTTTTATCAAAATACTCTTTTCGGATACGGTCAGCCCAGTCCCCGAAGTCTTCCTCATCGTCATCAACAGGAAGAAAATCTGCTGTGAGACAAAATACATTTAGGTTGTATCAGATGAAGTCAAAATCTCTCGCCTGCCACTACTTTGCAGTCAATCAGATGAAGTCAAAATATAATTCATAATTCAGACTTAATGAAGGAGTTGAGATTCACCATCATACACTCCAAAGGTTTCACAGAATTCATCCTCGCATTCACCAAACAGCTTCTCCAGCCACTCTTCCTCAGGGTTTCCTTCAGATGGGTGACTCATTTTGCTTTTCGTCTGAAAGGAAAACTTTAGGAAATTATAAATGACACCCTCCCGATTCCACAAAAAAACAGGCGAATCTAACTGTAAAATGTCTTCACATTGAAATGTCTGTCAGTACCTCTGTGTGTTTCATCCAGTTCAGCATGTCTTCAGGTGTCACTCCAGCCTTGTTGGGAGCTCCCATCGCTTCTGGACAGTTCATTTTGAGGGGGATCACCAGATCACCATAAGCTAAAGCAGCAACAAAAACAAATGTAAGAAAAGAGTTACGCTTCACAATTAATCCACGATCCATTCCCCCGGACTCACCACCTGTCCCCTCGCGTTTAAGAACCCTGCTGACCGCGATGTGTAACGCCGTGTCCCCTTTACGGTCCCTCCGGAGGACGTCGGCTCCGTGTTCGAGCAGCAGCCGCAGGACGGCGTCATCTCCCTGGGAGCAGGCCAGGTGCAGCGGGCTCCTCTCTCTCTTCCCCTGGGAGAAGTTCACGTCCAGCTGTCGGTGCTTCCGCAGGTACGACTTCAGCTCCAGTAAGCTTCCCTCCTCCACGAACCTCCACACCCGCTTCTGTTTGCGGGATACCATGTTTTCTAAAGGAGACCTGCCCGCTGGGTGTTGCTAATGTTACGTTGGTCTCTGAATTCCGCTCATACGGTCCGTCTTTTTAATAACTCCGGAGTTAGCGACAGCTCGGACACAATGGTTCCGGGCAAAAAAGTTTCCGACCACTAGGTGTCAGTATTGATTATCTTTCGAAATCAGACTTTCGTGAAGCAACCCTGTGTTACGACAGTGACGTTAATAATACTTTCAGGAGATTATTGCAATCTTCTTCATTTTTATGTGGTTTGTATAAATAAACTCTTTCTCATCTTTGGGTAGCTATACCTTCCCATCTTACCACCTATTTAGATGATGTAATTTGCTGAGGATATTCTCTTGATAAAATCTGTGAAAAATCTTTTTTTTTTTTAAAATTGAATAGAAATGTGGAAAGTTAAATGTAAAAGATAATTTTCACAATCTCCCGCAACAGCGGATGAAGCGGGTATCGAAAATGAATGAATAATTTTTGTCAATCCAATGGACTGGCGTTTAAAAACATATGGATTGATGCACAGAACCCAGTTGCCCTGAATCTAGCTGTACCCGCTCAGAATTCCCTCCACCTACAGTAACTCTAAGATGATATGATGCACCAACCTATACAGTTGCCATGACTGAGAAAGTATGTTACAGTAAAATGAATGCTTGCTATTCAAAGGCACTTCTTCTAATATGTTGGAAGGTTCAGTATTGGATGGAATTTAACGCAGTTTGTGTGTGAATGCAGAATAATGTTAAAGGACCATCACAGATTGGCTCCACTTTCAGCAACATGTTTGAATATTAACACACACGATTCTACACACATCATTCTATGAAATCTGCACTACCCTAAATTATCATTCAAGTCTAAGTTAAAACGACACTATCATTTGCATCAGTGGGATTAGCCACATCAGTTAAAGCATATGAAGTCTTTGTGTGTTGTTCTTGGGTAATGTCTCACTTGCACATACATCGATCATTACCTGTAATGCTTAAATCAGGCCAGCTGAGACTCTGAACTGGCTTGGTACTCCTGCAGATGACAGAGCATCCTTTTAGTGCCAAAGGAGGGAAGGATGCACAATGGAGAGGATAGAAGAGGGAATGAAGGGATACTTTGTGCCCTGCTAAGAGGATGGTTTTATCTGAAACTCACATAACCCAAGATCCGGAGCCACTCACTGCTTCGCCACTTCCTTTCTTTTTGGCTGTCGGAAACGACGTGTCTCCACTAATGATGTACACCTTTGATATATCTGACATCTCAGGAGCCATGGAAGCTGGGCAGAGAGTGAGGAATAAAGAGAGACCTGATTTTTCCATTTAGATATTTCAGTCTCTACGTAGATTCAAGCTCATTCTTTGTTACACATTCTCTGAGATTTAAATTTGGGAACTTCCTGAGTTATCCAGTGTAGACGAGTGTCTGACGCACCCTTGTCCTACAAATCCTCCGGTGGAACATGCATCTCTAAAAAGAGCCCTAAAAGCACCAAGATGCCTCTGAAAGACAGGATATCCCTGGTCAGGAACATATACCTTGCCCACCCTTTGCCTTTCCTGCTTGGCCTGCTGAGTCCTATCCTGTCCATGAGGTCTGTCATCCTCAGGGGACATTACAAGGAGCAGAGCATTCAGACCAGGCAACAGGAAGGTAAGGGTCCTCCAAGACGCTCCAGGGGTCAGCGTATCATCCTACCACTCTATGGCCAGGCCTGCGTCAGGGTCCGGTCTGCTGGCTATGCAGCTCAGCCTCCATTGTTTGGCTGGAGCAGAAAAGCGTGCACGCTTCCTTTGTCTGTTTTCAACACAACATGGTTTATTAGGTTCTGATTTATTGGACATGTGATCTCTGACATGCAGCTGATCAGGCTGCAAGCTGGACCCACACAAAGCCTCAAGCTATTGGTCATCCACTGATACGATAATGAGTTTTCATTACTGCATAGTTTTCATTGAAACTTAAATGATTAGTAACTTGTAACTAAAGCTTCCAGAGACATGCAGTGGAGGAGAAAGATGATGAGTTGTTGTGTGGAGGAAACATTAACTCATGTGAATGAAAAGAGGACACTGGAGTTAAGTAGAAGAACCTCCAATTTATACTTTACATCACTTGAGTAAATGTATTTAGTCTTGAACTATTTTTATTATCCAAGATGAATTGGATACTTTCCAATTTTCCAATATTTTCCAGTACATATTGGATATTTTCATCATCCATTGTATGCATGTAATAAGCATAATTCTAGAGTTGCAGCTGGCGGAGATTAAATGACTATATTATAGAAGCTTTCATTTTTGTTTACTGACTCGTCTTATGAAAACAAATACTGTTGCCTTTCTGATGCAGAAATTTAGACCACATTGATATTCCAGTCACATTTGAACACAGAAATAGACACAATTTTTAAAAATAGCGTTTGGCTGAAGGAAAGGTTTGATAATGATTCTTTGCATGCTGCTGAGTGCTTGTCACAGAAAGCCTTGAGAGAGAGAGAGAAAGAGAGAGAGAGAGAGAGAGAGGGAGAGAGAGAGAGGGAGAGAGCGAGAGAGAGAAGACCGTTTATACCCTCAGGACTCCCTGTGGCAACCCTGCTTGTCCGTTCTTCACACTCTGTTATTACAGAGGAATGAAAACATTTGTGTAATCATTCTGAGCAGTCGTCCCAGACAAACATCCAGCCTATATGTGATCAAAGGGCATAAATCCCCCTTTTCTCTTGCAGTACTTTGTTTCTGGCTTTGGCAAAGTTCATGCCATGAAATCAGGGTAACACGATCACATTAGCTTCATAAAACTCAAAAACCCATGAAAATAATCTCTCCAGATTATGTTTCACAGACATGACTTTGATGCCAACAGGTGGAGGATAATGTGACAAATTGTCATTTGAAAAAAAAGAAGAAAAAAAAGCAACCGCATGGAATTACAAAATGTACTGTGTTCTGTTCCATCAATAAAGCATGTTGTGTCGGCTCTGCATGCAGGAGTGCCACAGGGTGTATCTGATTTAGTGTCCCAGTTTTATTCCCAACAAGCTGTCAAATACAACTGGCTTTCAGGAAATTCCTGTTCTGCTCCCCATTTTGTGGACAAACTTCTGAGTCGTCTCTGTTAACAAAGAAATAGTTTGCATGTAATTATTTGTGCCTTGGCTGGAATAACATGAAATGCCACTGGGGGAAGTGATGAAGGAGTGATTGTTGCTGGATTTTTTTAAACTTATTCGTCAGATTTCACTTATCTGACATTAAAAACAGATCAGTTTTTTTTCCTCTACAAGGAATTCAGCTTTTGCCACATTTACCTAAATGCCCCACAGCGGTGAAATGTAATTGTGGCTGATTTAGACTAAGCCATTCTTCATCACAGGTTTTACACAAGAGCAGATCATTGACTTGCACAGCAAATTAGCAACTAAGGATTAGTTAAATCCTTCTATCTCCTTCTGTTGTTCTGTGAAAATCTCATTAGCATCTGAATGGTTCATTATTGAATTCTAATTAAAGATCAATATATTTTTTATCAAATTTTTTGAATTTGAAATAACCTATTAAGATATCACATGGTTAATTGTGATATTAACAAAAAGTAAAACTTCTAAATTGGTTTAGACAAGTTGTTGTAATTAACCCTGATCACACTTACATTTCTGGGACGAAGTCAAATGTCATTAGAGTTGATCCAATTTAGAATGTTTGTATTCACTGATTGTGTGAGCAAATCATCAGACGAGAAGAAATAAGCCTGCTTGAAAAAGGAAATAGAAGTCAGATATGCATTTCCTGCAGACATACACTTTGATTCTGGTGGAACACAATGGGAGTGAGACCTCCCCTCAGCAATGCACCAACAGGAAGACCCACATTCACTGGATGGGAGAAAATACATTCCAGCCACATTTAACTCATCAGACAGAACAGAGTGAGACCAGAGAAAGAGATTAATTGTGGGGTTTTTTTCAAAGCACCTTTTTATTACAAATCATAAAATGTGGATTCCAAATGATGTGTATTCACTAAATGTTTTTTTTTAAATTCATTAACATTTACTCTTTCACACACAGACTCACACACACCCACAGGCTGTCGAACCAGTCACCTTTTAATTGGGCTCTCCACCAGCCTGAAAACATTTGTCAGCTGCCATCTGTCTGTCTGTCTGCAACTCACAATCCACCCTCCCACTATCTCCGTGTCTCCTTACAACACGCTTATCAGACTCCTTTACCTCCTATTGACTGGCACACCCTTTCTACACACACACACACACACACACACACACACACACACACACACACACACACACACACACACACAGACACACATAACACTGCTGGTTGTGATGATATGACCGTCAGAGCTGGGGAATTGAACAGGCTGATAGAAATCACACCTTCTGCGCTAACAAATGAAAACAAGAACAGCAGGGGCAAATGCATGACGAATACATTTCACTGAGATTCGAAGACATCATACATCAGCTGTTTACACAAAGTTCATGAAAGAAACATTTGAGCATGTGGTCCTTCAAAAATACATTCCGCTTTTTCTTAAAATAAAAACTAGTTCATTTTGTCCCTTGTGTTGAAAGTCGTTCATTCTGCTGCCCTGCGACCCAAAGCGGGCCTGAAGTTTGAGGGAAGTCAGACCCCAAAACCATTAACCCGCCTGTCCATTTCATTCGTCTGCAAAATGGAGCAAAGTTGAGGCCCTGAAATGGACCACAGACGATCTTGGAAGCAAGCACAATGTGCTGCAAAGTTTTCTTTATTAACCTGCAAAATACCCAGCATGCTTCTGGGCCCTTGGCAGTTGTCACACCTTTGTGGCCAGAGATTGAGCCTCCGTCTTTTGAGAGGACAGGGAGCTGGCAGGGCTGGCGTGCAAGGACTTCTTCAGGTTGAGTAGGCAAAGACACTGGGATCTGAAGCGCAGGTCGAAGAAGGCGTAAAGAATGGGGTTGAGGCAACTGTTGATGTAGGCCAGGCAGGTGGCGTACGGGTGAGCCAGCAGCAGGAAGCGCAGGAAGGCACACGTATCTGGAAACAAGTCCAGGTAGGAGAGGGCATCGGCGCTCTTCACAACATGGAAGGGCATCCAACAGGCAGCAAAGACCACCACCAGAGTGGTGATGATTTTCAGAAGCCTCCTCTTGCGTTGGTCCTCTTTGCGCAGCGTGTTGAAGTGGCGAGTGACGGTGCAGCCGATGAAGCCGTAGCACACCATCATCGCCAAGAAGGGCAGGAGGAAGCCCAGCGCTGAGGAGGAGATGCTGAGACCAGCAATCCACAGGTTCTCTTGATTCTTGTTGCTCACCACCAGACTGAAATCCATGGCGCAGGATGTGCGGTTGCTAGTTGGGTCGTACTTGGTGGTGCGGAAGATGAGAGTCGGGGCGGCCAGTAGACCAGACAGCAGCCAGATGACCATCAGGGAGATCCGCGTGTTTCCACGGGTGCGCAGCTGGGTGCTGGACATGGAGTGGACAATGGCGAGGTAGCGGTCGAAGCTCATGCAGGTGAGGCAGAAGACGCTGGCGTACATGTTGAGCAGCACCACGTAGCTGCTGATCTTGCACAGGGCCACCCCGAATGGCCAGTGGTAGCCCATGGCGGTGTAAACGGCCCACAGAGGCAGGGTGATCACAAAGGTGAGATCGGCCAGGGCCAGGTTTCCGATGTAGACGTCGGTGGCCCGCCGTTTACCCTGGGCTCTCCACACTGTGAAGATGACCACCCCGTTTCCAGAGAGGCCCAGGATGAAGATGAGCATGTAGAGCACGGGGATGACGGAGTAAGACGGCGTCCACTCGGAATAGTCACACATGGAAGAGTTCTCGTTCTCGTCGTAGTCATAGTATTCGTAAGGTTCTGCCGTTTGCTCCATCTCGGAGTCTTCTCTTCTTGTCCTGAGTTAAAGAAAAAGAATAAGACCACCGTCACTGCAGACAGGCTCACCACAGCACACTGAAGACTGTTGTTGCATGTGAAAATGTGCCCCCGCCTTTATAGTCCCCCACACTTGTAGCCCGGCAGGACGGCCCCCTCCTCCCCTCCCACTGCCCTCCTCCTCCTCCCTCCGCTCTGAGGAACATGTGTTCATGTCTAACTTTGTCACCACTCCCTGAATTTGCACTCACCATGTAATAAAGGGGGGGGGGGTGTCATCTCAAAAGACTGAAGATGGAATGGTAACAGAATTTTTTTTTCCTTTTTTTTAAACTATTTTTTTAATGTTCTATTTATTTAATTATCTATTTGCATATTTATTTATTTATTCATTAATTACATAGAATGATGCTGGATTGGACATGTTTGGACTAGACCAAGTCAAATGCAGTCACATCAGGTCACATAAAAGAAAACATTTTAATATGAATTGAGAGTCTTTAAGACACTGGAGCACTATGTTGAAATGCAAAGAGGATGATCGGCTTCCATTTGTCTCTCTGGTCTCTTGTCAGAACATGTTCAAGAAAGTACAACCACAAACTGAAGACAAAGTAAAGGTTGGCTTTTAGGAATTGCATGTTGACAATTAAACTGTGATGTTCATTGAAAAAAAATTGGTCAAAAGAGGAAGTTTAAAAAATGTAAAAAGTGTGGTTGACAGACTTTATTCAGGTCAATGAATATATTAAAACACAACCAAAATAAAAACTATCATCATATTTCTTCATACATTTAGTCGATGATAGTAGTAAATGATAGTATGACAATAAACTTACTCAAATTAATAACAGGAATACAATAAGATAAGATTTTCCTCTATAAGTCCCACAGTGGGGAATTTTCCATTTTACAGCAGCATAAATATTGTGGGGTAAGACACACAGATATAGAAAAATAAAAACTAAATAAATAAGATAAATAATAAGTAAAGAATCAGCACTATGCACATTGTAAGGAATTAGAAATTTTACAATTTAGAAATTCATAGTGGATTTACAAAAAGAAGAATTTTAAACCTCAAGACTCAAAAGCCTCTTAGTCAAACTGGCAAAATTATGTTACGTTAGTAGATAAGCAGAATTAATAATTATGTCAGAGAGAGTTAGACTTTTAGTTAAACAAGGAACAGATTTCAAATGATTGCAATTTATTTAAAACAAACTTGTGTTGTGGAAACTAATGTCATCTAAATCGTTATATCAAATTCTAGTGGCAATCTCAAATCTGCCAAAATAGTTTTTTGAATGACTGAATGATATAACCATAAAATGACAGTAGGTCTAAATACTGTGTGAAATAACATTAAAGAGGAGAAGAAGGTTTCTTTATTTGAAGCTACTGGAAGGAACCAAAGGGGGACACATTAAGAGGAACATTTGTCCTTCTTGTCTCTCGGGTGTATTTGTCGGCCCAGGTGGGACGTCTCAGGCCTCTGGCTGCTCCATCTCTCAGCAGAATGGTAGCAGTGGCGCCATGGAACCAATCTTTAGACACAACTACTGTATCACTCAACAATGTGTTTCTCCACTGATCCCTTCCTCCACTTCTCCATCTTTGCCTCCACCTCTCCCTTCCCGCTCTTCTTCCTGTGAACGCAAAGACAAGGGTTTGTTTTTCTGCTTTTACCATCATGAACTTGCTTGTCTTTTGCCAGTTTATTGCGATGTAAACATCTGATAATCAAACTGTTGCGGCTGTACTTCTGTACCTCTTCCTAAACTCTTTTGCTCCTCTTGATTGTGCGTCCATTCTTTTGGCAGAACAGGAAGAGAGCGGAGTGAAGCAAATCAAAGTGAGCTTCCTATCGGTGTTCTTGTGGGTGTGAGATCTGTTTATAGTGGCGCTCACTGACACACATGTGAATATACACTTAAATGACACATCAGGCCTCTATGAATACATCTATCCGGTTTGCTCACTTGTCCCAAAATTCCCTTTTGTGTCGTGATTATAGAAAGACAGGAAAAGAAATACATTTGATGCCAGTTTCTTTTATGTATAACTTTTTTTTTATGCATTCCTTGAAAACTGTGCTTCACACAGAAAATTCACATTCTTGCTATTTTTAACCAACAGGAGCGATCATTTCCAATTGGTTTGACCTGTGGGGCATTTATATTTTCACTTAACATGCCAGAGGCCCCCATTTTGACAGCATTCAGCTCGTGTTTTTCCCTTTAATAGCCCACCTGTGTCCCGAATTGATTGTTTGTCACTGTTTGTGCTTTTCTCCCTTGTGTGGCCCTATGCAGTAAACCACACACCATGAAGGAACCACACACTCCTACTTTGTGCTCTTATTTCACCACAGCATGGCATTTCACCCATCCGTCATCGCTTGCCTTCATTTGACAGCGATGAGGCAGTAATAGACAGAAGAACCGGGGATTTAGGGAGGATAATGTGACTTTTCTAAACACACACACACACACACACACACACACACGCACACGCACACGCACACACACACACACAGAGACAGATGTTACCATGAGCCAATCTGTCTGCAGGGCTGCAGAGCATCCGTTTGATCTCCTATCGAGACCCCTCATGTTTATGAGCCTCTTTTTGGTGATACTGGCAGAGCCAAAAGTCTGTGAGGTGTGTGTCCTCCTCGTTTAGGTGTGTGTCGGAGTCGGTGGGGGTCCGACAGTTGTTTGATGTGTATACTAAGCTGTCACAGACCACATGCAAGAAGCCTTCCCACCACCCCCTGTGCAGAGACAGCTGGTTTGTCAAGGAGTTATTTGTTAGCAACTAGAATTAGACCTGAGCTTTTCCGAAAAATTCATGATATCACACGCCTGAGATGATCGCAGCTTGTCGACCCTGATGATTAACAGACCCTCCGGCAAACACTGTGAGTCATCAGCTGTGGTTACATTACCAGTTACATTAACAGTCTGATCTGAACTTTAATTATCTGAATGCTGCTAAAAGGTAACACTTCCAGGGGAACAGGATAACTCTGACATTTGGTCGTCTTTACTGCCTGCTCCTCCTTGTTATCTTCTCTTAACCCTTTCAAGATAAGGCGATGAGGTGATTGACACCAACTTGTTGGCCACAAAAGCTACACTGATGGGAGACGTTTATGTTTTCTAAATGCTGCTGGAAAGACGTGTGTGCTTTAAAGATGTTTGCAGGATTGGAGCAAGTCTTACAAAGTTTATATCTATACCTGTGTCTTTAACTTGATTTAGCTGAATTTCCGATAATTTTGACTTGTTGCAGGTCTGTTGTACTGTGTGAGGGAAAAAAAAGATTTTCCTTGCATTGTTTAGAGAAGGGTTAGGCATGTTTGGACAGGAACCCACAGGGAGGGCAGGAGATAATGGGATGAGGTCCTACAGATGGAAATCAACATGACAGATGCCATGACACACATTTACTTGTGCCTGTGGGGAAACTTGTCTTCTAATTGGGGTGTGCAGGCCGAAACATCACCAAAAATAAGGAAGTACTGTATATGATGCTAGATAAAAGTTGAGACTATTACAACTAAATGATGTGTGTCATTTATATGCATTTGAATTTTTTAAAAAAAATGGTCGAGAGTCCTTTGAAGTGTTTTCTTCTTCTTGTCAAGGATTAAATTCTAAGGAGCAAAGCTTACCATGCGTTAACTAATCTGAATATATTGGAAGTATACGTACGTATTTTAAAATGATGCTTTTATTCTTAATAACTGTACAGTAACATGATAATATGTGCTTTTAACAGTTTTTGAGTAATTTAAATACTCAAAATTAACAGTCCGATATTTGTGACAGACAAACAGTCCGTGCAGTGAAACAATATAAACCTGATCTTTATTTTTTTGTGTATTTTTTGGAAAACCGACGTATCAACGAAAACGACTTAAGTCAAAACATTCTGTACCTGTATTTTATGTCATGGTGTGTTGTTTTTATGTCCTATTAGTTTTCCAGAAAGTCTTAGGGAATAGTTCTTTTGTATTTGGAGTAGCAATGACATCTAAATGACCTCAGATGGTGATTATAGATTTGTATTAAATAAAAAACAACTTACTACGACTACCTGTATATGCCACATGTGTACTGTTAACATACTTGGTTTGTATACCGGTGTTTTCACATATACCTCATCTGAATATATTCAATCAGTTATAGATCAGGCTCCACAGGCTTGATGACCCCACTGTACTGCAGCTGTCAGACATCCAGAACAGCAGCAGCAGCTATTCTGAGCCAGCAGCTAACCCTCATATGTCTGCAACGTCTCTTTTCCGTTTGTAGGCAAGTCGACCAGCGGACTGTTGATATAAATTTTCCTGCTTTCAACATGTTGTTGTCCTCTCTGGCAGAAGATACTGGACTGAAATATCCATCAAAATACAAATGGCAGGACAGGAGAGGGAAATCCCACACAGCTTTCACAAAAAAAGGTATAAATAGCACGCACACTTGCACTCAAGGTCGCTGATGACAATATGACTGTTAGAAAAAGGTGGGGTGCCTCTTTGTCTCTTACAGAGGAGCTGAGAGGAGTTCAAATCGCAGGAAGCAAAAGGGAGAGGTTCATTTATCTGGGGTAGTGGCGGTGAAGTTAACACTGCTGCTGCAACTTATTTGTTGACACGGATATGTGTGGCTTTTCACTCAGCTAGATGATGAACAAAGGACCCATCGAACACAGCACGCCAGCACTGTCGCTCATAATTCTATTTAGAATGAACCATTGCTGCTACAGTCAGTCAGCTGCTAACATGGCTTTAGACTCCACTGTAATTGTGTTGGCATTTACTCATGGATTTATGAATAGGACATAAATACAAGTCATGCCAAACTGAAGCACTTTTTACAGAAATTGAGGTTCTTTTTGTCTTGTTTTTTTTTTTTTTTGTTATTGTTTTATCCATAATGGCACTCCAATGTATAATTTTAGCTTTCTCAAAGGAGCTGTGGCTATAGAATTTAATTTTACATATACCTATACTTCATGTGACAAATGTCAAGGAGCTTGCAGACTCCCAATTTCCACACACTTTCAGTCAATTTTTTCCTTTCTTAAGCACCAGCTAACTTTTTTTAAAATTCTGTTTCTAACCACAGTGCAAGATCACAGGAATAAGAAACACGATGCACCATTACACCTTAGAAACGACAGAATGTTGAGGCGCAGTCGGGGCATGATGGCCCCACATTGAACATGCTGTTAAAAGGGGCTTGAGACAACAGAGATGGGACCACATGCTGTTCAGTTAAACGGTTGCTCTATTGAAATGCAGGGCTTATGTGACCTACTAAAACAGCTGCACAAGTAGAGATAAGAAACTGAAATTTAACTAAACTTAAGTTTACTTTAGCCACAGTATGCTAGTGTGGGTCTTACCGGATGAAGACAGTCTGGAACAATAAACATTTGAATTATTTTTTATGGTATAGTAAAAATTTCCTTCAAAGAGCCTTGACATTGTAACTGCATTCCGTCAGGAAAAATTATTTAAGGCTATAGACAGTTTAAATTACATCATAAGGTTTAATAATAATTCATGGAACCTTCTTCCTGTAAGGTGACCAGGAGGCCAGACGCTCTTCTCTGTTGCATTTGTGACTAATATAATTTAGAAAACTGTGCAAAGCGGCGATGGATCAGGGAACAGAATGCAGTCTGAAAAGAGTTTTTAGAAGCTCTGCAGGAATCTTTAATCCTTCATGTGTAACACAAAACCTTTCATTGATTTTTATGGGTGTCCCAACTTCACAGAATTTTGAAACATAAGCCAGCAGTTTAGTTTCAAACTTCAGAGGCATACACACAAATGCAAACAAGTAAAATAAGATATGATAAGATACTTCTTTATTAGTCCCACAGTGGGGAAATTTCCATTATTACGACTACATAAGCAGAGTGAGGTAAGTAACAGAGATATAGAAGAATAAACACTCCATAAATAAGATAAATAATGAGAAAGGAAAGAAGCAGCACTATAAACATTATTAAGAATGAGCAATTTTACAATTTACAAATTTATTTGTTTGCTTTTACACTAATTTCTGTGGAATTCTTTTCATTATTTGCCAAATTTAATTTACTTTCCAAAGTAATTGTATTTGCTGGAAACTTATAACTGGGCGCCACATGCGTGCGTCCCACTAAATTCTGTTCCGGGTTTATCAGGGGCACATTGTACATATCAGGCGCTCTCTTCCTTGTTCTCTCCCTATCTTTCTCTCTCTCTTTTTCTTCTTCTCTCGTTCACAAACACACTCAGTGACCCTCCCACCCACCCCCATCCTCCATGTATCCCCTCTGTACTACTAACAAGGAAAGAGGGGACTAGATGCACGGGAAGAGAGAAGACAGTGGGGATGTGGCATAACAATGGCAGGAAGTGACTTCAGATCAATACAGATTAACAAAACACACCAAAACAGAAGCACCGAGCCAACAAACATCCCCGATGAAGAGATAAACAAGTAACACAAACAGATCTTATTATTTATGACAAGTTCCAAGACCCACCAGCAAGACAGTTTCAGAGAATACTTTATCTGTAGGGTCATTCTTTTGATAACTCATCTGCAGTTCGATTATGCTACAGGACATGGTCCAGATCAACACCCTTAATGACCGCAATCGTTTGTTCAATCCAAAATGGTTTGACCACAAATAAAGGCTGTTAATCAAAAAAAAAGTATTACATGTTCAAACACATACCGTGTGTGTAAACTATCACAAAAGGAAGTGTTAAAACCTGAAGAATGAGCAACGACTTGTGTTTGCAGGAAGCCTCAGGAGTCAACAGGGACACCGGTGGAAAAGGAGAAAGGCCGCTCAGGAGTTCAAAGGTCACAACAAGGTCCCTGAACCTCACAGGTCAGGAGGTTGTATAAAGAGTAACCAGGAGCCTGCTCGAATTTAAACATATCAATCACATTGGAAGAAGGATAATTCAATGATCTTACACAATCGAGAACAGGGGAAGGCCTACCTCCACCAACGCCACTGTCACTAAAAACCAAACAATAGGACCATAATTTTCAGATTGTGTCTAAACAAAACTCTTGAAACAATTCTCCCAGCAAGAGATCAATTATATGATTGAACCCGTGGGCTAGCATGCAGCATGTCGCCATGATGACGCCACTTTACGCAGATCTGCCTCAGGCCACATTCAGTGACCGACTAATTCCCTGACCCTAGAAAATCAAGGTCTGAACTTTGCATTGCAACTTTCCTGTTATGATATTTAATTTACTGACAATCACTAGTAGACGGGCACAATGTCTCCTATCAGGGTCTGAAATGACTCTGCTGTGTGAATCAATCTGATGATGGTGTGTGAGTCCCCCAGCTGCAGAGATCAGGGGGATTCCAGCACTGGAACCAAACAGGTGTGTGATATAATTTCCCAAACATGAATTACTAACCAAGCGTCCAAATACATGATGGATCTGAGATCATTTGGTTTACATACCCAGCTACTGTTATCCCGTGGAGAACCATTAGAGGACACACACATCCTGTCCACTGTCCATTGAACAAGCATCTGTCTGACCCCTGACCCCTTCTACTCAGTTTCTGCTTCCTGTCCCACATGCAGCTCGGTTAGTTGACATATTTCACCAAAAAGTTTTGCCTAAAGAGTTCTCAGCCCCGTGTTCAGTCACTAATACATGAGACGAGCTCAAAAAAGGAGACAAGTGCAATCATGCATTATGTTGCATAAAAACTTACCCTGCATTCACAGATTGTACTAAAAGCAACAATAAAAATCCAGTCATTATCAGTGGGTGTTTGGTACCCCTGACCTTCTCCCCTCCTAATCCCCCCCTTTGGGTAGGGGGGACGGATGGGGGGGGGGCAAGCCGGGGATAAGGATTCCAGTCAGAACCTCGGTCCTTGTTACCAAAAAGCATTAGAGGAGCTTTACAGCCCACAAAACCAGACTATAATCTCCCAGACTCTTTACACATATGTCCTGGTGAGATTATCCACCTTACTCTACCTACCCCTCCCCCATAAACAGCTACAGTATGTAAACAGACTTGACATGTATGGGGTGTCGGTTTACACACACACATGCATGTTGAGATAAAATGTTATATATGTAAGTTTGGAATGTAAGTGTAAAAAAATAAGCGAATAGTCAGAGGCGTACATCTAAAACACCAACAACACATCCTCTGGTAATCTGAATGTAATCGTCCATTTTCACTAATGGGAAGCAGGTGTAGATATTCTCCACGAGGGACACGCAATAACCTTGTTTATACAACCAGCACAAATTTATAAATTTCAAACATGGGACCTAAATGGTTTCATTCCCGTTTTCGGTGCATGTGACGTCTGCTTGACCTTATTTGCCGCTGTGATGACGAGATCTTTGTAGTTTGAACACAGATGTAATCCAGCAACAGGCTGCACGAGGAAGTCACATGTGTGCAACAACATAGATTATTTATCATGTGAACTTAGTTGAGGTGGAGGATAAGATTCCTCCTGAGATGTAAAATCCAGCCTCACAGTCGAACAAACTGCTGCTTAATGTTTCAGCCTCTGATGAGATTTAAAGCTGAAGGACTTTGTGGACAAACTGGACCTCCTGGATCATATTTCATCTTCTCACCCATATGCGTTGCAGCATGTTTGCACCAACACGGCCCCTTGGGAACTATTTTCAGTCTGGTTGTGGCATCAGCAGCGGCGCAGACTAAGACTAAAACGGCTACCAGAATTTCTAAAGAGTCAAATTCAGCAGAGATTCTCTCAATATGATCTCGGTATCATGTAAAGATTTATTGCGGTCACATGACAGAGTGGATTATGATGAGACATCGCTGCAACTAAACCTCTAAATTCTTCTTTTTTTCCAAAAGTGGGGGCATGTCTGGGTCAGGTAGCCATAAAGCCGGTTTCCATCACATCCTCCATCATCTAGGGTGGGGTCCAATTGAGAAGCAGCACAGGGGAACACAGATGGGTGGGGTGGGGGTGGGGTTTTTTTTGGCAGGGTGTGTGCGTGTGTATGTGGGGGTGGGGGGTCTAGCGTTAAACACGCTAGACTTGTTTACAAATCAAGGAATCCGCAAGAGATAATGAAAGGAGACAAATACAAAAATGCTAGGCATTCACAAACGAAAAACAAATTCTTCTGACAGAGGAATAAAAACCCACCATGTAGGAGGAGGGACACACGAAAAATCTCACCCTTTAGGTTATTGGATGTGATTCAGTCAGATTCAGTATTACATCTTCGATAATAAGTATATTCTCTACATGAGTGGAGAAACAGCAGTTGGATTTTATGCCTTTAAGTGACTTCTGTGGTTTCAATGCTTGGGTATATTAAAAACTAAAGGACAGTTTTCTTGGCCGTCCAGCTCTCAGACTACAGGTGAACCTTGTTGGGGAAGAAGAAGGCCTGTATAGACGCCCAAGACTCCTTTCAGAGAAATACTGGTTGCTGTGGGAATTCGCCCCATTTGAGATGCAAATTCCTGGCAGAGCTGAAAGAGCCGGGGAAACAGGTGTCCAAGGAAGTGTGCTGCTGTGTGTGGGGGCGTGAGGGTGGGTGTGAGGGTGCTGAATGATAACACAGGGTGTATTGAAGTCCAGCTTGTTCAACTCAGTCTGGATGGCACCTCTCTCGTCTTTGTTTAATATGAAATGCAGGGAAAGAAAGGCAAAAGCCAAAGGTTTAAACTTTTATTGAATCAAAAGTTAATATAAAATAGCTTGACTTCAAGTTACATAAACTTCCTACATAAAGGTCAGAAGCAGGTAGTGGATTTTCAAGCTCCGGGCTCAATCGATTATCGATTTAATTATAAAAGTTGATCGTCTCATCATCCAAACTGGAGTGTATGTTAAATTTAAATTATGTTAATTTAAAAAACCTCCAACACCAACAGCAACAGGATTTAGTTTTAATATCCATCAGAAGTTCATAGAGGACTGACTATATCCTGTAAATATCTGATCCTTCTTACTGACTGGGTCAATCAGGACTGGCACTGGTTCTGTCAATTCATGACAGTATAGTAGGAACTCAAGGAAAGTCAGTTGAATGTGATCCAAGCCGTTGCTACAGAAAACATTTAAAACCTTCATACTTTAACCTTTACAAGACGGGTGAACCGCAACTCTTCATTAGCAATAAAAAAATTGACTCATAGTAAATCTTTAAATAAAAATCTGCTCAGTGTTTAAAATCAAAGCACCCACCACCGATTTCCATTAGAAAACAAAAACATCTCAGTTGCACAAGAAAAATTTAAATGTTGAATTGATTCAGAGTTTTTCAGGCAATTTCTTCATTAAAACACAAAACAAAAGTTGTTTCATGAACTGTTTGATCACTATCAGAGATTTGAAGATGATTTTTGATATCTGTTGCTATTCAAACACTTTAGTCTTTTTTTGTAAACATTCAAATCACTGGCCAAAAACAAGGAGTTGCTTATCTTTAGATGAATTTTACCATTAGAGCATAACTGTTGGATATTCAAGTTGCATCTTACTTGACCTTCTTTATTTGTTCTAAATTTTGTTCTGGTTTCATTAAAAAAATTGATTAAAATTTCATTTATGGCTGTTTGGTCAACAAAATCAGCACCATGGCCCTAATGTTTCCATAGGCTTCCCCGATTCAGAATGTAAAATTGAGATATAAATTAACAATAGAGAAAAATTCAGTTTGGGTATGAATTAAAAAATCATTTTTTCTTACAATTTCAAATCTTCAAAAGGACCCACAATATTATGTAAAAAACCAACAAACAAACAAAATTACAGCCTCGTAGTAAAGTTATATTTCTCATTCATTACACTAATATAAAACTACTGCTCTCCCAAACAAACAATCGAATACTGTGTCCCAATACGATTGCGTAAACTGCTTGGACAACACGTATTTTAAAAAGTGTACAAAAACCATCTTTGGCTTCGTGGCACAAAATCTCCTTGCACAATTTTTCCTTCATTTCAGACTGACACAACTTGTGTCAGATTCCACTTTCCACAGGCTGGCTGCTGGTGATTGAATGAGACAAAGAAATGGTCTCCAGGCGACCTCTAGTGTTCAATTGAAGTAAAATCCCGCATGCAGCAGAAGATTGGTCAAACCCTGCAGACGCTTCTCTACAGGTCAGTGAGGATAACTGAGCTGAGCAAACCAGCAGAGTTATGAATCTCTATGTTGTGGATAAAGAGGAAGACTACAAAGGCAAAGTGCTCTAGAAAAGGCCTCAACGCTTAAGACTAAATCAGACTTCATTTTACCTGAGCACTGCCTTTAAAATGTTAAAAACAAGCAGCAGCTGAGACTCCAGGACTGTACAGCAAACCCCTGAGTGTTCAGTCATACTGTAATAAAAGTTGCTCCCACCTCATGACACATTATCGTCATCTGCTGTTACTTGAGTTCAATTATAATGACTTTCTCATGACAGCTTTTAATGACATGACGCTGAAAATGTGTTGAATATTACAGCGAAACAAATGAGTTTTGCCAGCTTTTACATATTTCAAAATATTTTTAAATGCCATAACATTTTCCCAAGTGTTGCAGATGTAAAAACCACCATCTTTTAACAGGTGGTCATGAAGAGGTTTGTCATGTTAGCGTCACCGCTAAGCTGGAAACGGGTGTACTGCAATGGAATGTTGTAGCAGAATGCTGGTGTGGTGTGTTGTGATGGAATGTGTTTGGCACTAACCCAGCTACAGGTAAGTGTCATGGTCTGCACTGCTCAGACTTTCTTTGGATCCACCAGTGGACACGTTATTGAGGAGGGCGGAGGCGTCGGCGGGAGGGAGGTAAGGATTAATGGGCTCCTCCTGCGGAAGGATCGTTTTCTTCAGGAGTTTTCTTTTAGATATTACACTTTCCTTCGCGTTCTGTGCCACGTCTTTGTCCTCCATAAGCCCCAGAGGAGGCTCCACAATGATGGCCGGTCTCTGTTTAAGGTCTTGTTTGTTGGGTGGCTCGGCAGCCATGATGGCTTTGGCGCCGTGCATCCTGGGAGGGGACTTGGAGTGCAGTTCTCCATGACTGTCTTTCCAGCGCCGCACCTGAGCATGGTGTTCCTTTTCAATGTCTTTCTCAGACAACTGCAGGTGAATGATCTACAACACAAAGGGAGAAAGAGGTTAAATACCCAGTGATGACTGTTTTTACCTGAGCTATTCCAACACATTACGGATGAATTCGTCAATTTACACAAGAGGACCAAATCTCTGCATGACAGAATGGAACTGCACCTCGTGCACTAGGAAGCTCTCTTGCATGTATTGGGGCTGTATGTTTCGGAGCAGCTCCATGGTCTCATAGAGACCTTGACAGGCCTTCAGTTTCTCTTGGGATCCCAGCGTGCATTTCAGCAGAACCAGACCAACTCGGAAGAGGATCTTCACTCCTGGGAACCAGATTGTATCAGACAACATGTAGCTACAGCAGCTCGTTCATTTCACAGAAACCAAAGAGTACTTAAATGGATAAAGTCTGGTGCTGCCATGTGTCACGACGTTTTGCAGCGTGGCGATCGAAGTCATAAATATTCTTATATTCTTCTCCTCAAAGTAAAGGAAGAGATCGTTTATTTATTATTCATCTGCAATGTTACTTTAAAGGTGATCGTGCTCTGGTGTTTTACAAGTAAAATGAAGGATTACTTTCAGTATTAGTCACATGAACAGGACTGGGGCCAGATTACACACTGCTGCTGTGTGTTTAAACACACTTATTATCAAACACACACATTAACAGTTCATTATAACTGCTTTTGATATTTAGCGGTAAAACCTGCAGGAGTAACAGACTTAGCTTGCTGTAACCACAGGGCGTGTTTGCTTGCTGTGCTCTCCAATGCTGCTCTCCAAGTGAGCACACAATATTTACCATCAGCACAATGCATTTTCATTCATCAAAAGACATTATGCGTTAGCATCTCACCCTCACACAGGAACGTGTCCCAGACACGCAGCACTGAAGCCCATGGAAGAGTCCGAGAAAAGGCGCACATGAACCACTCGGTCATGTACAGGATGGGTTCCAGCTTGTGCTTCTTCAAGTGACGGTGGGCCATGGGGGACACCTTCCTCAGCAGTGCGTTCAGGATCTCTCCATCCAGCTGGATCGCCTCCTGTGGAAAGAATGAGAAACATCTGTCAGTGGAGAGGGAGAAAGCGAACAAGCACAGTTTGTTAATTCTGAGTAATAATCTCATCCTTGATGCCGGGTCACTGTCTTATGTCGTTCAGTTGTTTACATATCAGTTTCAAGCCAGAAATACACCAGCCTGGGAATCTGAGCAAAACTAAGAAAAAAATTCCTTAATATGAATAGATGCGAAGATTCAGTGTCATAACGTGGCAGAAATGCAGCTTTCTGAAGAGAAATCCTCTTGAACATGGCCACAGCCTTTACTCCAACAACTAACACTCATTTTAGCCATGAACACTGTTGAGATATTATCAACTCGCTGAAAACTGTGAATGTCCAAACCTGTTACAGATTGTACTGTACAACATGTAATCAAATGTTCTCAAGAGGACTAAGCTGTTCTTATGATATGAATGTTATGTGTGCAAAATGATGTAACTGTGTGTTTGTGTTTGCCTGGACCCTTACCAGCCCTGAGCTGTAGTATCCAGGGAGGTATTTCTCACAAATCTGGATCAGAACCCAAAATGCATCCTGGGATATGGAACAGAAACAAGAGCAGACATAAATTACAGTGAACTTTGGTATATAAAAGAAGGAAAAGTCAACGGATTATGTTATGAGGGTCAAACTATCATGTGAAGATTTTTTTTAACTAGATTTTATAACACAAAAAATATTTAGGAGAGGTTCAGACTAAGAATCTCTCCTAACCTCTCCCAGTTGATTCACTGGTGTGTGTTTACCTCTGCTGGCATATGCATCAAGAGCAGAGCGGCGATGGGAGCCTGAGCCTGACAGTAACCCTCATCTGGACGGTACAGAGTGTAAGCCTTTAACACGCTGAACAGGTCCTTCTGCCTGCATGTATGATAATAAAACTTATATTTAGAAACTACATTCAGCCACATTAATGCAACGATGAGACATCAGCACTTACCCATGACCACCTCTTGCAGCAAACATTTCATGGAAGGGGAACTGTCGATGGAGGTCCCTCTCAATAATGTCAACCCATTTAGGATCGCCTGGCATCATGTCCAGTTCCTAAAGCACAATAAAATTTAAAGCTTTTGCTACATGATCCTTGACATTCTTGAGCAATCTCACAACTTGAACTCTGAATAAAGTTACAAGAAAGGTTGACAAATGTAAGGCTAACTTGAAATTTTCCTTGGTTTTGTTCTCTTTTCACTTTTCCTCCGGTGAGGTAAAGCCAGGCACGGCCACGCAGGGAAGGAGGGATCCCCTTCTGACATCGCTCTTTCACCTGTTAGTCACATGAGCACATGCAGACAAGAAAAGTGAAGAATATTATTAGAAGCCTGGCATCACTGTGAAAGCATTACAGGTTTTTCCAGTTGAATTTATATTGTTTAGTCAGTGTTGAAACTGTTGGCACCCTAAAATATTCACGTGAACTTTGGATAAATTCCTGATAAGAAGGAAAGAAGACCTTTTTGTGCTTTTTGGCCATCCACTTGTCCCAGTTGTTGAGCATCTCCAGCCATTTTGTTTCCCGTTCCCTCAGCACATGATTGGGGATTTCTGCATTACTGTGAAGATTGGACCAATTGTTATAGATAACATAAAACAAATCACTTTCGTGCAGAACAACACGGGTGTCATTTTACTGTATTCAAGACAGAGAAATCCTATCATCAAAGGGGGCAGGACTCTGGCTCATCTTCTTGTTGTCCACACAGGAAGCCTAACCTCAGACAAAGCAGTGAAACTCTTGCCAACGGCAGCAAAGTGCAAGGAAAACAGGAAGCTGTGGGAAAACTTTCCCCTTGTTGAGTTCCCTATGACATCATACACAAAACTTGCACTACTGTCATTTCACTACTGTACGTCTGAAAATGTTTCGTATTTTTATGTGTACACTTCCCTGATAACTTCAAACATGCCTCATTTTCTTAGCAAACAAATTTAAACAAACTAGGTAAAGGAGCTGGCTGACATGCTTTTGAGAAAAACAGCCAAAGAAAGTTCACAAGATCTCAACGATTGAGCTAAAAAAAAAAAAAAGAAAAAAAATGCTTATTCTGCAAGGTCACAAGAGGCTGGAGCTGAGTCCAGCTGACAACGGGTGAGACGGTTCACACCCTGGACGAGTCACCAGATTATCATGGGACAGAGCAAATCCACTAACTATCTCATGTTAGATGAGAGGCTAGAGCGTCCCGGTTTAATCACTTCCTGTGCCACTAATTTTAAGTCAGAACCAAAGAAAGATTTCACGTGAAGTCATTCTTTGTCTAGATGTTATTATTCACTGAAGATACTGAGTTTGTGTACTTAACAAATGACTCAGTTCTGCCTTGTATTTATTTGTCTTTGTGGCTTTTTCCTGTTTCATTGCATTCTGGTTTCTTCTTTTTTTGTTTGTCAAAGCACTTTGTGAAAGTTTTATGGTGCAATAATTTAAAAGAAGCTATGAATAAAAATCAACTGCGTGCCTTTGACATGGAGATGAACACAAACTCGAACTTCATGTTTCTCCAAATGAGGATGGAAAAGGTTTTTCCATCTTGGAAAAGCTGAGGTGGATATTTTAAAAAGAACAAAGAACTGAAGTGTATCTTAGTTTCAAGTGATGTCCTGGACAATTCCAGAGAAAGTGTCATACAAAATCTGTGTTGTGATTTAAAGCATGTAAGCCTGGGAATATTACAAAAACGGATGCATTTGATGATGAGGAATGGGCTAAGATTCTAGAAGAATACTACCAGAGAATGTTGTCTAATGTGCATCAGACACAGTAGATCAACAACCAGACAGACAGAGGAGCATTACGTGTCATATACTATAAGGACAAAACACTTCCATCGTATTTACTTTCAGTTATTTGAACTGTTCATGTTTGATGTACTTATTTGACAATTTTACCAATAATAACAGACCTCAGAAGAGCTGAAACGAGGTCTTTAAACCAGATATCCATCTGCTCCAGTTTCACCCTTCAAGGGTAATTAAAGAGGGTTTTCAACCACAACATGGCAACCCGAGTTTGTGTATAAACAAGCATGTCAGGAACAAGTTATCAACACTTACGTGTCTCCTGGGGACTGCTGGGCCCCTCCGGTGAATCCATACCTGTCCACCTGTCTGTCCCCGTTCTCCTCTGGCTCGGATCCATAAGAGCTGCCATTAATATCTGTCATCGTCTCAGCGCTTCCGCCCAAATCAAGTCCATTACCGATCTCGGTTTTTGCCATTTAATCAGCGTTTACCTGAGCAGAGGCGCCAGGTCTGCAGTGTGTTCTCATTCCCGTCAATCCTCAAAGCCGAATTTTAAAGCTTCGAAGCTTTAATGCTTTAAAGCTTTAAAGCTCTCCATGGAGACGTCCGCAGGCTAGCTCACCAACGCGTTAGCTAGTTTGCTCGCTAGTGCCGTAAAACCAACTAGTGTCGGGCACCGAGTTAGTCTCATAACCAACCGTTCGTTTTGCTAGCAAAGCTGATGTTTAGTTACCCCCAACTCGTGTAACTATTCCGGAGAAAACACTCCTAACGTTACTAAATAGTTCATTAGCTGCATGCTAATACGCTAGCATCACACAGCTGTTAGCTGACGCGCTGCTGTCAGTAGGAATGCGGGTTAGCTCGATGCTACCCGGAAGTGAGCAGCAGATTAGTAAACAAAACATTCAAGTCATCCTGTGACTCTTTACCGCCACCTGCTGCTGGGGAATACTTGTATTGTTGTAAAAGACATTCTGTTCTCATGAATACCTAAAATTATTTCCACAGCTTGTCATTCTTCTCCATCTCTTCTCTGGATGTGCCCAAACCATCAAAATCTGCTCTCTATAAGTTTGTCTTGAAAACATCTCACCTTGGCTGTCATTTCTGATCTGATTCAACCTGGTCACTCCTAGAGAACCTCAACATCATCATTTCCACCTCCTCCAGCTCGTCTTCCTGTTTTCTTTTTAGTGGAGCTGTCTCTAATCCCTCCATCATGGCTGTCCTCACCACTGCCTTATAAACTTAACCCTTCTAGCAGACTCTTGTGTCACATCAGACACCTGACCCTTTCCAGCCTGCTCGGATCCGTTTCTTCACCTCCATACCACACTCAGCGCTGCTGTGGACTGCTGACCCCCAAGTATTTAAAAACCCCCACCTTCACTATGTCTTCTCCCTGTTACCTCCAAATGGGGTCATCGTGTGGGATGACGAGACACACCCAGTCAGATCTGTCATTGCTGAATTTGTGAAAGATGTTCAAGCTGCCACTCAAGCAGAAGTTAGAACATACTCCCTCAAGGTGTGGCCACTCGTCTGTTGTTCCCACTGATACTGGAATGGTAAGCATTCATCACTTCTAAAAGTCAGTCACGTTACTGTAAGAGGAGAATTAACAATAAACCAGCTCTACACACAGATGTATAACAGGTTCTAAGGTAAAAGATTAAGTGATCACTAGATTAGGTGCAAGAGCAGGATTGTTTATAAACCATTTGTGTGTACAGTACTGCAAGTTCAGGCTATTTAAGAAACTTTCATATATATGTTTATATACTATACATATACTTTCAGGATGTTAGTAGTATTAGTGGCGTAAGAAATATTGGTCTCATTGATTTACAAATGTAGATAAAGACTTCTTTATAAAAACTAAAGGTTTAAATAGCTCTATTAACGCCTTGCTCAAGTTCGCCGAGGCACCCTTGAGCAAGGCGCCGTCCCCCCTACAAGCTGCTCAAATTGGGGCGCGTTCCAAAGCAGCTGCCCGTCACTCTGCCTCCCTGATGCGTGTAGTGATGTGATTTGAACTAACTGCATGCTTACAGGCCCCCTTGTGTGCTTGTGTGTTCAGGGGCCCTGTATACTTGTCATACTGAGTGACTTTGTAATTTCCCCCCGAGGGATCAATAAAGTATACTTCTTCTTGTAACTGAGCAAAAAAAAGATCGAGAAGCATAAAAATCTGAGATTAGAATCAAATTTAAGGAAAGCTACTGAAATAGTGGGTTATTGATGTATTTACATGAAAGCAGTAAAATAATCTACTTGAAGATTGTTACCTGCCCCTTACACTCTGTGCTTTAATACATTTTTACTAATCATATTTCTAAGATAGAATTATAACAGGTGTCAATATAAAATAAAGATGTCCGAAAAAGTGTTATGTGTGAAATACAATCAAGAGTGGAACAGCAGAAATAGGTCAAATTCAACTTCAACTTGAGAAAATTTACCTGCTGTGCTAAATTTAGCCCTTCTGCATCGCCAACATAATGCTCTTTACACACACATAAATGGGCAATCTATATAACATGTGTTAAATAATGACTTATTTAAACATTTAAACTGTTAAATAAAGAATGTCAACATGAAAATGCTCAAATTTAATATAAATACTAAATTCTTTATTTAAATATTATACATTTTGTAAAACATATGTACATAAATTATACCTGCATCGTTAGCCGTACCTTTTGTACACACAAACATTGCTTGCTGTAAAAAGGACAATCATACCACACAGACTGCAGAAGCACCTTTAGGAAGAACCTCACATGAGGGAAAGATGGACACTTCATTTACATCAAACATCGGGAGACAGGAACTAGACACAAGCTTGCAATGACAGGAAAGGCCTCGATTATAGTTCTAACTATTAAGGCTGAAACTGTGCTCGTCCTCTTACTGTAATATTACAGCAATATTAACAATCTCACCGCCCCGCCTACATCTTTCTGTCAAATATAGGGTTACTTTCACCAGTAAATACAAGTTCAGAATCTTTATCTAACACATAATTATTCTAAAGACAAAAGACCACAACTGTGTGAAATTAACTTTGACAAATGGTGATAATGCAGACAGAAACAATCAGATGTTAAGATGCAGCATTCAAATTGTGGGGAAACATGTTGTTTTTAAAGAAGGGATATAAGGGCAGAGTCCTAATCCTGTCTTTACTATGGCTTTCCTTCTTTGGTTTCTTATAACTGTCTTCAAATCTGTTGCAATCTGACACATATGAAAAAAAAAAAGAATACAATGTGAATTTTGTTCTGAAAAACAACATAGCACAGAAAATACATTTTAATGCTCCTCTTAACATTTCTACACACAAAAACACACACTTCCTGACCACTGCGCAGAATTCCGAGCACAAGAATTCAATGTAAAGAATTTACAGTATTGCTCCATGTTTGTCACAACAAAATACATTTACATACACACACAACAGAAGTACATAAAAATAAAAATGCATCTTTGGTGCAACTGTTTTTAAACTGTAAAGAAATCTAAACCGCTCAGATGAGCTGTTATGAAAATGGAACACACCATCATGGACAGAAAACTGATTGATTATTGTCATTTGATGCTGCACACACATTTTATATGCACTCTTACAATCATGGTGACTATAATCAGACATTGCGTCAAGTCATATACAGACATTTGAATTACAAGGAATTAAAAACAGCAAAATAAGAGCAATAAAGAACTGAACTTTAAACATTTCATGTTTCGGCAGACACTTCCAACTTTTAAAACTAAACGTTTAAAAAAATACACAATTTCTTTTTTAAAACTCAAGCCTGACCTATCATTGCAATTTTAAGCATTGCCAGATGCTAAGTTTACAAGTTAACAAATATAGACAAATATAGAATACGACAAATTTCGATAAATTCTCTCACACACACACACACACACACACACACACACACACACACACACACACACACACACACACACACACACACACACACACACACACACACACACACACACACACACACACACACACACACACAAAAGCAAAATCATTCTTATTTTCCCATTAATCGCAGCAGCAATCAATATCAGCACATCATCATGTTCATTCATTGAGTGGAAGTGGGGAATCGACAAAGGTCACAGCAACACAGAGGAATATATTACCCAAATGCACAAGTACATCTTTCACAATAGTAACAAAATAGCAATCTGCTTCAATGACTGAAGACAAATGAAAGGCCGGAACTTAGCTCTGGAAACAAAAAATATTTACAACTTATGAGGATGTGCACAACAACAGATCCCACAGATGAGTCGCGACAACTGATCAACTTTCACACGTAGGCTCAAACTCATGTTGCATTTTCCCTTTAAAGGTTTTATTTGATCTGACCGGTCGGCAGTCAACTCTTGCACTGCTCGCATTCCCACACCAAAGACATTGAAACCCGATTCTCAAATCTCCTTCTGTGACGACGTCCGCTCATTACACCAGCATTCTTTGTTCAAAACACATTTGCAACACAAACAGATCGACACTCGGAACAAATTCGCAGGATTAATTAGTCACCTCTATAATAATGCTCTACATAACCCCAAACCATGGCTTACTCCTTATATTATCACTTTTTATACATGAGGGCTACAAAATTTTAAAGCCACCATGCAAAGCAAACTCTCCTGTAATGCCGCTTGATCACGCAACACGATGTGGGAGACTGAAAGGCATCCCTCACCCCTTATAGTCATCGCTTCCTACATCATAATTGACACGGAAAAGCTGAAGCTGCCTGCTGCTCCTTAACTGTTCAAGCGCAACAAAACAGAGGAAGAAAACACAAATGTTCACTGGTGGATGTCGACCCCACAGTGAGGAGTGTCCACCATGTCGGCGAGCCTCTGCTGTCAGTGCACAGGATGCAGTGCATTTGTTGGAGGGCTGCAGGTGGAAGACTCAGGCAGATGGGAAGGAAGGTCCAGCCCCAGAGTAGCGCGCGCACACACACACACACACACACACACACACACACACACACACACACACATTCAGTCTGTGTATTCAGCCACAATGGACAGCAGCACCGTGATATCATCTGGCTTCCCTCCTACAGGACAAGACAAAAAGAGTGTGAGGATCAGTTTAGTTAAGTGACAGAAATGTCTCCCCCAGGACCATTCCGTCTCCCCCAGGACCATTTTGGTTTAATATCTTATTTACATGTGTGTACACATGTAAATAAGATATTTACATGTGTACATATTTACATTATTTACATGTGTGTGTGAAGGACAGCACACTCACCTCTTACATTCAGGCCATTGTCACAGGCAAACTGTGCAAAAGGGGACATATAGTTTGGGTCGTAGGCAAGGTCGTGAGCTTGCTTTGCTATGCTCTGTGCCGTCTGCAGCACGCTGTCATAGTTGGTGGTCTGAAACGAGCAATAACAACCAAACATGAATAACCCTTGTTTATTATATGGATGGATGTAGGATCTCTAAAAGCAAGCCCTTATCTAGAGTTGGTACCTTGAGTTTTTTGAGCTCCTGAAGGATCATGTAGTCTGGCATGTTGTCGAAGAGTCCATCGCTTGCTGTCAGGATGATGTCACCAAGCTGCACGTCGATGGAGGAACTATCAGCAGCTTCAGGACTACAGGAATTTGGCGAGAGATCAAGATTAGTCAGAAGTTATACAAGAGCAGGCACTACCTGAACTGCTGTTGGCAATGTGGTTCACAATATAGAACTATGCAGGTCAAGTTGTCAACAAGGTATTACTTTTTGACAAGATACGTTTTATTTTATACAGGAGAATAAGAATAATACATAAAATAGCATGTTCAAAACTACAAACATGACATGAGAATATTTTCATTCATAGAGGAAGATTATCAAGTATTCTTTGTGGATATGCCAGCAGTGTGACACCAAAGATGGATATGGTTTATCCAAAAATACTGTTTTATTGCGACAATGTTTACTGCCCACGAGAATATAAATGTTTCAACTGATTCACTTTGACTCCAATATCTTTACGCTTGTTTACAAGAAAAGCTGAACATGAACACAGCATTCTTTTTATAATGCTTTACATGACACATGCAGAGGTGTTACCTGCTGAGTCATTGGTCAAAATGTAAAAAGGCTGGAGATGTTCTGCAAAGGTACCAGTATTGACATATTCCATTTATAATTGGTCCTCACACTTGAACCAGACGGTCCTATTAAGCTACTGACCTGTCGCTGAGCACCACCCCTTCAGCTCCAGGAGGAGCGATGGACAGCTGGAACGGCGTGTTAAAGTAGTGCTGCTGTTCGTCCGAACGGTGAACCACTTCTCCTGCGCGAACCACCAGGAAGCCAGAGTCGCCAAGGTTACACGTGTGAAGCTGGTGACTCCGTCGATCCAGAACCACGATACACGCTGTGCTGCTCCCTACGAAACCAAAGGAGGGCAAAACAATAAGGTTACAGATGCCTGCTGTCAATACAGGTATAAAATCTAATAATCACTTGGAGAGAATGTAAAGAAATGTTTCCTTCAGGCTTTGGTTCACTTCATTTTCTCCAGAAGAAAAATGTTACCTCTTGTTGGTCCCTCTAAATGGGAATGATAAATTAAGCACAGTAATTTGCAAGCGTCCTTGCACAGACAGAAAAAAAAAGAAGAGAAAAATAAACCCATGGGTCATGAAGGGTGCTTATCCCAGCACTTGAGCCAAGAAAGGTCAAGTACAGACCGTGTCACAGCTTCCCAAAATAAAAGTAGGCCATTTGACAAACATTGTGTGTCTGCGCTGGCTGTGTGTCAGGGATGCAGAGTCCCCAAAAGAAATGTGACCTTGGTCACATGTTTGACATGTGCATGCTTTTAAAATAATATCGGCCCTCCTGCAATGTGTTGGTTACAGATGCTGTCTTGACCTTTTGGAGCTCTGGTATGAGGCAAAATGCTCATCTTACATAGTTAGACTCATCGAGCCTCAACTTCCACGGCTTGGTGTGGTGAATTAGAAACTTTAGTTACATCACTCATTACGATGAATATCTAAGTAAAATCTTCTTTAACTCTTGCACAAAGTTAGCAGAAGAAATATGACATGAATTACACCAATGTAAAAAAAAAAAATCTTGCGAAGCAAGGCCACCACACATGACTCATCTTGCAGCTGTTATTTTTTTAGTTCTTCACTTGGGAAGCGTGACTCAGTTCTCCACTGACTGGGTGTGGATCATAACACATCGTCTGTGTGTGTTTGTCACTTTGAGTACTCACCTAGCAGGGGAACTTTGTTCTGTAGAAGCTCACAATAGCCAGATGTCAGGATACCCACAGGATTACTGGGAGTGAAGCGTCCCTCCTTTACCAGTCGCTCACATGTTCTCATTAATGTGGCTGAGAACTGGGATGGGTCAACACCATAGTCACGCCAACCACCTACGCCATCTGCAACTCCTGATGGACACAAAGGATATACATGATGTATTTAGATGTGCTACTCAGTTGTTTATTTGCATTTTTTATTTTAAAAAAATGCCAGTTGCACTAACAAAACATATAAATTATTTAAATATATTTAAAGCAGCTACACCTTTCCAGTGACTACAGTGGCCCCTGCAAGCATCAGCATCATGAGCAGGTCTGGCTTTGGGAGATGGTGGAAGCCAGTGAAAGGCGCAACTTTTAAATTCAACTTTCATTTTCAAACTGCTTGCAGCAATCAAGTTTTAATACTGTCCAAGTTAACATGTGAGCCTACAACACCCGACAGCATAGCTTATCTTACCCTACCAACAAGATGTCACTCTCTTTTTCTGTATTACAATGAACCCATTGATGCTTAATAGCAAGGGTCATTAAAATTATTTAAAGTGTTATACTATCAGCTGAAAAAACAAAAATGTCGGTCCAAAGGCTGAAAATTTATGATAGCCTTTTTGGAAAATGGCCATAATGGACAATAGTTTTTATTATTTTATGAAAAGCCGAATGACATACATGAGCTTTGTGTAATCAATCTCCTTGAATTGATTCTGTGTAAGTCACATGGTTGTGGTGATGTGAACGCCGTTCCCAATGGTGAGATTCCCTGATGATCTGGCTTACCAAATATGACATCTGTCAAATAGTTTGTGGACTTTGCCTCCCTAATTTGTGCTGGAGGTGGTAATGGTGTGGACCCACTGATTCATGTTAAACACTGAACACAGATCCTAAAGGGATCGAGGCAAACACTGAACGCCTCACCTTTGCAGGCAAAATCTATTTGATGACTACAGTATTTGAACCTTTATTCTTACTTATTCTGTATGCCTTCCAAAGATGAATGTTTTCGACGAGTAAAGAAAAAAGAACGTGAAAACATTCTTGTCTAAGAATTTCACACCAGTTTGGCGAGTGCACAGTAGAAACTCCAAGAAAAGTGGTATTTACGTTCCACCTCCTGCACGGTATGTTCACTGTAAGTAGTTTATTGTCAGCTGAAAGAAAGCAACCTGGAACACCCGTCAAAACAGCTATTGTGATGGTTTCATATAAAATAACCTGTTTACCAACAACAGAGTAGTTAAACATAATCAAATGAACCAAGTTGGAAGGACATTATTAATTGATATCTAATGTAATAAGTGAGTCTGCAGCATCCATAATGAAGGTAACTCTCCTCTCACGCTCAATATGAAATTCCAAGTGCCACGACTCGGCTGTCTGTCCGTGCAACACGTGAAGCCCTTGAATTTCGTTCCACGATTATTTTTTAAATAACATTTTAACACCATCGTCATTTTAAATTTCCTTTTGTTTGAAAATTTGTTTAACATCTGGTAGTGGTTGAAATGCCCGCATGGCTGCTCGGGAATTGCGTGAATTTCACCCAGCTGTCAGCTGCAATGAGGACAAAGCGACTCCGCTAGACTAAGCTAAGCTAGCTGGCTAATGTGGCTATTAGCAAACATGGCCGCTTCCATGCTCAACCATTCTGACCTTTGTAAGACATTGTAATATAAGTGTATAACGTTGTAGAACGTGCTTTTCAGTGTTGTGACAATCCAATTTTGCTTATTGATAACTTCGCATTTTATCTTTTAAATATATTGCATTATAGAGGTGCATTATTTCGCTGGAGTTTATGTGGGTGAAAGGTCACGCGGTGTTCCCTTTGAAACTATCCGCCAAAAGGCCGTTTCGCAATTCACACACTAAGTGACGCTCGGCCGGTGCTTCCTTTGCGTCAATTTTCTGTGAACGTTTAACCAGTTTCAAGTCATTTAAACACATTTTAAACGTTTCCAAATGGGTAAAAGAGATCTTTGTTTATGAAGGTGGGGGGTGTTTGTGTTTTCATCTGCTGGGTAGTTCACGTGTAAGCTGGCTGAAGGTCACCTGAGGAGAGAGACGTTATAACGTGTGTGCAAGACAGTCACAAGGTTACCTAAGACATCTGCGGTCCTGTGTCGCGCTATGAAGCAGGCATCATCCCCGTAGCACATCCCTTTCTTCAGGATCCCCTTGCGAAAATCTTTACCGAAGCCATAACTGGCGCTAATCAGACTGTAGTCCCGACCGTCGGTCTGAGAGAGTCCACCCAGGACAGCCCTGGCTACCAGTCGGCCATACGAAAGTACGGATAACATCCCCTAGCAAGGAGTGACCCCGTCTGGCTTCTAGCACACGCGTTGCCCTCTCTTTCTGTCCCTACCCAACCGTCTGATCTTGAGGCTTCTAACGTGGATCAACCCCGGCCGTTCTTTTCAGTCCATCCGCTCTCGCCCGGACAGCTTTCCCGGAAACAGCAATATGGGCCCAGCAGTTGCTAGCGTGGATAAACACCAATGAATTCAGCTCGGTTTATGTCTCCAATGTGAATGTCATGGTCGCAGTCCCTCCGCTTGGCTCTCTCCGCACCGACATGTTTCCACCAGTTTACCGGACAGCAGCATACGGGTGTTTGAGCAGTTACGCTGCTGACGTCACGGCAAACTGACATCATCCAATCACAGAGCAGACGGTACCGCCCACAGGCCAGGCCTTCTGCGTTTAATGGATGAGAGCAGATGCGACGAACTGCGCAGGCTTCGGTGTGCACTTGTTTTCAAGGTCTAGAACCTGATTGTGACCGCTAGTTAGCAGAGCAGCGCGATGGTACACGTAAATGATAAAGTTCTATGATCATTTGACGAGGGTTTCAGAAAGAGCAGATTTATTGAAATTCATTCAATATCCGTTTTCTTTGCAGATGAATTGAATATACCCGTTAATATAGTTCAATTCAGCGTACGCGTCTAATAACTGGCGGCCATTATCCAATGGAATAGTAAGTCACAATTTATGTGCTTCTTAAAGTGACATACTTATAATTATTAACTAATATAGTTGTATTAGTGTTGTAAGTTTTCATAGAAAATTGCTTCTTGTAATTTATCTAGACCACCCATCCAAAACCGGCACTCGCCGTACATCATAGCGAGCGCATCCTTTCTAGAAGAAAACACCTCCAGAATCAGACATCTCATAACGCACCCGAGGGACAGAGGACGACGGTCAGTGTTCGCCGAATAGCCGTCGAAGCTCACAGCTAAAACGTTATTCCACGGTAAGTAATAATTTGTTCACGTATTTACGTCGTTGCAATTTAATCTGATTTACTGTTCGTGTTAATGTTACCAATGATGATGATGATGTTCATGAAATAACGTTTTAAGATTAAAAAACAGGTCCTTGGCTTTAGCGAATATCGCTGGCATATTGACCGCGTTGATTTATTATGTTGACAAATTAATGAGGGAGTGATGACTAATGTTCACCTTTTGAATATGAAACTGAAACTGATGATGCTATATTTTAAGAATCAGATGATTATTTACCATATCATTATCTATTGACTTAAACGGTAACGATTTAATATTCGCTCCTTTTCTTAAGCACTGGAGGAGTAACGCTACGATTTTGTTTGCTCACCATCAAATAGAGCATTCTACAAAAGGTGGGTGGGGATTTAATTTTGTTCTGTATTGCTTATTTACATCAAAACACGTTTATCTCCAGGGACAGGATGAACAGGTTGGGTGAGATGGCTCCTGTATTTCTACTTTTTGTGATTCTTCTGAGCACGGAATCGACATGGGGGAAAAGAGGTGGCAGTAGTGGTGGCAGGAGAACGTCAACCTTCGGAAACAAGGGTGGGACACATTCAAAACCATCCAACACCCAACCAAATCGGAACACCAACCCCTACCCCTCTGGTGGAAGTTACCCATATCCGGGCAACTCCAATCCGGCAGGATATCCCAGACAAAACCAACCAAGTAAACCAGCAGCTGGTAGTAACCCTAACCAATATCCCGGTAGAACCAATCCAGGTTATCCAGCAGCAGGTGGCAATCCAAACCAGTATCCAGGGAGAGCTGGAACCAACCAGGGAGGATATCCGAACCAGAACCCTGCAGCTGGAGGCTATCCAAATCAGTATCCAGGGAGAGCTGGAACCAACCAGGGAGGATATCCGAACCAGAACCCTGCAGCTGGAGGCTATCCAAATCAGTATCCAGCTGCTGGAGGCTACCCGGCAGCGGGGGGCTACCCAGCTAGAGGCTATCCTAACCAGAATCCAGCTGCTGGAGGCTACCCAGCAGCTGGGGGCTACCCAGCAGCAGGGGGCTACCCAGCAGCAGGGGGCTACCCAGCTAGAGGCTATCCCAACCAGTATCCAGGTGCTGGAGGCTACCCAGCAGCTGGGGGCTACCCGGCAGCAGGTGGAGGGTATGGTCCCCCCAACTGGAACCCAAATAATAAGATCCTCAGTCCTGGCTACGGCGGTGGAGGCTATGGATTTGGGGGTTACGGTCGTGGGATGGGAGGATCCCCTTTCTCTCATTCTGTACAGAGTATGGGGTACAAGCCCAAGTCTTCTGGTTTTGCCAAAAAAGCCATCGTGGCAGCAGGCGTCGGCGCCGTTGCTGGAATGGCCGTCGGATATGGACTAGGGCGCTTTCCTCGACCACATTTCAGTTTTCGCAACCCTGAAGAAGAATACTACTACAACAACTACATGTACCGCCGTTACGGCTCCCGATCCACAGATGAAAAAGACTTTGGAAGGGATTATGTCTACAATCCCCCACCACGGGCAGAGAGTTACGATAAATTCATGGAGCGCTGTATGAAGAGGACTGATCTTCTTAAAGAGGAGAAAAGCAGCTCCACTCCCGCCCCAGGGCAGGGCGGAGGCAATGATGAGGATGATGACACGGTTAGCATTGAGGAGATCGGATATCCATCCCTAATAGAGCAAATGAAAGCCCGGCGTTGTGTTGAGCTCTACATGGTCTACTCTGAGAGTTTCCTGCAGGAACGAAAAGCCGAACAACAGTTGCACCCTAGCAGTCACAGCAGCCCCCTGAGCTACGGGGGGGTTCAGCTCTCCACCTCCCTCCTGATGCTACTGTCCAGCATGCTCCTTTTGCAATGAGAATACCCAGAGGAAATGTGCACTTCCTCCTGTATATCTGCACGCCTTGTATATTCTCTCCATAGTGGAAACCATAGCTGTACACTGGCAAACTCATATTTAGTCAGTCATTTGTTACTTGTGGATAATAACTAATGCAGGTAGTTAATTTTGTGTTGCACAATCTGCATAAATTTGTTCTGTTTAACTTCTTTGAGTTTAATTTGCACTTTTAAAACACCTTATTGAGCACTGAATGAAAAAAAAAAATAGATTCAGGTTACTAATTTTAAACTTTTTTTTTTTTACAGTAGATCTGCTACTGTGTAAAACAGGAATGTGATGTTAATACTTTTATATATGTATACAAATCTATTTAAGCCACCCATTCTATAAAATGGTTCATAGTACTTTACTGAAAGGAAATCTAATTGTAATCAGATATCAAGGTGTGACTTGAGTCGTACCTCATTGGTGCTCAATCATTAGTTACACTTCATTTTAAACCAGCCTGTTCAAATTGTCAAGTGTATTGATTTTAAAATCAATTTTTTAAATGGGAAAACATTAAGAGATGAAGGAAAAGGAGCTGAAAAGGTTTCACAAAGAAAGACATGAATATTTTCCAGGACATCTATGGTGAGGTTTAGCTGTGTATTGTTACGTAACGACGAAAACAAAAACTTATAATGATGCATGTGCTCCTATGGTTCCTAACAACTTAACATTAATTCAGTCCACATGTAGCAAATAATTTCTCTAAAACACTGAGTAATTAAAACATCATGGCTTTGAAGTTGGACAAAATTAATTGACCGCATTGGGAAATGTTTGAGGCAATTTTTTTTCTGGGAAAATAATTTAATATCCCACAACAGACCACTCAGCCACACCCATTCGCTGCACGCTATAACGATCTGCTGTTCAGCTGCCTGGCAATGCCTGACTTGTGTGCGATTGCCCGTCATATTAAGGGAGCATCTGCTGACATGTCTTTGTGTTATCAGTGCTGTTGTCAATACCTTTCCTGCAGCTGTTGAGAACAATAAGTGTGTTCGTCTGTAGCTGCGCCTGCAGCTTTTCCTCTCTGTAGTCCTCTAGTGAACGTTTGTGAACCAAGGCCCGCTACTCTAATCTGCCTATCTCTGTACCTCATTGCTTCGTTGTTGCTTCTTACTGGCACATGTATCGAACTCCATGTGGAAGTAGACACCAGCTTATGTCATGGCTGTTGTCAAACTAAAATTTCTTCATAAACTTTGTACTAATCTTATTTTTGTATTTTTTTTGGTTCAAATTTACATTAGATGTCACAGCAGGTTTTTTTTTTCCAACTCAAACTAGTCTTTGGATCTGTGTGTCTTCCTCTCATCAGATCTCACTCGTTCACAGTGAGACAGGCAGGTTGTGGCAGGTCTGTAAATATCTGCTTACATCTGAATTTTTTTTTATCTTTCCCTGATTTTTATTTTGTTTGTCTCTCCAAATTCCAAATTTTGTTTTTCTCCCTCAAAGTCAGGTTAATGTCCTGTCATCTCCCAGACAGCTGTTGAGGCTGTGCATACTGGAGGTTGTTTGTTGATTTTGTGTTTGGTTGTGTTTGTTTGCGTTTTATTATTCTTGCTTGTTTTTGTTTATCTGGTTATTTAAACATTTTTCCCCGCCGGTGGGTGTTTGTGATTTTGCACTTTGTAATCACGTGTCTTGTGTTTTTTTATGCTCCATTAATCGAGTTAAAGACTGTTGATGATGATGACGATGATGATGATAAAATTTTCAGGGAATTGTCACTCAAGTAATTGTTCAAATTGGAAAACAAAACCCAAACTGTTGTGGATCATTTCTATCTGATACTGGGAGAAAGAACTGGTATTCAGTAAAGTCAGGATGTGGTTTTTATAGATGGGCTTCACTCATCTTTCTCCTTCATTCTTATAATCTCCGCATTGTAAATTTTCACACCCATACAGGTGTCCTATTGACACTGTCATGTTCTCTCTAGGCTGAAGAATATCTTTAAAGTGCACTTATGTCTCTTTAGGATTAGATATTCTTACACAGTATCGATGAGCTCATATTGGGAATATACAATCTGTGTGAAATCCTCTGCTTCGGACCTGTAATTGTAAAGACCGATTACCTTTTGGGTTTACCAGTGAGGTTTGTCATAGCTGATTGTATGTTAAATAAAAGAAATAACAGAGTACCAGAGTTCGCTTTCTTTTTGTCCTTTAGGGTACCCTTTAATTGACCAAATATTGAAACAAAAACAAAGCATAGATGAATGAGAGTGAAATTCTAACCAGAGCTTCAGACTCTCAGCCTCCACTCGTCTTAAATTACAGTAAATGGAGTGTTTTGACATTTTCTGATCCCCCTTTTATACGAGTTTTAATGAATAACCTTGAGAATGATTATTAGATTAATTGATAATGAAACTAACTGCAGTCAACACACATCTGTAATAGAGGAATATGTTCCTCTCCACTTAAGTACTGATTTTTTTAAACTAAAACTGATCAAACGTGTTATGTCCACAAGCGTTTGAAACATAATCACCTTATGCACATGTGATATTCTATTTAAAAATAAGGAATACTAAGGGTCATTTGCTCAAAGGACACTTTATTTTGTTAGGTGTGATCACTGATCTGCTGATTATCGGACATTAAATGTCTCCTATCCAGGCTGCTATGAAGAAAGACACCAAATGTCCGAGTGTGAGGAAGATATTAGCACTGGGGGCGGGGGCGGCTCCCTTAACGAAGGATCTCCAGAATGACTGGTTGCGAAATCCTTGACGTTCATTGTAGTGAAACCGCTGATCCTTTTCAGAGGAGGTGGACTTGTGCCCCTGGTGACCCCCAGCTCCATGCTTTGGCCTGCCAAAGAACCCCAGTCCGTATCCGGTGCCCGTGCCACCCAGCATCCCAGCGGCTGCTGCTCCTGCCCACTTCAGGCCCTGCTCGGAGAGGCCCCCACTCAGGGAGGGGGATGAGTGGCTGTTACCTTTTCCTCGACCCTTGGAGCTGCCTCCTCGCTTGATGAAGGCGTGATGCGCTCCTGGGCACAGAGCCGCCATGAGCAGCAGCCAAATCCACAGCGAGAGAAGCTTCTGCTGGCCGACCATGACGTCAAACCTGTCCCCCTAAAAAAACAAACATTACATTCACAAACAAATTCCTTCATTTGGATCACTTCAGCTTGTCAATTATGAACAAAAAGGTTCTAATAAGAAATTGATCTACAATTTTAATTATTGAACAAAATGCATTTTTATTGTTCACATTCCTGCGTTGCTTTATTTCAATGACATGTCTTTTCCCAATCCTTTTTCTACTATCCAGTTTTTGTTATATTGTACAGTCCTGAAAATATGAACATACTGCTGTTATTTTTTCATTATGAACTCTCAGTTGAGAGATTGTTGGCCGTGGTCCAAACTGGTGTAAAGGCTTTTGATTTTGTTCACTGAACATCCAGTCACATGATCACCAACAGCAGCAGTCCAGAACTATCTTCTCTGTTAACAATGAGAAAAGCTGTGAAATATGTGTGTGTTGCCTTTGTTATTCCCACATCTGACAAACAGCGTGTATTAAACCTCTTTCCAAAATATACAATATATATATAGAAAAGGCCTCAATTATATTTAGCAAAATGTTTAGGCCATGCATCATGAAGGAAGTGTTTCATAAACCCAAAATCACACAGGTAAAACATGATGGTGAGCAATTTTCAGTCATAAATAATGAGCATCTCATAAATAATAACAATAACAACAAATAATATTTTACCTTTCCAGTCAGTCACGCTATGAGGTCACTTTGTCCTTTGTCAAGCAACAGCATCTACAGTATAAAAGCATTTTGCCATCTGTATCATTTCCACAACATCATCTACTCAATAGAGAAGCTCCACCCCTAAACAAACCCTGCTTTGCTATTGGTTCAAGATTAATAATCATTTACAGGTTGAATGAATTTAGCTGATGGTGGCTTTTCACATAGTTTGCTCCCATTATGCACCAGATATAAAGGGTAGGACTATGTTCTGTCACAGGCGTACAGCAGCTCCACATTTATGTTTGTTATTTCTTTAATAAAAAGCACTCAGGTTTACGTCTATGCAAAACTTTGAGGTGGCAAAGGAAATTTTTTGTGAAACTTTTCTGGGGGAATAACACAACAACAGCACAATGGAATACAGTACTGCAAATTATGCAACCATTTTAGTAATTCATGAGTCAAAAAAAGAGTTTCACCTTCAAATCTTGATAGTATTTTAATTTATGGAAAAGTACATTTAAATGAAGCTTAAAAAGTAAATGGCAACTTTTTAAAAGGCTTCTAGAATCAAAATGCGGATGATACACAAAATGAGATTTTGCGTTCATGGATGTGTTCGTCACACAGAACAAGAACAGTGAGTTAAGTGTTACAGGATCAGTGTAAACAAGTCCAGTTTCCAGTAACAGATGGTCTTAAGAATTTTATCCTTTCTTGTGTGAAATTCTAAGACTTCGATGAGATGAGATCTAGATATAGAACAAGAGAAATGATTGTTGAGGGACAGCCAGACAGACAGAGCACAAAGAAAGGGGGAATATTCTCCCAGGCTAGTCAAAGAAGTTTTGCTTTGTGTTCTGAAGGCAGTAACTCGTCTTGAGGACAGAGTTTGAACAATCATCAATTTGTTAAGTATCGCTGAAATGATACAGCCAGTCCTCCTCATAATTGGAGGCATCCGGCAAACCGCACAGACTGTTAGTTCAGTCATTCATCTTCTTGAAGATGAGAACAGTTCTTAAAGTGCAAAAGGTACTTCGTCTTTATTGTACAATACACGTGAGTGTTTAACATGTAAAGAAATCATTTTTCATCTAGTAATAAAAATTATTTTCATGACCACTGCTAAACAGTTTTTCCAGGATTTTCTAGCTTGAAAACTTATTGTTGACAGTTTTATTTTTCCTACTCATGTTTATCCTGCATTGTTAATGCACTTTTGAGTTGTGTTTGAAAAAACTAAAGACAAAAGAGAATATATTCAATGTTGTCATCGTGAAGTGAAGGTATATTTTTATTCCAGCAGGTTTCAAGTCAACACAACAACAACAACAGGTGTGACATTTACACCAAAATTACAAACATAGTAATTTTCTTTACAGTATAATACAGTAACAAAGTTTTCTCATTTGCCTAAGATTCAAGGTGGTCGATGATAACGTTTCGTGATCACTGTGGTTTACATCACATGCTGTTAAATGCTGGGCAAGCACTCATGCTCATCTGGCATTCAATGAGGAAGTGTTTTCACATTTTCTAGTACGTAAAATCAGAACAGCCATGCCACAATTCCTCTTTAAGTGTTTTGGTGAATTCCACATATTCTTCTGCCTAGAATAATTTGAAAAGAAAAAAAATATGGTTGCAGTCATATTAAAATATATCAAAAGTGTTGCATGAACTCAGAATTTCTTTTACAGGATGACTGTTATTTCAGGCCCATGCTTGCAACTGGAAGGACGATGTAGCAATGTTGGTCCACGTCCCTCTGTGGTACTAGATTAGATGACGTTCTCAAAGAGCTGCATGGAAGCCATTATGTTCTCATCCTGTGCAGAAAATAAAACAGATGTAAGACAATCATGTTGTCTGTAGCTACAGCCACACAAAGTCAATCAAACACCATTTGGTTTTACCTTTTGGCAGGTGTCTATGAACTCGTCTATAGTCACCACTCCATCTCTGTTCCGATCCATCTTCTGAAAAACACCAGGCATGTGAAGGCTGCAATAATATCTTCAAAATTCAAGGTTTGAGGCTATGTGGTTTAGGCGCAGAGATATCACACCTGGAAGAATTTCTCCACATGCTCAAAGGGGGAATCATCTCTCACACTGGGTAAGGTATACCTGCCCATCATGTCATAAATGGAGGTCATTATTGCCATCATCTCCTACAGGAAACCAGAGACACATGCAGCACATTTGAAAAATTTAGGACCCCGCAGTGGATTATGCCACTTTCCCTCATACAAGAATTTGTTTGTTGAGTGTACCTCTTTAGTAATGTAGCCGTCTTTGTTGATGTCATACAGGTTGAACGCCCAGCGCAATTTCTCTGTTACAGAACCTCGAAGCAACACAGACAATCCTATGACGAAGTCCTGTGAAAAACAGAGAAAGATCCAGTGATGACATTCGTTAATAGAGAAACCAGCTCTTAAAACTGAAGCTGACATATATTTAAACTAATATATCTGATTACACTATTATGTAGTCAAGAACTCACCTCAAAGCGGATGGAGCCGCTTCTGTCCATGTCAAAAGCGTTGAACAAGAAATGTGCATACATGGTTGCATCTGAGGAAACAAATACACAGGATGGAAAATGAGAATGAATGGATCTTATTTAAGTGCAATATTTATTTTATACTGAAGGTCATAACTAACTTGATTTGACATCTTTCTCTCCTTGGAAGCTGAAGTCATTCAAGACTGAATAAAGGATTAGCTTTGGTGATGTTTAACTTCCTTAACTCTAATGTCTCTGAGGCTTTGAAGAAAACATTGGAATTAAGTTTGTCATTGCAAATAGTAGCAAGATTTTCAAACAAACAAACAAACAAACAAACAAACAAACAAACAAACAAACAAACACTCAAGACAGTCAACATTACTATTACAGCAGTTTGCATTAGTTAAATACTGTACCTCCTTGTGGGAAGAACTGTGAGTAAATGGTCTTGAAAGTTTCCTCATCCACAAGCCCACTTGGACATTCCTGTTGAAAGAAAACAAAGTAATTTCCGAAGCTTCCTAAAGCTTTTAAATAGAATTTTTTAGCCTCTGGAAAAAAGAGAAGATTAGAAAAATATTTAACTAAAGTGGCTGAGATCAGCAGCACTTTTCTGCTCAAGATGTTGGCTGTACTTACACGGATTTTTACAAACATATTATTTATAGAGTTTAAAAAAATCACCTCACAAAAATATAACACAGTTCACCAGTCAGAAATAAGTAATAGAGCAACAACATCAATCAGTTGCTGCAGATTTTGTTTCTGGAAGGACTTGTTTTCTTTAACAGCATTTTACAGATCGTAAAAGTGACGTTCATTCACGTTATCACGCTGTGACGCTGTCTCAGCATGCAGGGCAACATGTCACCACTAGAGGGCACAAAAGGTAAGATAACAATAAGGGCTTGTTCAGACTGGTCGCCAAAATCCGATTTTTAGCCCATCCAGATTGATATTAGATGTCTCTTTTGTAGTCTTAACAGTCACATATCACATGTAATCTGATTTTCTTATTTCAGATTGAAACTACATTCGGGAGGTAGTTTCATATCGGATTTGGACAGATCTGAACAGCTCCAAACACACCGATCGGATATGCCCGTCCGTGACATCACTGTACGCGACACAAGAGTAAGGCGCCAGAAGGAATAGCATCGCGCATTACAGAGCTGTAAAAAATGGAAGAAGTTGACAATATCTGGTGTGTCTGAGATTTTCTCCACCTCTACCAGACAGTGATACCACAAATACTGTGATACTGTCAAAATCAAGGCCCGGGGGCCAAATGTGGCCCGCAAACGAACAAAGACATTGATTTCTGTTTGGAAGGTTAACATTAATTTTGATTTTAAAGAGCATGATATCCTTTGACAATATAATAACATGTGAAACTGTTAATTAACAAACTGGTTAATTCTTGGATAAACACTGTCTGTCTGCTGAGGGAGGTTAACATGATTATTATATTCTTGTGGAGAACACTGGCAAGGTCAACTTCTTGTTTCGACTATCCATGATGTTAACAAACCTTGTTGTTCCTAGGAAGAATGTAAACATGGTTACGCTCTAGGACGGGGGTGTCAAACTCATTTTCAAAGGGCCAGATGTAACTTATAAATGTACATGTAACTAAATATAACTCAAGTGTAAAATAAATGGAAAATAAATGTAACTACTCCTTGATGTTAAATAACTCTAAATTTCATACTTGTTTGAGTTATAAACATTAGAGTTGCACAGAAAAAATACGTTTGTTTGTTTCTCTATTATGACATTAAACATTTTAATTTGTCAGGTTATGAAACCCACAGAACTCCATCAATCAAGGATCAAACTAGTTTTTGGTCAAAACACAGGTTTGACCTATTTATTTATTTCCATTTTCCTGGCTTTCCAGATCAGTTTGGTAACTTTCTTTGCTTATACACCGATTCTCAACCAGCAGAAGACTGGTTTGCAGAGCTGGGTGCTGCTAACAACAGGACGGAGGATTTTATGGTCGCCTCAGTGCGTCAACAGTTGGTGTAATTCTCATTACTGCCAGGAGGGGGAGACAAAAGCTCCACACTTCAGCTTTAAAGGCACCCTCTGCAGATTTGATTGCTGTTTTGTTTATGCTGAACTTTTCTCACCACAACTCATTTTATGTATTGCTAAGATATCTAAGACCTCATAAAACATTCACAAGCTTTGTTTTATGTTAAAGGCTGCTTTGTTTACAACAGTCTGCTGCTCCTCAGCTTCTCCTCTTAAATGGTACTTGCTTACATTAATGGCTCATTATTGTCATTGGCAATAAACATTACCTGACTCCAAAGTCAGAAAAAAAGTACATCACGCCACTGCCGAGTTCATGCATGTGCATTTATGGTTACACTTTAGTAGTTCACAAAATATTTACAAAAAAACAGGTATCTACTGTATGTACTGTATATATGCACAGTATGCATAGTATGTACTGTGTGTAGTGAAAAGATAATTTCCCAGTTTGGGGACAACAAAGCGTGTTTAATCTTAATCTTAATCTTACAGTACTCATTAAAGTATTGATCCACAGCAAAAATAATAGTCAAAATGTGCACAAGGCAGACCTCCTACACTATATATACACTATACTCCTATAGCACATCTAGCATCAGATTTACACATTGTTTAAAAAACTATCACTTTAAAAATGTGGTTCACGGTTTTTTTTTTAAATATTGTATTCAAACTACTTGGCTCGAGTTAATATTCATCTTAATAGAGGCTCATGTCACGTTTTAAAGCATTTTCCCTACATCTTCACAAGGGGCCCTAAAACAAAAAAATTCAATATCAAAGTTCTGTTGAATGAAATTAAGATTTTCTTGTTTCTTTTAAACTATGACTTAATGCTTGATTCCTCAGGCATCCATAATGCAATAGTTTTGTCTCATATATTAAACCCTCTCAGTAATCCACATTCTATTATTATATATAAAGTCTTATGAGCCTCATGTGTGCTATTGTCGTTTGTCCATACGATACTGTCTATCCTCATTTTGGATTTTATTGTCTGCTGCCTACTCACGCTCTCTATCTTCTTAGAAGAATGGAGGCTGTTAAATTAACAGATTAATGCCCAGAGTTCACAGGAATCAGAGATGGGTTTAATATTTGGTCAAGTGCCTACATTTAAGTCTGTATTCTTTTAATGTGTGCCACTCGCAACCAAGCCACTTCAGAGGTAACGGCAGAGATAAAGGGTTAATTCTTCCCAAATCAAAAACCTTGGTGCATTTTATTGTGCTGATCATTGCCGTACGTTTTTGAAGCCTCTATAAAGCGATTGAAGCTCCTTCCTGGTGAACTGTGTCTGCGCTTGGAGCTGGTCGAGGCCCTCGGGTTGGTGACGCACCATGGAGAGTTCAAGGTCACTGTCACAGTTGTCTGTCAGCGGGGGAACAAAGAAAACAAGGGGGGAGGAGAGGTGGGAGAAAAAGGGGGAAGAATTGCGGTAAGACAAGAAAGAAAGAGAAAAGAAAGGACAGGAGGGGAGGAGTTGAAAATACCAGAAAATGAAAGTAGATGGGAGGTAGAAAATTAGTGCATGTAAATCAAAAGGCTCACCATCTGAACAGAAAAGGGTGGGACAAAAAGGAGAACAAATGGGATGGGAAGATGTGACGAAATAAATAGAGGTGTGGAAAAAAATGATGCAAAAGTGTTGCAAAAGCAAAAGAAGAAAGAGAAATTAGAAGGGAACCTAGAAAAAAGCGGCTCCTCCTTTTCTCCTTTTGAGGTCACAAATGTGAAAAATGCATGAATTTATTTTTTAAATGAAATTGTGGACAATCAAAACAGAACAAATAGAGAGTAACTGGCACCTGTTAACAAATGTTAGAATCATTTAGGTGCACCATTGAGTCACAAGACACTGCATCCCAGCTAAATCTTATGCAGCCATAGTTAATCTTATTGGTAATACATTTCTTATACTGAGAAGAAAAAAAAACTGGTTGAAGTTGAATAAAATTAAAAACATCTACAAAGATGTCTCGGATGAATGGCACTAAATAAAGACACCATCAGAGGTACTCACCATCTTTTCAAGAACAAAACACAAATGGGAAGGTGAAAGAGACGAGGAAGACATCGAGGAAAGGTGATGAAGAAATGAAAGGGAAGAAGAAATTCACACAACTGTTAAAATATTTGACTTGAAAAACTTGACTGGCACAGTGAACACATCATTAAAGGTTTTTAAGTTTTATTGCCTTTATGAAGAGGAATAAGAATAACAACAACCAAAACTCTAGCGAGTCCAAATCAGCTCGTGTAAACATTCCAGCATCACTACTACAGGTAAGGAACTCAAATAAGAGGATAATTTAGCAGGACTTTTGCTGAAAGGGCAAGATTTTAACTAAACTTACATTTTAAGTCTTACCTTCGAGTGACAAGGGCTCCCAAATCCCAAATTGTTTGAGCACGATAATAAACAATCCAATAACAACAATAATGGCAATTATTTCCATGCCATCCAATTCCATTGCTGCCTTGCATCGGACACCGCCTGCACGAAAGCCCCTTTAAAAAAACTTAATGTCAACAAATGTGTTTGTAAAACCGATGCTGAATCTGACCAGCTAGTATCCCGCTGCCAATCATCTCCCTCCTGCGTTCACTTCCTTTTCTTAATTAGTGTTTTTGTGCAGGCATCAGCTACTCTATTCACTTCCATAAACCCCCGACTTAAACCACTGACCAGTTAGGAAAAAACCTAAAAGAGTGGCTGGAGAAGTTGCAGGTTCAAAGTCCATCATGTGCTCTTGCAAAGAAATATTTAATTCATTGAGTCTTAATCCCCAAAAATTATCCAAAGCTATCGGAGCTTGCAAAAGATCCATCTCTATTTCTATTCGCCAGCATTTTACATTCTGCACTAGTTCATTTGAGGATCTCTCCCACAACTCCATCAACTCAGTGGCTCCACCCACACTCAGTCCATGTCCACTCTGTGTGTGTGTGTGTGTGCGTGTGTGTGTGTGTGTGTGTGTGTGTGTGTGTGTGTGTGTGTGTGTGTGTGTGTGTGTGTGTGTGTGCATGTGTGTGTGTGTGTGTGTGTGTGTGTGTGTGTGTGTGTGTATGGTGAGGGTGGGGGTTATTACTGAAGGAATTTCTTTTACTAATAGTCTGACAGCCCACGCTGTCTTTATTTGCCCAGTCATTTCAAGGATGTATAGCTGTAAAACCAAGCAGGCATTGATCCACATTTGCTGATGGTTGGGATGTGAACAGCACTTAGAATGAAGGAGCCGGCCCTGCCCTGTGTGGCGCTGCCCAAAGCCACTGGGTTGTTCAGCAGCACACACGGTCAATAACTCAGGAGGATTCACTCAGAGCTGAAAAACACCATGACGTTATGAACACTACAGATAAGAATAGTAACATTAGATTGAATCATTCAATCGACCCGCACGCCTCAGAGGTCAGGTCTCTAAAAAGTTTAACACGGAATACAGAACTCTGGGAGCACCGGAGGTCCTAAACGTTCCGCTAAAGGCAAGGCACGGCCGAGTCTGTGGGATTGTGCTGTGCTGAGGACAATTGAGAGTAACACACAATATGAGTGTTGTTCACAACTGATGACTCGGCACAATATGATGAACTCAGTTTGACGTGAGTGGAGAGGAAATCAATCTTCAAGAGCTGAAATAGTGGTCTCAGACCAAAGAGAGAAATGGGCCAGAAATGCTTTTGGACAGGCAGGGAGGATTTTAGGTGAAATGGATTCATCTTTAATGTCTACAATAAACCGCAACTGAGATTCTTAATGACACAGGAAAGTGACACATCAGTGCAGCTGATGTTGTCTACATGAAATTTGTGCATAGATTTCTAGTTTTCTCTACATGATGTTTTTAGAATGAAATTTACTGAAAGGTGTTCATGAATTGATTTTACCATGATATAAAAGTGCATGAAGATATAAATAAATATGTAATAAAATGGTAAAATAATCCATCATTATTAGGACATCTTGTGGTTTTGCCGCGCTGCTCTTCTACTTCACACATTAGTGGAGCAACTTGTTCTCTCAGACAAAGCGCTCCTGTCTCGTGTTGGAGGAAATAAACTGAGATCATAGGATGACGGATCATCTTTATAAGATGGTACAACTAGTAATCCGTTTGCTGTGAATGGGGATCACTGCAGTGTTTGTGATGTGTCAGTTAATCCTACCTGCGCCAGGCTGAAACACACTCAGCATTACACCAGCATGCAAGATGCATGAGCTCATGTGGAAACTTGCCTGCCATAAAAATAATGCACCATTATACTATTTAATGCACCCTAAGTGCTGAGCTATACCTATTCTTCTATTAAATACAGACAAGAGTGAGATGGCTTAAGCATGCAGAGATGCAGACGGTGCAGCTGAGTCTCTTCATTGGGTTTTAATGACTCCAGTGAGAGCGGCATTACAGCTCAGATACTGAGGCCATCAATCACAACATTATCACACAAGTTCTTGTCACAAACTTCAACACCATTAACTTTACTCTCTTCAGTCTTTTTTCTTTGCACACAGAAAATGGGAACCTTTGGCCTTTTTGTTTCAGTGCTGTGACAAGTTGACATCACTGAAGCTGCAGAGACAGTTTGGACCAAATCACTTCAAAAAAGAAAACAGAAGAGGAAATGATGCACGGTGACTTTATACAAACATAAAAATATGATGGAATTGTTTATTTGACCATGATAGTGTCACATTTCTTTGGTCACAGGAAAAAATCAAGCAATGCCTTTGAATCCAGACTGTATTGTAACAGGGAGCTGGGAGATACTCTCCATTAAACTGATTCAAAAATAAACTCCAGATTTTATAAGAAAAAAATGAAAGGGTTTTATAGTAATAGTTTATTCAATTCCTATGAAAAGACAAATTCTAAATATTTTGATGATATAAAAACATGACCAGGACATTTTAGTGCTGTAGTTGCTTAAATTATGATAATTTAATTCAGAACAAAACACAGTTTTCTATTTTCATAGCACACAAACTACCCTGTCTAAATTTGCAAATAAACGCACGCACACACACACACAGACAGACAGACAGACAGACAGACACACACACACACACACACACACACACACACACACACACACACACACACACGTGTGCACGTGCACGCACGTACAAACACACTGGTGCATTTCATACCTTGAGTAAACATTTAAGTTGCATCAAGAACCCCAAAATCTAATCAGCAACTTCCATTGTTTAAATAATTTAGACTATTTCTTTCTGTGATCATGTTTCTAGAAACCACAACAATTTTTTTTTTATATTTTGTTGTTCTAAAAGGAATGAACGCTATGGACATTCAGATGACGTAACGTCTTCTAACCAGTAGATGGCGATCAAGTTAAGGATTTATGTCTAAAGCTACACGTTTGCATTTAAATAGATAAACAATCTTCATCTTAATGGATGAAAATAACACAATGCTTTATGATGTTTTGACTTTGTAGAACGAAGCTGTGACAGCATGTAGATTCATAGGCATACATTTAAATGCATCAGAAATAAGAGGCCCATAATGTTTCCTTTCTGATGTCCAAATAGGGGATGGGATATATTTAACTGGAATAATGAACCTGTTTAAAAGGCTAAATACATCAGCCATCAGAGCAGTTGTTTTGCTACTGTCCTCATCGATGTGATGTCCTCGGCAAGCTGCCATATGGATGCTGGATGCAGTAAATCACTCTGGATGACAGCAGCAGGTCATTTTTGGAAACAGACATTGTCTGCTCATCACAACCGGATTGAGGAATCAGATTAAAGTAATCCACAAGGCAACTCTGTTCCCAGGTTAGGTCAAGTATATGCGATGTTGCTTTGACAGGTCGTACAAATGTCTGTCTGGATTGTCAAGTGCCTGCACTGGGCCGACAGCCTGCACAGAAGTGCAATGTCAATAATTTAAACCAACCAAGCAAACAGGGGTATGTAGCAGCAGTTAGCGGAAGAAGCTGTGGTCTTCATCTTAAAAATCTGCCACTTCTTCTTCTAGATACATAAACATGATCTCATAATCATGGGGTGAAAATTTTGACTGATGAGCCTCTAGAACAAAGTGGCATTCTTTGAAGCCAGCGGTTTGAGCTGTTCCCACAGAGGAGAAGCCCAGAGGGGCAAGAACATCCAGCACATATACACTATAGATATGGAAGATGCTTTAAAATTCATGTATTCTGTAGAGCAGGAGAATGAAGGCCTGCCCTCCCTGTGTCTCCCTCCTTCTCCTTCCTTCCCTCCTCTACCCCTCTGCTGTCACACACAATCACAGAGATATTTATTTTAACATGCTGTTTGGAGGGCTAGTCTGTGTGTTAGGCCTCACATGCTTTTACCTGGCCCTTGTTGCGTGGTGCTGGCAATAATCCACTTGACAAGACAGCACTTCATCAGAGATTTACGAGAGAGCCGCGGTTTCTGCCATTTGGAGCCATCTGTCTGTCCGCCTGGATTTGGATCTTTCCCGTTAGCATCGGGCAGCAGACCACCATCCACCGCCTTCTCATCAGCCTGAAGGAGGCAGAGAAAGTTGTTCCTTTGAGACACAAAAGACCAGCTCTTTACACAGCGAGGGCAGATCCCTTCATCTTGTACTTTATACGTTCCCACAGTGGGTAACCAAACCACTTGCAGGCAAAACTACAAGCTCTCCTCAGGAAGAGATGAGATTTTTAGACTTAAATTAGGATTAATATGAGTATTTGGGCTAATTTAGTTCTGGATTAGCTTTAATCTTTGCAAATGAAATCTGGATCTCACAATAAAACAGTTTGGGTAAATCAGTGGCCAAATTGCATGCATTTATTTTGAAGGCCACCTATCAGAATGTGCTTTATAAGAACCTATGTTTTAATATTGCGGTAAAGGAAATGAATTTCAGTGGCTCAGCTGACACTGAACAGTTCAAGTAAGATATATTTCTCCTTGTGCGTAATATACTTTATTTATTCTAAATATTTCTATGTCTGCCTGAAACAGACTAAATAATATCTTATAGAAAAATATGGATGCCATCTGATCTTGTCTTTTACTCAGTATTTATACCTTCAAATGATACAATAATTTAATTATGTGTGCAAAAATTCACTTCAATATCTTTTAATTAATTAATTACTTGATATGTCAAATTGATATTGACATTCACAAAGTATTTATTCCCATCCTGAATGCCTTTATTTTGAAAAGATCTGAGCAGCTCGAATGCATCTCATTTAGACACCAAAGATGCTGTAGCAATAGACTGAGTGGAGTTGAATCAAGTTGTATTGTTGCAGGCTAATGACGACTTCACACAAACACACACACACACACACACACACACACACACACACACACACACACACACACACACACGCATAAAATTAACTTGAGATAAAGAACAACTGTTGAATTGTGTCTTAAACAGCTCTGCATTCTGCATCTTTATTGGGTGCCATATATTATTTTCCTACATTTAGTAAATCATACTTAACGGCCCTCATGTTGTTAAACCAATTCCATGTTTTTACGAGAGACAATCTGAAGTGTTGTGATAGTTATTTCATTAAGAGTTTACTACATTCAAACTACTGGAGGTTCAGAGGCTCACAGGTCTCAGGTATCAGCGCATTGCTTTTACGTCAGGGTGTTGTCCCAAGGTCTTTGTTATGACACACATCAACGGTGGTCGATGTGTGCCATGATGTGTCTGCATCCTGTTGGGCTTCATGCAGCGTATCATGGACCAATGGGCGCTTTCAGCCTGAGGCCATGAAGTGCCCGGCTTCCTTACATGACTCTTGAAGGAGCTGCAGGATTCTTGGTGGTAAAGAGAGAGGGGAGTAAAAAAAAAAAAGCAGGACTAAAGAATGAATGAAATCAATACTCAGTTGGCAGGTCTCGTCTTTGTCTCGTCTGTCCTGGCAGCAGACCTTTCTATACTTTCCTGAGACGTTGAGCAAAATTTGCCCTTCTGCATTTTTGGCAAAATTCCTCCTGCGCATCAATGGCCTCAGTCTCTGCCCTTGACTCTATCTCCACATCATGTAGTCAGATGGGCAAGTCCAGACTCAAAGTTTCCCACTGCACACCATCCTTTTCCTTCTTCTCTGCCAGTTACCTGCTGAGATCTCCTTCTTAGATCCTCCAAGTTTTCTTATGACCTTTGACTATCTCAAATTTATCCACCTCTTCCAGGAATCTCAATTCCTCCCTCTTGAAGATTTGGTTTTACTCCAATATTTCCAGGTGGAAACCTTTGTTTTAAGCTCAGCATTGAGAACCAGGGATCAACTGAGGGATTATCTCGACGTTTTGTATCTCAGGCTCAGTTTTGGCCCTCTGGCCCAGAGCGACTGGAGAGATTCTGCATATTTTTGAGAGAGAGATTTCTCCTGTTTGAGCTCAGTGGCAGGAATATTTTAATATGGCTGTTAAAGGATGATCAGTTTACATCGCTGTGTAAAGTTCTCATCTTTATAAAGATCAAGAAATATCAACCAGGCACAGTTTCTGGAGACAGAGAGAAAAAAAAAAAGAGAGAGAGAGAGAGAAGAGAGAGAAACAGAGAATCCAATATTCTTGTATCATGAGCACTTATGAGAATAGGGACATACAGCCTCTCTTGTTTCCAGTTATTTGAACTATCACATAACATCTTCTCATCTCACACTGGATGCACATTCAGTGTTTCTATACTCAGATTAATATTTCAGGGGTGATGAAGCTGTAAATGTGTCTCAGATTATAACTGTGCTGCTCTCAGGTTTTCTGCCATTGGTTTTCTTTCCATTTGTGACATATAGTTTTCTCCATTGACGCATTATTAAATTTCACATATTTGTTGATATGTTCTTTTGGTCCCAGTACCCATTTTTGTTTTATAATGTCATATCTGTTCTGTTAAATATTCAGCTCTTAATTTATTTATTTTTTTCACTTTTTTTCTGCATTTGTAGCTCTAATCTTTAAAAACCGTTCTCTGAATACTCTTGACTCCCTTTTCTTTGTCGTTTCCTTGCTTCACGCGTTATAAATAAAACAGCGTTCTGTAAGACATGGTCATGAATGTATTGTAAAGGATTTGACAGGGCTTCTATCCGGGGAGCTCCTCTGACCTATGTTTGTATGATGGGATACCAGAGTATACAGAGCGTTGACAATATCGCTCAAAAATTCACACTCCTTTAAACGGCATAAATAATAAATCATGAACACCTGCCACATAGAGACGAACGATGAAGACTATATTACTAAAAGGCTGACACTTGGATCATGTTGGATCATCCAACAACCAAACTGCAAATCTCTGCTGAACAAACTCCGTTTCCCCTTTATGACATTGCACCTACAATTTCCACAATGTGTCTCCACATTATATTTGAAATTGCACTGGATCATCAATCATTTCATGGTTATTCAGTATTTCTCAACTGGATCTAGAAATTTACTCGGATCCAGGTTATTGATGGACCTTTAAGATGGTGCTCCGCTGCCCTGACATGCTGTGCTGCATCTGGAAGTCCTTCTGAAAATATTGTCAGTTTCTTGTATGCATTAACCATGAAGGAAGACAACAAAACACATACAGTCATTTCCCTGATCAGTAATGTTAATACTTCTCTCAAAACTAAAACAGATACAGAAGGCGATGTGATCATCAAAATCTGTTCTGTTCCTTTGGTCATACCTTATCTATACAAAACGTGTCACAAAAATCTGTTCAGAATTGTTTGTGTAATCCTGCTAACAGCCAAACAAACAAGCAGCGGCAGAGACGTGACCTACTTGATGAAGGTATTAAATGAAATAAGGCATTTCCATAGATTAAAGTAACTAAAGGTATTATTTAGCGAACACCAGCTGCAACATGAAAACGATGCTGTTACTGTAAAAATCATGACGTCCACTCCATTCTTCTTCTTCTGTGTATCATTTATATAAATGCCATCCATATACAGCATAAATTGCAGGTTTTGATATCTGATATATTATTGAAAGCTAAAATACTTTAATTTAGTACTTGTGATTATTTTTGCACCACTATGTATAAAAAGACGAGTATTTCCTGTTTTGGAGATGAAAACTGATTTTGCCTTGTAGACTTTTTAGACAACCGTAGTACTAAGAACACAGTAAGTTTGCTGCATACAGGATAAGTGTTCACAATATTATTACCATAATTAATGAACCTGTATGCTGGTCTCTTCCAGCAAGAACTAAATAGAAACATAGGAAATGTTTTACCTGCATTGCGTCTGGATTCGGGTCGCTTTTCAGAAATAATGCTACAAATCTTCTCCGTTCACGCTTCTGCTCCACGAGCGACCCTGATGAGATGTGCGGCAGCTTCCACAGAGGAGAAAAGAGCAGCTCCGCGACGTGGAGGAGGAGCAGAGCAGAGGAGGAACGCGACAGGAGCGCAATCCTCTCAGACAGACGCACGAACCTGCGGAACCTACAGGAGCGTCGTGCGCCTCCGCGGACGCGCTGATGGATGGTCCCAACTTAGTGAAGAGGAGGCGAGCAATTTTTATGATGAGGTGTTCACGTCGTGGATGTGTTATTAGAAGTTCTAGACGTATTACAACCTGTGATGACGTTGAATCAGACAAGCGCCAACAGACGTACTCTGAGGAAATTAAAAGGATTCCTGTGTTTCATATTGACGTACTTTCTTATAGAGGTCTTAGCTGTCTAGAATACTACTACTACTACTACTACTGTTACTACTACTACTACTACTACTACTACTACTACTACTACTACTAATAATAATAATAATAATAGTAATGAATAAACATGTGAGTTTTTACTGTGTACTGATCTCATTTGTGTTGCTTATGACAAATATTCTCAGAAAAAAAAACCACAAAACTGTAGAAAAGGCCTTGTGTAGCTGACTTTAACATTTGACTTTAACATTTGACTTTAACATTCGTCGTCAGTACTTTAGACGGTGCCTTTTATTCATCACGTGTTTTTACATTAATTAGAAATGTACTAGTAAAAAGAGCATGAGTGCATGGGAGGCTGCCTTCTGTTCCCAGAATATACTGTCTCCACATTAAAACCTCCTCATCTGAAATTCAATGAAAGTCAAGAGGAATGTTTTTTGTTTTTTGTTTTGGGTGGGGGGTGCTGCTGGAAAGATAGAGATGATGGGAATGAAATAACATTTTTCTCCATACTATTGTGTGGATGTATTTTGTTAAACTAAATATATAAGTAAATCAATATATAAATAATTTACCAAATATACCATTTCATTAGATTATTGTAATTCCATTTCCAGCGAAGGTGTTGATTGAAAATAATATTGTTACTGCAGTTAAATGTATTGTCAACGTGGAAGAAATCCAGTATTTTGGTCACACCCTTTCTGTCCTTGTGCCTCTTATCTTCCTCCAGGTCTGTCTTACTCCTGCAGACACAGGTTATTTTTAGCCTCACAAGTTCCAGAGAGCCTTCAGTTTCCTTAATGCCTTTCACACCAGTGCAGGTTTTAACTGAGGGTGTGTTTCAGCACAGATGGGCCTTTTGTGTGTGTGTGTGTGTGTGTGTGTGTGTGTGTGTGTGTGTGTGTGTGTGTGTGTGCGCGCGCGCGTGCGTGTCAGCGTGAAAGGGAGTTTCTTTTATTTCTCTCATTCCTCATAAATTTTGCATTTTTCTCAGAATTTGTCACAGCTGCTCACACGGATGGCTGCACACGTTTGCGCACATATTCACACTTTGTCTTCGGCTGTGCCACAAACATCCACAGCCTCCTATTCTATTCTTAAAGATAGTGGTATCCATTTAATGAGGGATATGAGCATGAACAGCCCAGCATAGCATAGAGACATGACAGCACAGTTTTGCTGTGGTTTATGCTCTGTGCTTATATCCTTTTCCTCTGAGGGATAAAAGCAAAGTAAGAATATATATACAAGAACCAATAATAAAATCTCCAAAGCAACCCCAATAAATAAACCTATGTAATAAAATACTGATATGCTTCTGTTTTCTTTTTAAGAAGACATAAACTCAGACTATATGTCTGCAGCCATACTGAGACTGATGGAATGTCATTAGCTTAGCACTTATGAAGCATCTTTGAAAATTTAACTTGATGATGATATTTAATTTATAAGTCAGAGGATCGTTAAATTTATTACTGGTCATCCTCAGGGGAGTACGAATGTTTGCTCCAGATTTGATGGTCTTATCCAACTGCAACCACCGACGCTAACCTCATGATAATGCTGAAGGAAATGTCAGGAGATTACCAAAGACATTCAGATTCATCCTTTGGGGATGACTCATTCACAACATCCCATCTCTGCTCATTGCAGATGACATGGTTGTATTTATTTCACCTCCAAATTCAAGACCACAGCTCTCTGCCGGTACTCAGTTGGATGCTGTCTCAGGTTTGCAGGCGTGGTGCTGAGTTGTGGGCTTGTATCAGACCATCAGGAAGAAGACAGAGTTCTATTACCAAGATTCACCACTGGTCAAGAGGTCTGGATTTATGCGACCCAAAGAATACAAAAGATCCAAAGGGAACTACTGATTTGTAATCGAAGAAGAAAGTTGAGTTGATTCTGGGATCTGATTAGAATGCCCCAGGATCTGCTGGAAGATTTCCCCTGTTAAAGCCTAGAACTCGCTGGAGTGACCACATTCCCTATCTGGGCTGGTTCTTCTCCGGGAAGAGCTGGAAAATTTTGGTTGAGGCAGGTTTTGGCCTGGAATACCCGCTTCACCTGCTTCAATGTGACCCGACAACGGAAAATGGATGGATCATTCAGCAACTACAGTATTTTCTGCACTATAAGGCGCACTGGATTATAAGGCGCACCTTTAATGAATTGTTTATAATTTATTTTGTATATAAGGTGCACCGGATTATAAGGCGCACTGTAGGTTTATGAGAAAATTATAGGCTTTTAGGTGCGCCTTATAGTGCGGAAAATACTGCACAGTGGTTGTATATTGTTGTGTGTGACAAGTGTTCCATATGGGATGATAATTTTCTTCAAAAAATTTGGAGAAATGTGGAGACACAACAAGAGGGGATAAAACAGCACTTTTGAAACAATGACATCTGGTAAATATTGTCAATTTAATATAGCACATTGTACTTGGGTTTTTTTTTTTTTAATTTAATTCACCTGAAAAGAGTTTACTCATTATGTTGAAGGAGCAGTAAAATATCACAGCTTTACAAATCCTCCACTGCACCCAATTAATTTTTTTTCTGACCCATGGGGCTTACAGGAATCAAAATGAGAATTAATTTCAGCAGTTTAATTAACTCAACAATCCTAATCCACTGATGTTAATTACGTATGTACAGCTCTTAAAATGCTGTGACTATTTTTCTATTATAGACCACTGAAGGTTAAAAGTTAATTAGTCTGTGTGGCACCACTTCCTTTCCACGGAAGCAGGTGGAATTTTTGATGAAAGAGTCACATAATGATTGTCATGCTTATGTTTAACATGAATTACATGTCAGTGCATTAAATACATTGCATCAGATTTTTGTGTTCCAGGTTTTATTTATTTTTTTATTTATTTATTTAGTTTATTTTTTTCTTTCCAGACATGTTATGACAACAGACTTCATTTTCATCAGTTCTGAAACAACAACAACAACAACAACAACATCCGAAAAGAAAAAAAAAGGGTTGATGTGTGGAAGCTATTGGCTTATAAAATTCCCTTCCCCGGAATCAGCAACATCTCTGTCATTGCAACACATTATCAACCAAATTCATACATTGAATGTCACATTTAGATTATTTTATTTTGGTACAGCATCCATACGTTTTCCCAATCTCTCCAGCTTTTGAGTGATGTCTTCCTTCATCCTGCCCATGGACAGGATGAAGGAAGACATCAGAGCCCTGGCATCAGAGCCCTGGCCTCCTTGCTTGCAGGTTGCATTTTGCCCATTGCTTCCACAGTGTGGGTGCAATCCTCTTGTACTCTGGTCTGTTGTATTGCCATTTTTCGCAGCAGGCGATGCAGCATAAAAACTCCAAACCTCAGTGCTGTGTAGGTGTAATAAAATTGTATATACATTTGTCAATCTGATTCTCTCTATCTTGACATGTTCTCATGTGTGTTGGCAGATAAATTCAACAAAGACTTGCAGTCAGCTGGTTGGATTAAACTGAATATGTTTCGTTTCCGTTTCAGCAGAAACTAACAGAGGAGAAAATCAGGAACGGGGATAACAAAAATATATATTTCTAAGCTTTTCTGAGGGCAGCAAGCTGGCACAGTGAGTACCACTGTTGCGTCACAGCAAGAAGGTTCTGGGTTCGATTCCGTTCTGTGCAGCATTTGCATGTTGACCGTGTGTCTTTGTGGGTTCTTTCTGGGTTCTTCCTCCCACCTCCACAAACATGCAGTTTAGATGGTGTGATCACTCCAAAATGCAATAGAATATGAATGTGAGTGGGTTTTGGGTGGCCCCCACGATGACTTGGCATCTTATTTAGGGTGTACCCTGCTTCTTACCTAGCCAGTTGGGATAGGCTCCAGCAGACTCGATAACCGGCTGTAGACGGAATGATTGCGATTGTCCTGTCTACGTGAAGATGGATGGAGGTTTTGTCTCACTCCCACCTCTTTCATCATGTATGATATTTCATCTTAAGTTTTCAGTTCAAGCACCAGGTGTCGCTACTGTTTATAACTTACTGTACAGAGCAGCTGTCCTGCTGGATGTTTTAGATATTTTGATTGTATAAATTATATTTGCAAGAAGGGACTTTAACCATATGAAAATAAAACACATTGTCCTGACCTGTAATTATATTCCAGTGCATATTTGTGGTCGTTCTGTCACAGACAAACTCAACTTGTACAATGAAGGAAGCTCCTTCAGGAAAACAGCTGTAAAATCTTTAACAACTGGATGGAAAAACAAAAGTCACAGGATGCCTGCATTGTTTGTATTTGTCTGTGGTGGAACTTTCTTCCTGCAGGACTTTGTCTTCCTTTGTGCAAATCTCTTAATGGTCTGGTTTACCCCTCAGCATCAATGATTTCTTACTGGGCAGGGAGCACGGCAGAAACAAAGCAAGAAGTCTGTTGCTTCTCACAGACTTCTTGTCAAACACACTCAAAGTCACATAGAATGGATTTACATTTTTCTGTTCTTACTCTACAGCAGATTAAAAGTTTAGTGAAGCAAGGCTTTCTTTCAGCCGATTGCCAGACCTCACTGAGCCAAGGATAGAGTGTCCACGGTCCGCCTTCGTTTCCTGACTAAGAAGTTACGTCAGCCTAAAGGAAAAAAGGGGGGCACGTTGAGATCCCCTCACTGTCTGTTGAGGATGTGAGGGGTTGTGGCTGCTTCTGCACCACCCCCTTCATTTCCCCACAATCAACCGGAAGGCTGGAGGCTAAAGAGAGACACACACTCGGCATAAGGGAGGACATAGAAGTCCAGCTGTACAGTCTAAACAAAGCAAAACAATCAAGGCAAAGGAATGAGCAAGAATCAGAAAGAAGTGAAGAAAATCCAGACGGTTTATCTGCAGAACGTGGAGAAACTAAATCAGGGGATAAAGCCCGACAAGAAGAATTGGAAACCAAAGGAAGGAGATATTGCTGTGCAAACAGCGATGGAAAAGCTGCGACAGCCTCCCATAGGTGGAAAAGTCACCAAAAGCTCAGCACACACACACAGAATCAGCAGAGACCTGACCTGCTCCATCTGCCTGGATCTCTTCAAGCAGCCGGTGTCGCTGCCCTGCGATCACACCTTCTGTCAGGGGTGCATCGAAGGATACTGGACCGGTCCCAGGGGCCCGGGACAGGGAGGCACAGGATCCTGCCCTCAGTGCAGGAAGGTGTACCCCGGAGAGAGCTATAGGCCCAATCGCATTGTCGCCAACATAGTAGAGAGCTACTGTAAGGGCCTGGAGGAGAGCGGGTCTGGACCATGCGTGACGGATGCTGGGGTGGCAGAAAGGGTTCCTGCTCCGGTCCCACGCTGCAGCAGACACCGAGAGGAGCTGAAGCTTTACTGCGAGGAGGACCAGGAGCTGGTGTGTCTGGTTTGTGGTCTCTCCCAGGAGCACAGGAATCACACGATGATGTGTGTCCAGGAGGCAGATCAGAAGTACAGGGTGAGCTGGATGCATGTTTAATTTACTTTACGGAGTTTATTTCTTAAATACGATGTTTTATGTCTGTTTAAGATACAAAACAACCAATAAAAGTGGATGACATTGTGAAGTTAGAAGCAGGTCAGGGCACTGTGATGATATTTTTCTGTCTCGTAGGCATCTCTGAATGGCTCAATGGAGTCGCTCAAAGCCGAGCTCAACACGGCGCTGCAGTGTGACAGGGAAGCTGAAGATGAAGTTAAAAAACTCAAGGTGAAACAAAATGCTTCCAAAAAGAATTTACAATATAATGCCTCACTTGGAACATTTAAAAGTTTTAAATAACATATTTCGAAGAAGAAATTTATGTATCTGCTACGGAATAATAATGTGTCTAATTCATAACACCCTATTGATCACTAATCGATCGCTGCCGGGGACATTGATCAACAACCTCCACCTGTTTAGGAACACACTGCTGACCTGAAGCAGCGCATCGAAGCTCAATTCAGTGACCTGCACCAGTTCCTGTACCAGGAGGAGAAGCTGCTGCAGGTGAAGCTGAAGACGGAGGAGAGGAGGGAGCTGATCCGACTGGACGAACACAAAGCCCTGGTGTGTGTGGAGATCTCCCGTCTGCAGAGAGCCGTCCACGAGATTGAGGACAAACTGAAGGAGCAGGACCCCTTCACTCTGCTGCGGGTGAGTTGAGTCACGTGAGCCTCAGAGATGATGACTGCACATGGAGTCGATCAAGATGATGACTCAGCTCTGACGGGGACTAAAGCCAGAAATGCTGACCGCTGGATTTGACTTGTTTGTTTCTGGGTTTATTTATTGGGGTGACACACGCACACACACACACACACACACACACACACACACACACACACACACACACACACACACACACACACACACACACACACACACGTGTAACATATTCTTCTTTGAAACAACTTTGAAACAGAGTCAAATTTACATATGCGTCCGTCATGCATACAACATGTGTGTCCATAAATAGACTGCAACATCAGCATTCAATATTTAACCTAGCAGGGTGTGTGCTGTTAAAGAGAGTGTTAAAATATTAACTCTGTTATAATAAGCAAACTGGAGTGGTGAGTGGAAACAGGATGTAGGCCAGTGATCTCACACGGTGATCAGAGGGATAAGGAGTTTAGGCTCCGGCACGGGGCCACACTCAGGCCAACGCCGTGGGACTTTCCCCCGGCCACAGGGAGATCCCACAGGGTGGAAATGAAGGAGCTCAGACACTGATGTAATGTGGAAAAAGATTTCTCTTCTTTCAAATGCAACTAAACTAATTACTGTCCTGTGTGTCCCTTTTCCGGTGCTTATTCCTGTGCTGCGACTCAGAGCATCAAAGTCCTCCTCCAGAGGTGAGTGTGGAGAAGAAATGCTTGATCCCACTTTTGTTTTTTAGTGTTTCTCATCATCTGTCGTTGTTATTGTTGGCAGACCGTCCCTGAAGTTCGAGAAACCTACGTTTACACCACCCAGTCTGTGTGAAGGCCGATTTGCAGGACCCCTACAATACAGAGTGTGGAAATCTATGAAAGGAAGTATCTATCCAGGTATGTTAAGTTACATAGAATCATTGATCATCTGAGCACCAACGGGAATTTTCAAAGAAATTCTTCAACATATTGACGTCCTGTATTTTCTATTTTCTAGTTCCAGCTGCCATCACATTTAACTCCAGCACAGCCAACCCTTGGCTCAGCCTGACCTCCTCCCTCACCTGCGTGCGCTACCAGACGTTTAACCACACGGTGCAGGACAATCCGTACAGGTTCAACGCTGCGCTGTCCCTGCTGGGAAGCCAGGGTTTCACCCACGGACGCCACTACTGGGAGATCGAAGTCTACAGCAGCACCGTCTGGACGGTGGGAGTGGCACGAGAGTCAGTGCCCAGGAAGGGAGTCATCAAAGCTCTCCCGGCCAACGGCTTCTGGACGCTCTCCCTATCCTATGGGATACAGTACATGGCTGGAACCTCACCCCCAAAGGTACTGTCCCTGGAGGAGCCGCTGGCACGGATTGGAGTGTACCTGGATTACAAGAGGGGGCTGGTATCCTTTTACAATGCAGAGAGCATGACACACCTCTACACCTTCAGGGAGAGCTTCACAGAGACGCTTTACCCTTACTTCAACTTGGGCTTTCTGGATAAAGTACATGAAAACGAGCCGCTCAAAGTTTTCATGCCAAAGATTTGAAAATGTCTGTGACATAGGACTGAAAGGAGAACAAAGGAGTACGGGTTGCTAAGCATGGAAAAAAACATGTTCATGCTTGACGTCATATAGATAAATTGGATGTGTAACTGTGAAATATGCGTTGCATTTTAGAATCAGTGGCCCAATGGAAACAGACACATCTTATAGGTTTGGGGTCTTCTTCATGACCTTTGCTGACACTGAAGTTCCTGATGCGTTTGCGCCACCTGTTGATCAGTGTGATAACATAAAACCAGTGATGGGACTGAGTATTTACCCCCAAACAGAACCTTTGATTCAATCTGCATCTTCTATCAACATAATTTTTGAAAGTGGAGTCTCATTTATTTCCAGAGAAGCTCTGCTGCAGTAAATAATATGGACCTGTCTGTTGTCAGATTAATGCAAACATGTTTTTTAATCTTTATATAAGTAGAATTTTGTAATATGAATGCAAGCCGAAAAAAATCTTATTTCTCTGTACCATGATTTTCTTGACACATTGAAACACACATTTTGAGTGTGTATCAAACCGATGATGCGTTTGAAGCATCGATTGATGCAACCTGAGTTTCATATTTTTCCACATTTGGTTAAATGTTTGTAATGTTGGAAGGATCGACTTCGCATTTCACTACAGCGATTGTTTACCTTGACTGATCATGGGCGACATTTTAATAAAAATAATTTTGAAAGTATGTCCCAAATTATGTTTTTATACAAAGTTTAAATATTGGTTTAGAGCTGCTCCTCCACCCCAACAGTAAAAACTGTGCTCTGTTGCACCTTAAATCAAGCATGAAGGTGATGTGGTAGTGTTCACAATTCACTGTGTAACACCAAAGAATCGATAAAGAGCACTAAACAACCTCTTACAATATTATCATCAAACAATAAACAGAAAAACACAGAATGAAATGCTCAGGATTCCTGCATAAAAGATCAGGTCTGGACAAAATGAGCTTTCAGCATTTTTTTTTTATCCTCCATTCTCATTATTTGCATTTCTCTGCATTTTTTTGTCATACTGATCAAACCTTTAACCTCAGACAGCAAAAAGTGACACAGCTGATATTATGATTGAAAAAACAACCCAAACTACTGTATATCACAATATGTACAGTTTATATCTTCTCATGGTGCTACAGTGTGAACAGCGATCAGCTCATTACATTTGGTGCAATGGAATCTTTTTCAAAGAATCTCTGCAAACTAGTACTTGCCTTTAATCCTACATTGTCTCTACATAATGAGCTCTATAATGTGTAGTTTCGTCTCTGACGGATGTAAATGTGAAGTATTTTGGTTGGTGTCTGTGGTATCAATCCGTGCATTTGTTCCTCGTCTGGAAATGGGTGTGTCCCACAAAATGTTAGGGGTGAAGTCTCCATTTAGGTTTGGGGAAGTTTTAGCGAGTCGCTTGCGTGTAACGTGTCCTGGAACTTTGTGCTCGTGTAGCGTACATGAAAGCCTTTTTTGTTGACGCTGTCGTCCGAGTGAAACTTTAAAACTAAGGCGTCTCCAGCTGAGTAGACCTCCTCTGGGGCCTGACAAGTAGAAGAAGGTACAGGAAGAAAAAGGAGATTTTTTTTTTTTTTTAGTTTGATTTAGTTTGAACTGTGTAAACAAGGCCGGTAAATTTAGCCTCACCGCAGATCCACAGTATCGTCCCAGCCTCGGAGACTTGGTGTCAGTACCGTCGTATACTTCCACATAATCGTACCCGCAGTCGGCCTCTTCCTCGATCTCAAACATTTGGAAGATGATCTCCACTCCGTAACCCTTCTCAGCAAAAACCACCCACAGACAGTCAGAGCCGCTTGGGTAGTTGTTATCTCCAAACTGGGCATGAGAGTAGAGCTCTTTTGTCTTGACCTCGGCTTTCAGGCTTCCTCCACATTCTGGAAATTTGCAACCACAAAATTAGAGGGGTCAAAAAAGAGTTACTCATAAAAATGAGGAAAGAATGCAGGTTTCTAAACAGGGAAGAAAACAAACCCAAAGTTAAAATGTCATATTTTTTATCCTCTGGCGGCTTTTTTTTAAAATTCATTTTGCAGTTTTGTCTGCATTTAAAGGATTTTAGTTTCTTGACACACCTGGTGTATATGAAGCCTCAAAACCTCTCTTCTGCACTGAGTTATCTGAGAAAAAACGCAGGAACAAGTTGTTGCCTTTGGAGATGACTGGAGATGGTTTTCTGCTACCGCAAAAGCTTCCCAGACTTGGCGCTCGGTCGTCCCGCCCATCGTAGACCTCTAGATGATCGTAAGCACATTCCAAATGCACCTCCATGTCAATCTCATTGAAAATCTGTAAAGAGTCACAAATTACCTCAATTCCTTACTTTATTATGGCTGTTTTTATGTGAAAAATGTGAAAAAGAAAAAGAAATATCTCCGTGGACATACAAGTTTAATGCGATGGCCTGGTGTAGTGTTCAGAGACCAGGTACAGGCCTTCTTGCTGGGATATCTATCGGGCCAGTTGGGACTGCTGATTTTACCTGACACACTGTTCACCACATGATCACACCCCGCTGCACACGTGTGAGAGAAAAACAATGACATATTTATCACTAAAGGGTTGTCCTCTTTCTTCAAAGCATGCTGAACACTTCTTGGACCAAAATAATTTTCCTTAGTATTTAAAGACTGTTTCAAATGGTCAGATGGTCTCAGGTGTAGTAGGACTGGGTCTGACATCAATGCAGAACTATCACACAATAATCCCAGAAATCCAAATAGCAAATCCTACACTTTAAGTGACCTTTAAACCAGGGGTGTCAAACTCATTTTCATCGACCTCAGCATAATGGTTGTCCTCAAAGGGCCAGATGTAACTTATAAATTTGACTAAATGTAACTCAAAGTAATGTAAAATAAATGTACAATGAATGTAATTACTCCTTAATGTTAAATAACCCTGAATTTATAACTTATTCAAGTTACAAATATTACAGTTGCATAGAAAAATTGCCTCTCAGTTTTAACATAAATCCTTTTAATTTTTCAGGTCATGAAACCCACAGAACTCCATCAATCAAGGATCAAACTATCTAAGAGAATAAAGAAAAATAACATCAAACACAAGTTAGGACATAAACTTTGTTCAAAATGTTCTTTTCGAAGTTAAAATAGGCTTAATTACTCCATTGTGGGAAATGTAGTTTTTGGTCAAAGCACACTTTTGACCTACTTTTTTTAAGACACTTTGACCTTTCATGCTCTTGCGGGTCACATTAAATGATGTGGTGGGCCACATTTGGCCTCCGGGCCTTAAAGTAGAAAGCAGAAGCCTACTGTACCTTCCTTGCAGTCGTGCTTATCATCATGCAGCATGAAGCCACTGCGACACCGGCAGCTATAGCTTCCGAAGGTGTTCACACACTCATGCTGGCAGCCTCCGTTTTCTTTGGAGCACTCATCTATGTCTGCAGGGTTGTTAAAAGATTTGCATTGTGTATGAATGCATCAGAGTAGGATGCAGAAAACATGCAGAGCATACAGAGTTAATGTTTTTTTGCTCAGATCTGTTGCTGAGAGGAAGCACAGGGGGGTGTTATGAAACACTGCGTTCAGACCAACAAACCTGCATCACAGCCCTGGGGTCTGCCTCATGGAAATATTGCTCCCTTTAAATGTCTCGACAGTTTGCATCCCCACATAACCCTCATCATGGTTCCCTGTTGTCATCAATATTCAAATTGAGATGGACATTTACTAGCTGAATGTGGAGTAAATGACAAAGGCTATAAACGTGATTTTATGATTAAAGTATTTACTGGGCAAAAATATGCAATTAATTCTATAGACATTTGGGGTCTAATTAAGCAGAACACACAGATATTAATACACTGGCATTAATCACTCTATTTGCTGATTAGTAATGAAAAATTATTTTAAATACTAATAAGAGAGAAATGAACAATACAAATTTAAATATTGCAAAAAAGTTAAACTAGATTTGAAGATGTTGTTTGCTTCTGAATCATTGTTCTGCCTAAGCATCACAAAGTTCCGGGCTACCAGCTGCCTGCATTGTTCCTGGGCTGGAAGGAGGCTTTTCTTTCTTACAGTATCAGATCTGGAAATCATATAATACACAGTACACATTTCCTTCCTCTGTTCTTCCTCAATATTTCTCTCCATGACTTACCAGAGAAGAAGTGAGCCTTGAAGCCCCTCTTGGAGACGGTGTTGTCAGACTTGAACTCAACCCTCATGTTGTTGTGCTGGGAGGTGATGACCTCGGGTTTCTCTGCGCCACAGAACTTCCCATGAAGCTTCGAATCTGAGCTCAAGCCACTGCGCACCTCCACATAATCATATTTACACACCTGATGACAAAAACTGGAAACTTTCACCTACTACACTGCACAAAGAATTTAGCAGGCTGGCTGATCAAACTTCTGCAGAGGAGGAATATAAGATGGACAGAAAAACATAATTTTAATGGCCTTACATCGTTTCCTTCAATCTCAAACACATCAAACACCAGTGTGATGCAATACTGAATGGGCGCCACTAGCTGCCACACACAGTTCTTGTTGGGAGGGTACTCTCTGGGCCACCCAGGGGTGGTGAAGGAACCATTAAGCTTGGTAACAAACCCACCGCAGGCAGCTGCTGATAAGATAGAGAGAGAGAGCACGGAATTTAGTGGCAGGTGTGTGAGATAACACACTAACATAACACTATACAACCCATTTGTGTCTCTTTTGAATTTAATATTAAATCACAACATTAGGTTATAATGGTACTTGAATTTATGCATAATCAGAATTATTTTGTAGCAATGACTGAACCCAGCTGTCACGATTAGAAATATAATTCATATTTGTTCTGATTGAATTAATTCTTTAATGTAGCCCACTGAGAGCGTTTTTTTTTTTACTGCCTGTGGGTCTGAGCGGACTGTAATTTCATCTGTGCTGTATTTCATGCATATATGGTACATTTAACAATAAAGTTAACTATGACTATGATATGAGCAGAAAGAAGCTGCAGGAAGGTAACACTGCTGCCTTGTGGCAAAACAGAAAACAGGATGCAACTCAGAAGAAATAATATGAATGTACAATTTAAGCACCAGTGTTATCTGGAATGAAATCCAAACAAGGAATCAGTCAAGGTCTGTCCAGCAGGAAGTAGAGACTAATACACATCAAAACTAAGAGATCATAGATGTATGGATTCTGGGGTGAGAAGTTTCATTTCAAAAGGTTGAATATGAAGCAACAAGAAGCAAATGTTAAGCTTAGCCTAAATAACCAAAGAGTAAAATCGGAATGATTTTGTTTCTTTATTCTTTCATGGACACAGCTCATATGTTTCTTTCCGTTTTTTAAGTGAAATTAAAGATTTGTATTTTTATACGTCTTAGATTTAACAGAAAGATAGCATTTATTTGTTATATTCCTGTCCACTGGAAAAGAATAAAGGATGATGAGCTGTGGTCTCCAGCTGACTGGATGATAAGCCTGAAGTTGCATCACTCTAATGTTGTGTGTCCATGATGTGTTGCTCCACTCACTTTCACAGCTTCGCCTGTCAGCTGACAGCTCGTATCCAGGATCACAAGCACATCTGTAGCTGCCCAGTGTGTTCAGACAGCGCTGCTCACAGTGACCACTGTCAGGTGTGGAACATTCGTCTATCTCTGGCAAGGGATAAAAATGATAGAATTACTTTCATATCAACCTGTTTTAAAAACCAACTTTAACTAACTTTATCTGAAATGACCCCCAGACCTTTAAAGAAGCTGGCTGCAAACCCGGCCTTGTTGACCGATCCATCGGACACAAACTTCAGCCAGAGCTGGTTGGAGCTGCTCTTGAGCTCATCTGGTTTCTCGTAGCCACAGAACCGGCCAATCAGAGGGCTGCTCTCCGAACCACCATCTCTCACCTCCACGTAGTCGTAGGCACAGCTGTCATGTCTCTCAACCTACATTTGTGTGATGTTGTAAACTGTGATTGCTTTCCTGCACTCTATTCCAAAATCCAGTTAGCTTAACCCAATGAAGGCATCCATATCAACATTTAATAATGATGAATTTTACTTCCACAATAAAAATATTCTTAGGTTACACATTCAGGTATGAATTCAGGCTTATTAGAAATGACATATATGTAAAAACACAAGATACAATATAATGGATTGGGAAAAAACAGTTCTTTCCTAACTTAGAAAACACATATAATATTATTATTGTAAAATGTATGAAAAATAATGCGTAGTTCGAAACATGTGACTGACATTTAAAAATAAATTTGAATTCAACCTGAATTTAACTCCTTACTATCTGCATCCACTGCACAATTTACTGGGATCTTTCCTATCAACAGTTCAACCCTGTCACACAAAATTCATTAGGGAGGATAATTAACAGGAAAAGGTTATGTTGAAGAAGATTTTGTGCATTCTTGACAGACAAACAAACATAACTATTATTATGTTTATGATAAACAGACTCTGTTTTTATTGGGAGATATTCAAAATGCAAAAGTGTTGCTTTAGTTTCTACTGTTTCTGGTTTTATTTTGAAATTGTACTTCTCCACATCTGTCTCTCGTATTGCACTTCCTGTCCTTTACTGAGCTACATTGCGCTTTTATTTCCCTTCTCCCTCCCATTTGCAGCTCATCAGCTCCTGATTCCACTCGACCATTTTGGGTTTTACTTCTGCCTTTTTATGAAATAAATAAATAAATAAAAAATCCTGAAAATTTCTTTATTACCTCAAATGACTGAAAGATGAATCCAACATCAAAACCCTCTGCTACTGCAATTTTCCACACACATACTTTGTTGGACTGGTAGTCGTCGGGATAATTGGGAGATTGGATCTGACCACTGTCCCTTTTCACCTCCCCTCCACAAACGGCTGCACAGGAAAAGTGAGATTCTGCATTAAACAGTAAGAGATGGAAAACCTGCTGCGATGGCAAATAAAGCACATGCTCAGATTATTTTAAACCACATAATCCATCGTGTACCTTCATAGTTTACTGAGAAGCCTTTGCCCACCCAGCTGCTACTGCTTCTGAATTCAATCCACAGCCGGCTGTCAGTTGAGATGATCGGATCTGGAAGTGTGTCTCCGCAAAAACGGCCTATCAGGGCCAAGAAAGAGATCAACCACTGAACGTTAGCTACAACGTCATGGCACTCAGTGCTGGTGTAACACAGGGATGACAGATTAATGACCTTTCAGAGGAGCTTTTCTCCAGAACCCGTCTCGGACCTCAACGTGATCGTACCAGCATAGGTTACTCCTGAAGAGGTCCATGGAGGTGAAATTTAGGACGATCTAAGGGGGGAAATTAGCATTTTTGCTACAATGTTCATATTTAGGTTAGAAGTGTGCAATATTTTTCATTATGTACTGAACAACATCAACATTTAACCTCTGACTGCAATTAGGTTACCATCAGAGCATGAATGTGTTTAGAAAAGTGACGTTAAATTCTGATTTCTGATGGATGCTACAGCTGCTCAGTGGTACTAATAATCAAGATCACCGGTGAAGTGTTTGTCATAATTTGCTGCAGTTTAAGATCCAGGAATACAAGGACTGAGGTGATGCAATTTGGACTGATCTTTGTGTCGTCTCACTTTCTCTCCAGGGGTGACAGAAATCCTCCAGACGCAATGAGCGTATGCCGAATAGCCGTTGGGAAAACCAGGCGAGGAGAAGTTTCCGACGCTCTCCTGCAAACTGTCTCCACACTCTGAAACGACCACAAACCACAGCAGACACATGATTATGCTACGATAGACGACAGACACGCAGTAAAGCTGTGGGATTTAGAACAAGTGCTTTAAACTGATTTGATTTTTCATGCTCTCTGCACATATGATGTATTTTACTTGCACACTTGTAGAGCTTGCGGGCTTGTGCAATGTCTCCTTTGCTAAGTTTGGTCCTCTGTCCGACAGGTGGCCTGACTCCGTTGATGTCATAACGGGGCAGGATGGTGTCCAGGAAGACCCCTCTGTTTCAGACAAATGAAGTGATTCAAAGTTCAAGAAGCCTAAAGGTGAATAATACCACCAGAATACATTGTGTTTTAGAAGTTCAGATTTAAAGTACTGCAATGACTCCTGTTCAGCACCTGGACACTTGATTGATTTTGCTAACCTCTGACTGGATTTGGTGTTCAATCCTGTACCATTACCATGGTGATGCACCCATGAATGACATGTGCAAACAGAGTGCTCTGAATGGGGCCATAGGACGGTGCCAGCCAGCTCAGTGGAGCCCGCTCTTGAATGCCAGGGAAAAAAGCTACTCCAGCCCAAATGATTCAACAAAGCCTGAACTGCCAGGCCTTTATTTATCTTGGCTTGCCTCCATGACCCAGATCGACAAAACAGTGATGGAGGTAAAAAACCAAAGCACAAAGTAAAGCAACAGGGAAACAAATTGCGTGAGATCTAAGTGAAAAAGAGACAATAAAGAATCCAATCCTCTGAGGCCTCCTATGGAGCTTGTAGATCAGCCCGTAGTGCAGTGAGTAAGGGGATATTTTTCAATTAGAGGTAGTGTCCAAAACCTTCCAAAATCTTGAACACCTGGTTATGCCATAATTTCACATTTGAAAACAGTTTGATCACTGAGGTCACCGTGTGTTGGTGATGACAGACAGAGTGAATCACCAAATACTCAACAATTCAAGTCTTATTCCTGGCGTTTATCCAGTAACTACCCCAGCGGAGCTGTTTAATGGCCTGTTGATTGAAAGGGTAAAGGGTAGAAAGTGTACTAATCAGAAAAGTTTCACTTGGAAACTAAAAGCAGTGGCAGAAGCTTCAAAGCACACTAGTTGAAGAAAGAAAATGTGTGATAAATCGTCACATTCAAACCTGGAAAACGTATTCCTCGCATAATGCATGATGCTGCCAAAGTCATAAACTTCCCCGAGTGAGTCGACCTCCCCTGGCTCCATCTTCAGGAAGTTGTACTCTTGTCCTAGTCGTACAGAAACAGTCATTGGGTTTAATGCAAAGATGCTCACTTTTTCCCACATTTTCATGTCAACAGATCTGAGGTTAACAGTACCTGGTTGGATGTTGTCTCCGATGATGCTCACGTGCTCATCACGGTCCGGACGTGTGTGTTCATGCCAGAAGCCGATCACATGGCCCAGTTCATGAACCACAATACCAAACTTATCGCAATTCTTCCCTATAGAGATGGCCTGAGGGCCGCCCCCCCTCCTGCCCACGTAGGAGCAACACCTGCAAAATCCAATACACCAACCCATTACTTTAAAAAGAATTCCCCAGGATTTTGTCTCCACTACCCAAACTTATGAGATATTGGGCTTTTTAGATGCTAAATGTTCCAGTTTTTTTTAACTTTGTCTGCACCCTCGTTTTTGTAAATACTATTTTTTGTGAGCGATTTTGATCAGTGAAAAGCTGTGCCTGAAAACATCATTGATCAGTTTAAGGATGAGGATAACGTTTAAGGAAAACGATAGAATGCCAAAATAGATAAGTTGACTTTTTGCAGTCATGGATCAAACAGTTTGTGTGTGTGCATGTGTGTGTGTGTGTGTGTGTGTGTGTGTGTGTGTGTGTGTGTGTGTTTGTATTTTTTTTATATATATATTAAGTAATGTATAATGACTACTCAAAAAGCCTTAGACAACACAAAACTCACCCGCATGGTCGATAAGTGAAAACGATGTAGCTCTCTTCAGTTGTTCTCTCTGTGAAAGTTACACATGTGTGTTTCTCCCAGTGACGCATAGCCTGACGGAAAATGGCTCGCTGACTGCCTGTCAAAGCCACACATGGTGAGAAGGACAATTCTTTCTGTCTGTAGCAGACGGGCCTATAAGAACCAGCTACTCAGAACTCACCAGTGAAATTCCCACTGATCAGATAGGGGATGATGGCCTCTGGCCAGACCCGCTCAGGCCTGGAGGTGGCTGCTCTCCTCCGGCGATGGAGACCCCGTCGGTGTGCGGCCCTCTTACTCCTGACAGTCTCATTGGAAACGGAACCTTTTACTGTAAGACATGCATGGAGGCTGCTTTGATTATCATACCTTTACCTGACCTGACCAAAAATGAAATGATTCCTAGAGACGTCCACATATTCCTGCTTTCATACCTGAGTCTGTGTAGTTTTTCTGGACAGGTTGTTGTGCCATATCACTCCTGTCTTTAAACAGTCGGAGGTCATCTTCATCAAGAGCAATATCTCCCCAAAAGGCAGCTGAGGTGAAAAGGTGGACACATAGAGATGTAATACACAAATATTAAAAAGTTTTATGTAAGTAAAAAAGTGAAATGAGCTGGAAGTTCAAAAATTAAACTAAAGAAACATAAAAAAACATGAATTCTAATAGACATAGAAATATCATTTAATTTTAACAACTATGTTTTTATCATTTTCAATTACAGTATTTAAAAGTTTTTTATTGTATCTCCTGACCCCAGAATATGACACATACCATGCACTAATTTAAGTTTGATTTAAATTTGTTTAATTATGATGTAATTCCACTGACTGACACATGATGTTGTTTTGTAAATGTAGAATCATTCTGCCATAAGTCAGCCTGCATTCTGAATATGGTACTTCTCCAAATGTCATCATTCTAAAATATATTATTAGTAAAAATTAAATGTTTATGTGTAAGATAGTTAAACCTTGGTAGATGGCAACCTGAAGAAAAAGTGTAGCAATCAATCAACAGTAATGAGAAATCAAACACATCAAAGTAGGAATGATCGACAGGATAAAGTTGTGAAAAGAAAATCCCTGGATTCCTGTCTTGAAGCTGGAACACCCTCCTTCAATACATGTTTCCCCTCCGAGGGATTAACATTTTGTTTCCATTATTATGGCCATACCTCCTGTATAAATCAACTAGTCAAGCAGAAAAGTCTTTCCCATTAAATAGCTCATTTAGCTGAGTGATGTAACAACCTTTGATAGAGCAAATGAAAGGACGTCGTAAGCCCTGAGTCAGCCTTTGAAGTGAATTCACTCATGCAAAGGGTGACTGTAAATGACTGTCCTGCGGTATGCACCCCATGCCCTGAAGCCAGAGGGATTTCACCGACGTCCAGCCTCAGTGACCTCTGGTCTCCAGGCAACAGCCTCGGAGAAAAGAAGTGGTGTGTTTTGGAAATTTCAAAAGTCACAAGTGAAACAGGGACTCAGACCAGCTGTATTCCACCTCGAAGTAATAGTTAGGCACTTTAGATGACGTCAAAAATACTCATGTCTTCATCTATATCTGTCATTTCATTCATAATTAACTGTATCTCTATCATCAATGTCACCAAACTTACTGTAGAACCTTAATTTATGTATAAAACATACTGTATTCATAAAATATGAATCATCAGTGTCATAAAAAACTAAAAAGCTACACCTAAACTAAACTATTATAAAACCAACAGAATGAATACTTACTTTGAATCAAATAAAATGATAAATGAAGGACATTTTCTTGTAATTTAGTATATTTATAGTACTGTATTCTTACTTTTTCCATCACTGATTAATTCTTTTCAAAGTCAGTTTGTCCCAACTTGGCAACAATAAACTTCTTTTACTTTAGCAGGAAATCCACACCAACATCAAGAAGCAAATAAACAGGCTATTGGCTTCAAGTGCAGTAAAATCTGAAGAAAATGTACTGACTGTGAAAGTGCTTTAACCCCCAGCAGTAAATCAAACATGTCATCCTGCTTCAACTGAGCCTCAATTTGATCTCGATTTATGGTGCTTTTCAGGCCTTTACTCAAAGATTAAAGTAGAAAATTGTAAATGCAAAATAAAATAACATCAAATTTACTGGATGACTGACTCAGTGGTGTGATAGAAAAAAATGCAGGACTTCATGTGATCCTTTAATTCCAGCAGTGGGGTATCACTAAATACATTTACTCGCTTTGCCGTAGATAAGTAAGGTTTTGAATTGTACTTAACATGAATTCACACTCAACATCAGACTTTTATTTCTCACTTTTTTTCTCAGAGATGTTGTTTTTCTTACTTTTGCTGCTCTACTTTATTGAGAAAATCCTCCAATACAGGACTGTGGTTTTTGAGCACTTTTGCAACGTTTTTAATACAGTTTTTTTGGTAAACATGCCAAAATTAAATGCAACAACAATGTCATGAAAATGTTTGGAAAATGATGTGCTTTTGTTCTAATATAAGTACTTTTCACTAACCTGAATTTCATTCTAAATCATTTTCATATCATTGAGAGCCAGGCCAGAATTTATTAGGGATATTCATGTTAGGGAATTCATAGGGATACGTGAACAATGATAAGGATAAACAAAACGCATAAATACATGTATAAATGAGGTAAAGTGCTCTGTACCAGCTTTACATGGGTCCTTGTAGTCAATTGCATCATAGAGGTCCACAGATCCCCAATCAGCCGCCAGAGAGACGCGCAAACAGCAGAGCAGGACCAAAAATGACAGAGCCTCCATTCCTCCTCATCAAATATCCAGCAGAGGTGAGGATGACGAGTATCGATGATTATAGGGTGAGAAAAGAGCGTCAAAAGTTCCCGAACAGCTGCGGCGTGATTTAATAAAACACGCTGTTTTCTCACGTCCCCATCCTGCTGCAGTGATTCGCTGACATCCCGAAGCCAAAGCCGCGCTGACGCGCTTCAGAGGCGCTTCAGAGCCTCACAGCACACACACCCGTGTGTGTGAAGGCAAAGAGGTGCTCCACCTGCAGCCACGCACTGTACTGTAGGTGCAAGAATACAAAGCACATCTTGCATTTAGGAGCAGCGTGAATAACTTTAATTTGCACTTTGAAAAATATGGGTTTATTTACTATAGCTTAGATTTTAAATTTACAGAAAATGGCCTATGAACTAAACCAATCAGTTATAAACTGACTTGTTCACACAGAAGTTGGCCACCCCCGACAATTTCCAATATTTCCATTTACAAATAATTGGATATTTGATAATTTTGATCTACCAAAAATGGATGGACACAGTAATATTTCAAAAGTGAAGCTAGAATTATTTGACTGACAGGAGAAGTGCAAAATGCATCAAAACAAAAGTAGAGCAGGTGAAAAAACCTCTGCACCCTTGCCATTTTGTTGATTTAAATACCATTAAGGTCTTAGGACTGAACATAAAATTGGCTAAGTGAACTCATCAAGCCTTGAACCTCACAGACTGGTGCTTCCAATAGTTAGAAAAGGCATTTAAGGTGGCCGATGGCATGTTGCGTTTCTCTTTGAATCTCCTGTGAAGAGTGGCAACGTAGGGGCCTCAAAACAAGTCTCAAATGAAAAGATTGTTCAACATCATGGTTTGGGGGAAGGCTACAGAAAGATAGCTCGGAGATTTCAACTGTCATTCTCCACTCTGAGTAAAGTTGGGAGGAAATGGAAGACCAGAATGCTGAAGAGGAAATGCCCGTGAAATATATGTTTCAACAAGACAAATGAAAACTTGTGGGCTGACATAAAAAACACTGTTCATGTGGCAAAACCAAGAAATACAAAGGAATTCTGGAACATAGTTGTCCTGGGCTGCAGTACCTGTTGATCAGTGCTAGAATTTGGTCGAATCCATGCACCACAGATGTGAAGCAGTTATCAGAAACTCTGGTTATGCAACTCATTACTAGTTTATGATTCTCAGGAAAGTTGAATCTTCAAGCATTTCTTAGTTTATAGAGCACATTTTGAGTTTATTTTGTAAAAGAATGATCAAATTCAATGATTTCTTCCATTTTTCTTGCACTCAAATCGAATGTGCACACTGCTATTATGATGAACACAACTGTATACAGGTATACAGTTGTATACCTGTATACATATATGTGTATGTGTATATATATATATATATATATATATATATACATACAATATATATGTACACTGTATGTGTGTATATACAGTATATCTATAAGTAAGTACAGTATACATATATGTGCACAAGGTTATGCATGTTTAAAGTCAAGAGAAGGCCACTCTAAAACTGACATTCTAGAATTCTATCTCATTCTCAGAATTTATGTATTGCAATTGGTTTTTCCAAAGTGCAAAGCATTTCGTTGTAAATGGACAGTTTTGATGACAGGAACATTCAACCCTGAAATCCTTTCTGTTAACAGGATATGACTTAAAAGACTGCAACAGATTGGCTCGATGTGCGGCCTGTAAAACAAACACAAAAGCTGTCGTCATGCACACAGATGCTCCGTGGATGGAGGAACAGCTGGCAGGGCTGATTAGTGATGAGCTACAGGTATGAACAACTGGTGAACAGTTGAGTAATAAAATAACCACAGCAGGGAACACTAGAGGGAGGAGACAGAGGGGAGCAGCTGTGGATGATTAAAGGAGACGCACAAAGATGTCGTTTTTGCTGTAGGGAAGTATGTTCTCACTTGTATGTAGTGTTAGATGGACGTGGCTTCCAATCTCATGTTTGTACACTGAATATAAAGCAGGAGCTGGAGGGATTAGCATAAACCCTGGGGGTGGAGGAAAATAGTTAGTGTCATAATAACAAGTAATGGCTTTATGGCTTCCTCAACAGAAGTCCTAACAATATAGTTTTCATACCTCCATTCAAAAAGCATTTTGTCTTGTTAGGTAAATTTTGCAGATGAGGGTTAGCCTCCTTTTATCATAATAATACAATAATAACTAAACTTCTGTTATGGACTGACTCAATGTGCTTTAATCCTCTTCTTCACTTTTCAGATGCCCAAACATGAAGTTTCTAAATTTACAATTAATCATAATAACGACTTTGAAAATTTGCTACTCTTAGGTGCAGAGTAACTGATTATTTTTTAATGCTTCTGTTCTGTGCTTTGCATGTTGCACGAGTTTACCACTGAGTGGCACTGATGAGCAGGTAAAATCTAAGATAAGTTGCAAAAAGCAAAAGTAAAGGCATCCATAATTAAAAGTATTTGCAAGATCAAATGTCTTTTGAAACTTTAAGGGACATTCACAAAACACGTGTTGAGTCATGATATTTCCACATGATTTATAATTTCAGTGATGTATCTGCTGGATCTGTGTGTTGAGCTGGCTTGAGGAGTGAGGGGGAAGGAAAAGTGTCCTGCTAACTTCACTCCTCCTCTCTCAGCACACATCTGCTTCAGGAGATGGGACACTGATCCGAAGCAAAGCGTCTAAAGCCTTGGAGATTGCTTTGCACATCATGGCTGACTACATCTGTATGCTGTGAGCGGGGACAGTGGATGAATATTTATGTTTGCCTTCCCTCTGATTGACCTAGTGGTTTCTTGAAAACTTGGGGTGATGTCACAGCTCTGGTGCAGGCAGGTCCTGCTTGCTGTGGAACTGGGAATGCTGGTGGTGGTGCTGGTGACCGGTACCACTGGACAGATCCATGAGAGAAGGGAAGCAGGGTCGTCCTGCTATGGAGGATTTGACCTATACTTTGTTTTGGACAAGTGAGTATCATTACAGATGGAAGGAATCATTGAGTGTGACTTATAGCTGTTGTCACCTGTCCAGCTCTCTGAGCTCAAGGTGTCATGTTTGATTGGTTTGCTTAAAATCACTGATTTGTCATATATTTAAAAAAATTACATTTACCATTTCCAGTGTTAGGGTTAGGAACCATTATTATAAATTAATCTAATTATTTTCTCATTTTGTGAATTGATTTATTAATGTCAGTTTCCAGTGAAAAATAGCCACAGACATTTTCCAAGTTCACACTGAAGACGTTGGAAACGTAATATTTTGTTTGGAAATTACTTTAAAAAATATTTTTCATGACATTTGTAGATTAGCTTCATGTCTATTAACACACACACACACACACACACACGTACATATATATATATGTGTGTGTGTGTGTGGGTTTTTTTTTTTTTAAATTCAGCAGTATTTTACTCAGCAGTATTTTACTCAACCCTTATGCCACAGATTTCTGTGGCATAAGGGTTTAATTACTGTGCTCATTAAACTGTCACCGAGCTCACACAAACAGGTTATGTCAAGTCTTGTTTTTTTTGTTTTTTGGGGTTTTTTTTTTTTGGGGGGGGGGTGTCATAGCCGACATTCACCTGGAGAATCTTAGACAGGTGGGATTTAAAGAGTGTGTATTTGAACACTGATGAATCATTTTGAGGATGATTCATGAGAAGTACACCGTGATGATTCCTGTTGTTGCTGGCACCACGTTTCACCAACAGGGGCCCACATCTAGTCCCTGTGCTACAGTCTGCAGAACCATTTCTCCATTTGAGCCAGATGTTCCAAAGATCCAGAGTTTCTGGCGTTCAGTGCATGGAGATTTAAATCCCAGGATAAATGAAAACATAAGGAAAGGGGGGAGTGCAGTGTGAGAAGAGGATGCATAGATATATGGACATATTCTACCGAGCAATGCTCTTTGATGACTTCAGATCTTAAACCTGCATTGATCTTAGAAAATTGCTGAGACAACACTTGTTAAATTAGAACCTGATTTTGCTCATGTGAAAAAAATAAGATGTAGCATGCAGTTTTTGTTTTGTTATTTTAAAATGAGCTGTGAAGGTACATGAAAAGAGATGGAAATATTAAACATCGGCACTGAGTGGACCTTTCTGGTCTCTAATGTGAGGCTTCTGTATAATGAATACATGGACAGACTCATTCATCATGTATAGAGTACACACAATCATGGTTCAGTGCATCAACACAAAATGAGAGGCATTCATTTCATTTTGAAAGGTTTTTAAAATAAAACTACAAAATAAAAGCTAGTGCTCCTCATATTACAATTGTAAACACATTCATCTAGAGCAGGGGGGTCAAACTCATTTTCACTGAGGGCCACATCAGCATAATGGCTGTCCTCAAAGGGCCAGATGTAACTAATAAGTGCAACTAAATGTAACTCAATGTAATGTAAAATAAATGTAAGTACTCCTTAATGTCAAATAACTAAATTATGTATTCAAGTTACAAACGTTACAGTTGCACAGAATAAAATGTGTTTGCTTGCTCTGTATTAATATAAATCCCCACAAAGCTCCATCAATCAAGGATCAAAACTATCCAAGTGAATAAAGAAAAATACCGTCAAACACAAGTTTGGACCTAAACTTTGTTCAAAACGTTTTTGTCAAAGTTACAATGAGCTTAACTACTGCATTGTGGGAAATGTAGTCTTTGGTTGGAGCATCTATTTATTTTTAGACACTCTGACCTTTTATTCTCTCACCGGCCACATAAAATGATGTGGCGGGCCACATTTGGCCCCCGGGCCTTGAGTTTGTCACATGTGATCTACAGTTTAAGATGGATTTTTAAAAAAAAAAAAACAAATAGCAAAAAAATGAAACTGTTTTTTTCTTTTAGTTTTATTAAATGAAATCAAAGAAAAAGCTTTTTCTTCAGAAAGTTCAGTGGCACTCACTGTCTTGCCACAAGTGTCATAGAGAAAACAGATCAGTGTGGTTTTATTAAACAAGTGTTCTCTCAGATGGATATAATACAATATGTCCTGGACCCAGTCTGGAGTAGAACACAGTGACCATGTCAAGGTTTCAGGACTGGGACTGGCAAAGGGTACATGCATGAAAGATTTCATGAGACAAAACAGCTAAGAAAATTAAGTAAATGTGTAAATATATAATTATATAAATAATATGAATAGCAAATGTACATATTTTAAACATTTGAAAACACTTACTTCATACTGCAATTCTTGAGATATAAACATTTACAATCTCAATAGTCAATGTCTTTCGAGATTTTAAGGAAAGTTCCACCCTTTGAAAGAACAGTCATGCAAAATGCACGCTATCTATCATGCATGCAAAATATTTTAAAGTTACTCAAATTTTGATCAACTGACTCATGACATTAAACTTAAAACACAGGTGAGCAGACAGTCGTGACTTTTCACAAAGCAGTGACAGTTAATTGGTCATTCTTGAATGTTCTTTTCAGGTCTGGCAGCGTGCAACATTACTGGAACGAGATCTACTACTTCGTCGACCACTTAGCTCACAAGTTTATCAGGTAGATTGACACAGAAATGTTTCAGTCAAAGAGAAAAAGCAGAAAACATGTTTCATGATTGATTATCACCTCTCTTTTGTTTCTCCAGTCCTCAGCTGCGAATGTCCTTCATTGTATTTTCCACAGAGGGAAGAATTCTCATGGCACTAACAGATGACAGGTTGAAACACAGGCAGCTTTCTTCTGTTCAACTTGTGTTATCTCACTCCTTTTCACTTAATAATTTTTTTTTTCAATTATCTTGAATGCACCAATGAGTAGAGAGCAGATTCGGGACAGACTGGAGGAGCTGAGGATGGTGCAACCAGGCGGAGACACTTACATGCACAAAGGTTTTCAAAGAGTAAGCCATCTATTAAGTTACTTGAAATCGATTCTCCTTTCCCAACAGCGTGGCATCTAACCTTTAAAATGAAGCTAATTTAAATATTTTGCCAGTGACGCCTCAAAATTTCTCCCTCAGGCCAGCGAGCAAATATATTATGGGACTGGAGATGGTGAGTAGAACAGTTTCCTTTTCACTTCTTAATGATTTCTTCTACTGGCGGAGTCTTTGTCCATTCATCAAACTGATGGTAGAGTCATCAACGGCAAAAAGCAGCTGCCCATTCCATCAGATGGCAATTATGTTTATTCAAAATGGCTTCAGTTGATTTTTATTTAAAAAAGAAAACCCACTGGTATAACCACCAGAGTGGTTTATTGTTTCAATTTGAACGCCCATTTTCCCCCCTCCATCTGGCTCTGTCTTGCAGGTTACCGGACAGCCAGCGTGATCATCGCCCTGACGGACGGCGAACTGAGAGAGAACCAGTTTGACCTGGCACAAAGAGAGGTGACACATAAAGTTACCATCAGGCTTTACAGCGCATACTTTAAACATTTTAATGCACAATTCATCTCGTGAATACCTTTTCATACCTACTATTTTTACAGAACAAGAGCAAAAATAATACATTCTCTAACTTTATATTCATGATTATGGAATAAAGTATTCTGTTGTATCATTTACTCTCAATTTAAGATCAAAATCTGAGCATTTAAAGAGAACATCCATAAAGGAAGATTCTGCTATGTTGACTTCATTGGCTTAAAACCTTCCAGGTTTGCTGTGACATCACTGACGGGGGCCCGGGAATGAGTGAGAAGAGTTTTATTCATTTTGTTCTTGTTCTGTCTCAGGCTGGCAGAGCACGCCAGCTGGGGGCCACGGTGTACTGTGTTGGGGTCAAAGACTTCAATGAAACACAGGTGAATCAACCTGTCAACCAGTAAAGCAGAGGAATTAATCAGCAAAACAATAGAATGTAAAACTGTGTGTTCATGTTTCTGAACAGCTTTCAACAATAGCTGACAGTAAGGATCACGTCTTCCCTGTGAATGATGGATTTGAAGCACTACAAGGGATTATTGACTCGGTACAACCCTATACCATCACAGATTTCTGATTAGTGATTAAATATTCTGATGCATAACTTAATCCATTGCAATGTGGATTCAGGTTTTGACATCATTATTTTCCCTCTCAGATCCTGAAGAGATCCTGCATTGAGATTCTGGCCGTTGAACCCTCCAGCATCTGTGCAGGAGGTAAAGAGGCGAAACCACAGACAGCTTTAAAAGATAGTGATCTACCTTCCTTAGTTAAGATCTACGATCATCACAGCTCCACAGTTACATACATGATGTGATATAAATTACAAATGTAATCCCGTTTCAGAGTCCTTCCAGGTGGTGGTGAAAGGAAACGGTTTCCTTCATGCCCGTGACGTACAGAAAGTTCTCTGCAGCTTTCGCATCAATGATACCGTAACTCTGAGTGAGTATCGCTTCTAAGCTCTTCACCACATATTGTGAGGCTACGCTCCTCTAGCTGGTGACATTGGTTCAACTTCCCCTGTCTTCTCCAACTCCTCTAATCTTCTCTCATTGTGTGAGATAAGGGCATTATTGCATTCATGGGCCTTAAATTATAAAGCTGTAGCCAGAAGCTGGTGAGTTTCGCTTTAGCATAAAGACCTACAGGCATGGGGAAACATGTTGCTTGGCTCTGGACAATGGTGACATGCTGTATGGTTTTAACATGTTGCTGTCAAACAGAATCACAGACGCAGGTACAACCAGCGACACTTCTTTTATATATCTTCCGGTGATGTTTTAGATGAAGAGTGGATGCAAAAGTCAAATAAAGTCTTTAGACAAAAATGCATTTAACAACAAGGCAATTAGAGACTGCAACATCCTGCGACACCCCTGAATTCAAAGTTTTACCCAGACCTACTTTCAGAGGTCAGGGTCATTTAATAAAACATCCAACATGTAACTGGTGCATTCTATTTGTCATGAGGTTTCATGACCTAGTTTTCTCAAAGTCAAGGTCATCATCTCATTTTCATCCCCTGCCCGAGAAATTAGCTTTTTGTTTCATCTTACTACCTGCAATGGTTGCGAAGATATTTGGTGGACTAACAGACCCCCGAACACACGAACACTAACAATTACAAAACATCACCGTTTTGAAGCGGGACATAATAACGGATTTGACCTATGCGCTAATGGCCTCTCTGATCACAACTAGCACATTCACACACATTCACACACCAACGAGTTCCTCACTGGAGGGAAGGACGGTAAAATGTCTTGCCCAGGGGCACAACGACAGATAACTGGGGAAGCGGGATTTGAACCACTAATCGCCTGCGCCACTGATCATCCTGTGTCAGCATGACTTGATTGACAGATTGACAGAAGATTGAATTCCTATGTCACATAAAAACCATCCAAATCTGATTACAGTAATATATAGAGAAAGAAGCAGCAGTTTCAGATTCCATTCAGCCGTCATGTCCAGCTTTATGCCAAGTATGTTCTGAGCAGTAGTGGACGGATGGTGGTGATGGCTCTTTGTGGTGCACAATGATTTAAATCCCTTGCTCTCACAAAAACCTTCAGCCACCGTCTTCTCTTGCTTTCAATCAGCTGGTTTAGCGCTTAGTGCTTCTCAGATGTCTGAAGGGGAATGTGGATCTCATCATTGAGGAGTTCTGTCTTTGCGCACACTAGACACCCTCTCAGCCAGGGTAAATACACCAGAACCCTCCCTCATTTGCTTCATTTTCCATAAGGAGAGGAAGTCCAGGAATTTAATAACAAAAAGAATATTTTGAGGCTTGACATTTCAGGACTGGTAGAGAAAAGTCAAGCAAATATTTTGTCTCAAATCACTAGTGTCTCTTTCACAGATGACCCTCCTATCTCTTTTTATTTGCTATACTCTGATACCAGGGCATGCATTGTGATAAGAAATCTCCATCTAATTCTATTTCCCCAGTGAAAAGACCTCTGGTGGTGAGAGATTTCTATCTTTTGTGTCCAGCTCCAGTTCTGCAAAAGGAGGGAACGTAAGTGTTCAGCTAAAATTATGGCGACTTAATATCTGAGTCGCTATAATTTATGACTTTGTGCAAGATTTTAATCTTGAGTAAAAAAGTGAGTTATAAAAATTCTATCCATATAAAATGCAATAAATGATCCCTGTCATTGACTGCTACAGAACTGCTACCCTCCATGTCAGCATGAACAACGGCCTGAGCTTCATATCAAGCTCTGTCACCATCACTGCAGTCACCTGTGTGAGTACAATACAGAGCAACACTAGAAAGCTGAGATCACACACTCCATCAAGTTATGATGGACGTGGTCTAAAAGATGCTGAGTGTTACTACTAATGTTTTACTAATTAATTGATAAAGGTGATAAAAAATTATGACTAAAGCAGTGGTTCTTAATCTGGGTTCAATCAAACCCTAGGGGTTCGGTGAGTCGGTCTCAGGGGTTCGGCGGAGACGGGGGTCAAGACAAAATGTGTCGGGTGTTTTTGCCGAACATACACGAATCACTGTGTAGGTTTGACACATCGTGTCAATTCGTGATGACACGCCCCCCTTAGCCATCACTGGATGCAGGTGATCACGTGACGCTCATCGATTAGCCTACATGGGATTTTGCGCACTCAGTAGTCGATTTATGCCTGTCGTTATGCTATGTCATCTGATTGCTTTCTTAATATTTTAACTATGTTGAGCAAAAAAAGAAAGTGGTCGGACGAATATGTGCAACGTGAATTTACATGTACTGTATAACGGAACGTGATGGGAATCAGCGTTCTGCATAATTTGCAATGTCAAGTTGAGTAACTCTAGTCTCGCACTGGCAAAAATAAAGGAACACTTCCTTAAGCTGCATGGAAAACAAAAGAAACAGACTTTGCTGTGAAAATGACATAAGAGTAGCACTTGTCAAGGTGAAGCCACGCATATCTGAACTGGTGTTTCAATAACAACAGCAGAAGTCACACTGATTTGCAGGTAGGTCATTTCATGTGAGTTCATGAACTGTCTTGGTTTTGTTCTTTGAAAAAGGTGACATTAAGGCACAATTCATTAAATACACCAGTAAAATATATACTTATGTCTTAAATTTGAAATTTTTTTTTTTTTTACTAAAGAAGGGTTCGGTGAGTGAGCATATGAAACCGGCAGGGTTCGGTACCTCCAACAAGGTTAAGAACCACTGGACTAAAGACAGCCTTAAAAAATCCCGTCCTTCAAGGTAGTTTGAAAAGTTAAAAGTTATAATTCTTCCATTCTCCTCTGTTAAGCTCCTATCCATGAGCCGTGGTTGAGGTTTGGTTTAGAGAAAACCAAAGGCATACTTTTGGAGTACTTCTGTTTTGCTCATCATATAAAACCATTGGATCACCGAGACATTTGTCCCCTCATTTATACTTGTCCACATCGATTATGTTTTAAATTTTTCTCTTAAAAAACAGCCAAACAAACGTCCGGTTTGCAGCAGTTATCAGTACAGTAGTTTGAATTATTAATCATGGAGTGACTGAATTAATATCCTCTGCAACTATTTTGCACTTCAATTACAAAAAAGAAGTGTTTGTTTGGTGTTTATTTCTTTAAAGAGGAAATAAACACAAAACTAGTCATCTAAACTAACATTTCAATCTAGCTTTATTTGAAAGTGAATGTTGTATCAATGCCAGAAATGCATATGAAGCATAAATAAATGCTTTAAACTTCTTTCAAAGTTATACACACTGTGTTTGGTTGGATATGTGCTGATATATGATTACCTTCCCCTGGTTATGGTGTGTTTATTTCCCTTCCAGTCTGACGGGACTTTTGTGGCCATAGCGCTCCTCATCCTCATGCTGCTCCTCACCATCGCTCTGCTGTGGTGGTTCTGGCCTCTCTGCTGCACCGTGGTACGACAGCCACATAGTGGATCCTCTCAGAGTGACGAACACACGTTTGTTTGAACGCACCTACGACCCCTTATGGCTTATATAACATATTCAATTTCTTTGCAGGTCATTCATGAGCCTCCTCCTCCAGAAATGGAAGACATGTCTGTAAGTCTTTGATTCCTACACCTCATGATGACAAAATGACTCAACACCATAACTAAGTAGTATGATATAATTCGTACAGCTTGATATTCCTCTTTAGGATGATGAAGACGGTTTTCCGAAGAAGAGGTGGCCCACAGTGGACGCTTCGTACTACGGAGGACGAGGAGTGGGAGGCATCAAGAGAATGGAGGTAGAATGTGACGGATAATAAAATAATATGATGATACTATCATCCAGATACAAACATAAACTTAGTGTTAAATAGGTCAAATCTTCATACTGTGCACATAGTTATTAATCAAATATAGACATAATATATATAAACCTGTAAAATTAGGAACATGATGTAAGAATAGACTGATTCATCATCACCTGAATTTAATAGTTAATATTTATTATGGTGGATCCACACAAATGTTAAGACCAAAAGTATGACTCAAAAGCTTTGAGATCATAAATTTTACTGAGGATAGGTAACACATATGATGGTCACAAGTTTAACCAAACACAAAGTAGTAGTAAAGGGCAAAGATTCAAAATGAAAAAGGATGGCAAGAAAGACTTGAAGATAAATCAACAACTGGCAAATAAGATGAGAAGTGAGTAACCAGATAAAATCAGGAAACACGGAACAGGTAATTTGACAAGGTATTTCAATACTGACAGTATACACAAGCCAAGATAGGCATCACAGTGAGAGAATATGAACAATATCCAAATAATAGTAACAAGGATGAGAGAAACGATCAGGTGTGTTTTTTTTATTATTATTTATTTTAGAAGTCATCAGTTGTTGTTCTAACAGCATTTCTGAATCATTACTGAATCGTTTTCAGACGCCTGAAGTAAATTCTGCTTGTTTCCACAGCAAACATGAACATGTTAACACATTAAAAATGAAACCACTGTGAATCTACATCAACTGGCTTCAGTCCAGTTGGAACTGCTGAGTAGCGGGAGGGGGATTTAGGATAAGTATAGCAGGAAAACAAAGAGAAACAGGAAGTGAGTAGAGAGAATATTTTAGCTCAAGCTGGAAGATCTTGAGTCACTTTGTTGTGACACGACCGGAGCATCAGCGTGATTTGACACGAGGCCATCTGGCCAGTAAAACGTCAAGAAGACAGATCAACCACATGTTAGCCAGAAGCAAACTTCCCGACTGTATGAATCATGCAAGCTTGCAGGATTCACATGTGGAAGTCTGCTCAGGAGAAATGGGGGTGACTGCCAGCAAGATCCTGTGCAAAGAGCTGGATTTTGCTGCTTGAGCTGGTAAAAGGAATCTGCTCAAGTTATGAAGAAGAGAAGGAAAAGGAAAGCAGTGGAAAGAAAAGTTGAGACTCATGACATCAGGAGATTTCTGAGTCAGTCAGGGATCTGAACCCTGTGATGATAGGCGAGAGCAGCCATCAGGTAAATGAGGGAAACAACAGACATGAGATGTCCATGAGGTCAAACAGGACTAGGTGTGCAAGGCATAGAAGGTGGAGACTGAAGCCTTACGTTCTTTACGTTTTATTCTGAAGAATCCGCTCTGAACCTGAAGCCGCACCGCTGCCAGAAGAGCAACGGAAAATCTGCAGAACTTAATTTAAATGCTTTCTAACCCAAGTTAAACCCTTCATGGCTCGGCTGTGGCAGCTTCAAGGGAATCCTTTGACTTTACTGGTTTCCCTCTTGATGTGAAGAATCATTTCTGACGTTTGTGATCACTTTTTATTGGTTCTCTGACCATAAAATAAGTTTTTCTGCCAGAAAACATGAGAAGAAGCAGTCAGTGAAACATTCTTTGCTTTTCAGGGGACAAGCCAAATATGGACAAACATAAAACCAGTTTTTATGAGATAAAACATGCTTTAAAGAAACTGCTGTTATCTTAAATTGTGAAGAAAAAACATCCTATAATCGAGACTGGAAAACAACTTGGCTCGATTTTTTTTTTTAATTCTTCAAATTGTACCAAAACACAGCAGTATTTTGAGCTAAATGCTAAAGGTCAGCATGCAAACAAGCTCTAAATGACAATATTAAGTTTTTACAATGAGTGTGTCATTGTGTAATAGCATTAAATATACCTTGGATACTGCAGGACATGTGTCACGTGAAACAGATGATTTATTGCTACTATTGTTTTTGTTGACTGACTGATTGGAGCACAGACCTGAAAGCTCCTCCTCTTCCTCAGGTTCGATGGGGCGATAAAGGATCAACAGAAGAAGGAGCCAAACTGGAAAAGGCTAAAAACGCTCGAGTCGTGATGCCCGAAGAGGAGTTAGAGGTTCCTAGGTCATACTATCCCATCCACAAGTCCACCCGACCGCGGAGGTGGTACACCCCCATCAAGGTGCCCCACTTATTCCCTTTTTGTCCCACTAAAATTGTCCTATTTATTGATTGTTACTCTTGTCTGTTCAAGTTTTTCTTTTCACATATCAAATATATGGCATTCGAAATAAGATTTTGTAATAAAATAATTAAAGAAATAATTCAAGATGTACTTAATAGTTTTTTGTCGAGCCTCTAATCACATTTTATGTGACAAAAGATGGATTAAATAACACCAACGTAAGAAAAATTATTCCAGATGTTTTAAAAGCAGATTTCACTAATCGTTTGTCTGTACCAGGAAACGGTTAATTATCGGCTGGCTCGTGAACTTAGCTACACATGAAATCATTTTTTCCTGACAAAGTACATTCTTGTGTTTATTTGCCTCTTTACCATATAAGAGAATCCAAATGAGACATGTGGAGCAGCAAGTAGAGCAGATAAAGTCTGGCAGGAATAAACACACACTACTCGCCAAAGCACTCACATCGTGTTAATGTCGTGGTTGTTTTTTGGAGATCATCACTACAGTACAACGTGTTTTATATCTTCTTCTTGTCTGTGATGATGTCTCTACAGGGAAAACTGGATGCTTTGTGTATATTTCTGAGAAAAGGCTATGACAGAGTGTCTGTGATGCGGCCTCATCCCGGAGACAAGGTGAGACGTATCAACAGATGGTAAAAATCAAGATATGATGTTTATGATTTCCTCTACGGGTGTAGAGAGTGAATGTAAAGTATCTGATGTGTGCAGCTGTTTGATGAGCACAGAATCATTCCAAAAACAGTGTCAGATTTTGAGCCAGCATGTCAACGTTTGGTAGATGAATTTATAAGAATTTGCCAGAGCTTAACAGAAATGATAGTTTAACTGAGGTAAGTTTGAATCGGAGTCAATTCCAAAGTGAAGGATTATCTGTAGATTCGTTCTTCACGTCATCGTGAAGAGAAAATAGTGAAAAGTGCAGCAGAATTGTCAGGATCATCTGCAGAAGTCATCAGATGCTGCTTGTCGCCTTCAGCATCGGCACAGCTGGCAGGAACGTGTTTGCTTTCCTGACTCTCAGGAACAGAGGAATTTCCTCTTTCCATTTGTGCCACAGTAGGAATTTTTCAGGGAATATGTATTGCAGTTTTTTTTTGTCTATAAAACCCAATATTACTTTCCTTACACTGAACTGAATTATGCTTCCCCAAAACAGGGCAAATGCATCAACTTCACCCGAAGCAGATCCTATCCTGCTCCTCGATACCCCATCTACAACCACACTTCCACACCCGTCTACTCTTTGCCCCACAGCTACCAGCAGCACCGGCCATCAAATGAGGACCACTTCGTCCATTTGCCCCCGTCACCCACTTCCACGCTCCCTCCACTCCCCTCCACTCCTCCCCCATCCACCACCACTCCCCCCGTCTACACATCACCTCCAAACAGAGCTCTGCCCAGAGCAAACCTGTGCCTGGTCCCCACCCCCCCATCTCCAACGGGATCCCTACCACCTCCGCCTCAGGGCCCACCTCCATGTAGGGCCCCTCCTCCGTCGCGTCCACCTCCACGCCCCGACCATGACAACCGGTGGTGATGATGAGGAGCGAAAAAAAGGAGGACAAGGTTCCACGTCAGGATGGAAACCTGGACAGATGGTCTTACTTTACCGCATTTCAATGAATCTAAACAGACTTTTGCTTCCCTCAACAAGTGGCTCATTGATGATGCACATTGAACTGAAGACTGAAAGTCTACAAAGTCAATATTTGGCCATGCTTTTGTGTTTTGGTGTGTGTGTGTTGTTGCTTTTTTTAAGCATTCCTTCAAATATTAAATTAGACAAAGTGGTTTGCATTGCAAGGGGCTACAAAGTTATACTTTCAGCCTGTTGTAAATCCCTTCATAATCTCACTATTTTGCACAGTGAAAAGCAATAATGGCTTCGCCAGCAAGAAATCCAGCAGTTGTGTTTTGTTATATACATGCTAGAGAATAAAAAAGGCATTAAACCTTAGAAAAATAACTATTTAAATAATTTTGCATGAGGTGATTACTAAAATATTCCTCAAGCCAATGAATGCTTGAAGGAAAACTAGTTTGACGTTTGTGGACACACCTATCAGCTTTAGTTTGCGTTTTTGCTCAGGTGTTCACACAAACTTTAACACAAGAGCAATCTGGTAATGACGACACACTTCAAAATGCAGCTACGTCAGGCATCAAACTGTTGATCGGCTTGATCGGAGTTTAATTTTGTGGATCTGCAAAGGCGTGGACTTCAAAATGATTTGTGCATGTACATGAAAATGTAAAAAATGAATTTGCATTTAGCTGCGTTCATTCCTGGTATCAGTCATACTGGCTTGCTGTCACACTTTAATGACTGAAAGGGATGATTTCCACACCTGACACCTTCTCTTAAGTTTGCTGTGGGTCACTAAACAATACAAAATTATCATTAAAACACACCTGTAGATGTATAAATTCACTTTCACTAAGTTTGTTTTGTTGTATTTTTAGTGTCTTATTTTATGCCTGCAATGCTTTTTGAAATAATTTGGGGAACTTTCCACTGTAACATTGGAGGAGAAAACACTGAATTGTCTGTCAGAAGATATCCTTGTGGATATACCGGTAATTAAAATAAAGCTTTTTTTCTGAATGGTCACATTTTTGACAGCAGTTGAGGTGCCTGTCGGTCACATCTGGTAAAGATGTCCCACAGAAAGGAAGGAAACGTGCAAACAGAACCTTGATGGATCAATAACAGGCAGAACTTGGAATTAATACTTTCCAAAAATGTGTATAAACTGTTTTTAAACAAACAAAATGTGACTTGGTTGCGCATCGAGCCAAAGAGCAGCCAGTCAGCTGACTCGTATCCCCTTCAGGTCTACAAAAATAAATCTGATTATCATTTCCATGTGTCTTCCTCATATTCATATGGAAATGCTTTCATGAGCAGACGCAGATGGACCTTCAGTCCTGTGGGCAGTGAGCTCATGGAGCTTTGTCATGAAAACACAGCCAGAAGCAGAGGCAAGACAATGAAATAAAAATCTGACTGTGATGCCATGTTGATCTGGAAGAGGCATTTATGCAGCTTAAGCCATCACCACTTCATCAGTGAGCAGAGAAAAGACGGATGAAATGAAAGAATTTTATTACACCTTCTAATATGACTGCAAGTTGAGGACATGGCAGGTTAATCCGTTTGGGTCCCTTACGAGGCTAATTTAGTTTTATCCTTCTGTCTGTCATGGTGAACATAAAACACATTAAGAGACTTTCTAATCCTCAAAAGCATGGAGAACATGTTTCAGCAATTGGAAGCACAGTTTTTGTACTAAAAAAAAAAACCCTATTTTGATCTCCTTTTCTTTGCCTTTTTTAATTCACTATTTCTGTGTTTGAAACTTCAGTCGATAACCCAAAGGGCATCGATACATCTCTTTAAACCTATGCTCAGTGCTGACCTTATAGTCTACCTCAGCTGCACAAACAAAGATGATCGCTGAAGACTGTTGTGTAAGCTCATGAATCATGCTGGAACTTTTGCAAAACCCAGAACTCACTTCTAAGAATGCCCCACACTAAGAAATTTCCATTTATGTATGCAAACCCTGACATGTTTCCTGTGATGAAATCAGCTCATGACCCACGGCTCACCCTCCTCTACATCAGGTGTTTCACAAATAGTGAAAACAAGCAGCTCGTCTTTCACAAAAACTTCACTCATCCGTTTGATAACTGGAGATCGGTCTCTACAGCTCAACAGTTATATGCTCTGTTTATTGGAGTGTCAGCCTGACACAGAATAATAAACTCCTACATTTGCAGCTTAATGGGTATGTTTTTTTTCATTTTACCATTACAAGTTTAATCTGCATCATAAATACTATCCTGGACAGGCGATACTTTTGTTCTCCCTGGCTCTAATTTCTCTGACCTGCATTTCACAAGGACAAGATCATGACAGCAGCCTATCGAACAAAGTCCTGCTGCATCTGAACATACAGATGAACATGATGTACGCATAAACAAGTCTTTTCAAGACACTGCTGTCATATTGCAAGTTACACCACAACCCAGTTCAGGTTCAGCCATGAAAACCTGGAACCATTCGCAAATAAAGTGTCATTAAAATGGCAGATTTTGTAATTTAAAATTTAAATTGGCGGGAATTTGGGATGTAGTACTTTGACTTCTGGATGGTGTTGGTACAAATCATGTGATGATGGCCTCATTAGAAAGGTCAAAGATGCAGAAAGAAGTGAAAAAGAAACTGAAATCTGAAATCGACAGAAAACAACCAGCACATCTTCATGTTATATTTTTAAATAAAAGTTTATCTCCATTGACAACTTTTCCACATGTTCAGTCTTACTTTCAAGATATAACAAATATATGAACACTGTCGGCAAACGTAAGGCTGAAAAATGTCTTTATTTGTATGAAACGAAATTAGAAGCATTGCTTGAAAGGTTTTCTGTTACTCAAATCTCAGCTGGATGGAGGTGATGTTGATTTTTAATACTTCTTCAGGATGCTTCCTGACATAATGCGTCATTAAAAATACCAAGACCAGGGAGCTACGAAGATCCATCTCAACATTGGAGCACTTAGTATAAAATGACAGCAGCAAACTGTGAATGGTTATTAAGACATAAATAACATTCAGCTTGAAATGAAGTCTAAATATTGTACTAATTCCAGTATAATACTCTTGAGACCAGGTGTTTGAGATTTCAGTAATTCATCTATCTTTTCACTCTATTAATAAAGAAGAATTAACTGCTCATACATCATTTGTCCTTCTATGATTCATGTTTAATTCCATTACTTAGAATTTTTAATGAATTCTTTGGTTTTCAGCTGAATTATCAAAGTACCAGAGGTCAATAATGACACCACTGATATTAAAGGCACAACCTGTAAACTAAATGTAAACTAGATTTAAACATATAATGCTGTAATATATGCTGATTAACATGTTAATACATACATACTAAAAATGATAACTTTACTTATATTCATGTTTCTAATGGAGTAAAATATTTGTCTATGACACTGATTCTCAAGGTCTGCATCAAACAAACATTTGATTTTGACCATCAAGTAACACAATGAATACTTTTAATCATTATTTGACTAAAAATGACTTTAAGAAAAACACAAATTGGGCCATTAATGAAACCCCTTAAATCCTTCAAGTTCCAACTTCTGTTGCTGAAATGATGCATTTCCAGGACCGAGGTAGAGCTTTAAGTTTTAAAAAGTACATAACTGGTCAAAAGATATGTTACTGTCATTAATAATGCAGCAATAATGCAGCATTAGAAATATGGCAAATACTGCAACTGAAATGCTCCTTTTTAAGTTGGACAACAGGCTCAGACTACGTGCTTCATGACTGTTTCCCCTGGGAGCATCGAGGCTGGAAGGGTGCAGCGGTAAACGGGTCTTCCAGAGCTCGTCCCCCGATGGTCCAGGCATGTAGAGGCCCGACAGCGACTGAACCCACAGCAGCCTGTTGGCCAATCCTGGAGACAACTCTGTGCACAGCCACCGGCTGCTGGAGCAGAGGCGTCTCCACGTGGAGACGTCGAGGCTGAGGAGCAGGGGGAGATGATGCTGGGACCAGCTGACACACTCTGATGTGTTGGATCTGCTGCGACTTCGACACGTGAGCGTTAGCAGAAAAAGCTTTGGTGGTTTCCTGCCTCTTTCCAAACGGTGCCTGGAGGAAAATATCAGAAGTCTCAGCAGGTTTACGGGATGCAGAGGAGGAGGAGGAGCTGCTGAATGCCACCCTGCTTTGTTTTCCTGGTGCTTTAAAAGGAGCCAGCTGGAAGACATCAATGACTGGGCTGCTGGGGGGTTTGGACTGGGACACTTGGCTGATGGGTACAAAGTGCAGGCTGGTAGGAACAGCTGGTGCTGCATTGTTTGGTATCCTCCTCTCATCTGATGGCAGCATGTGTTCAGTATAGACAGACGCAGCAGTCCTCTGCTGGATCCTTTGATTCTCCTCATTGAGCTGCACAGAAGCTGCTGTTCTAGCCTGGAACTCATTACTGTTGAGCTCCCTCTGCAGGTCTGAGTGTGGAGAAGAACGGAGGAAGGTCAGAAACAGATAAGGCTGAGGCGCTTCACCGACGTATGAATCGCTAGGCATGTTTGAGCTAAATAGTCACAGCTATTTTATTATCTATGTGATCATTTATTAATTTACTATTCAAGCTACTTTTATATTGTAATAAAAGCTCAAGTCGAACATCTGCAAGGAAAATCTTTCTACAGTGGATCAAAGTGACATAAAACTGAAGTGGTTTTAAAATGATTTATCAATAATTGTCAAATGTGGTAATAAGTTTTTATTTTGTATAAAAGAATAAAGCAATTTATGTTCTTTAATTGGTTGACTCTCATAACATGACACTCATAATCACAGATGTGAAATGTAGCCCAACCTATAGTACATTTTACTACCATAGACGGGTTTTCAGACACCCATTGATTTACAAAAACTAAATTCAGGAAGGTGAAAAAAGGATGAAACCAGTCACAAAAAATATAAAACCCAAATGAAAATTAAATATAAATGTTCCAAGAAGTTTTGAATATTGGGCTTACCTGAGAGAAATAAACATTTTTTGAACAAAATAAAAATTTGTTTAGTCCATAGAACAGTTGAGTCTGTGCATGTGATATTAGGAAAAAAGCCCTTACTTCTAAATATATGCAAATCTCTTGATTTTAAAATCAATTTCGCATTATACCTTTATAATATCCAGATCATAAAAAACAATTTACGTAAAATATATTTAAAACTCTACATAAAAATTTGGGAAATAAAGGTGTGATCAGTTATTTTTTTGGAACTACACATTAGGTATTTTTAACTTGTTCAAAATTGATTTTAACAAAACTAGTCGGAATTTGCAAAAAAAAAGAGTGAAATGCCGGTAGTTAAAATTCTGACTGAATTGTGAAAGTAAATTGTTGAGCTGTAAAAACATGATTTCAACAAAAGCAACATAATCACCAAGTTGACATTCACATATGTATTTTATTTGCCATCCCTTTATAATTCTTTAATCTCACAAAAATAGAAGGAGCACATGATACCACAGCTCTGACGTGGGTTCAGGTTCATAAAGACAAAGAGGCATCTCAAAACACTCAGTAATATCAGAATTGACCGCTTTCATTTTTGGCAAAACAACAGAGAAATTAGGGGCTTCTTTCACATCGAGGGCTGATCTCACTATCTGCTTTGCTTTACCGATTACAACAGCACACCGGCGGCTACAGGGAGGTGAAGGTCAGGAGTTGCATAGGTTCAAACAGTAACTGTAAATGATTGAGTTGCTCGGTGAGAGGATCATAAAGAAGACGGAAAAATACTCAATCAATGGCCCATGCAGCAACTACAAAAGCTGCATATAGGAAAGTAATGAGAGGAGTTTTAACATTTTTAAATGACCTGATACATAAAGGAACTCATAATGTTGGTGGGTGGATTATTACATGAGAAATACAACAGAAACAAAGATGCTGAAAACATTTATCAAAACCTGTTTTTATGAAGAGTCCTCCACCTGTGCTTCTTACGTTTGGCTTTTGACTCAGAACATTAAAGTTCAGTTTAAGGTGATGTATTGTGTACTGATGCATTAGCATGTAATCAGCACTTGTCTCACGTGTGCATCAAATGACAATCTTACTCATCTGTCCCTCACAGGCTGTGTTTTGCACTTTCAAGCTTATCTTTGAATCTTACAGAACTAGAATCTCACATCTCTGACGATTTTCTGACGAGACAAAATGAAATGAGAGACATGGAGGCAGGCCTCCTGCTCTGATGATGCATGAGAAGATTTAATTACCTTGTTTGATCCTACAGATATATAGATTGTATTGCTGGAGCTCTTTTCAAACCCTGGATGGCTGAATTTATGCTGACTGATCATCACACAGCTTCAGCAAGCAGCATCACAGTCAAACTTTTCACCGATCAGAGCCCCTTAAACATCATTGCATCATGGGTTCCTGATGGAGGGGGAATGGTAAGCCAATACACATCCCGTTCTCAGAGTGATGCGGCTCTGACTTCCTGAGGTTTTTTTTTTATTTTTTATTTTAGGAGGATGAGGGGCTGTGCTTTCAGAAGAGATTTTATCGACGATGTGACCATCATCATAGATGCAGCAAACAACAATAGCACAAGTAGGTTACTGGAAAACACATCCAACAATTCTGACTCCACACACACACATACATACTTATAACACTGTTTTACCAACGCACATGAACGGAACATTCGACAACACTGCCATGCTTTTTGATATGAACTCACTAAAACCGGTAAAGCAAAACAAAAGCTGTACAGAGCACAACGTCAGAAAAAGTTCCTACTTTAGCCGTGGAAATGAAACGGGACTGAGATTCAAGCGGCTTTCAGACAACTGTCAAAGGTTCAGAATAAAAATATAATTCTTCGTCAGTCCTTGTAAACAAACGTAAACACAGGTACATTGTCTTTTCACAGAGGAGGTGGAATAAGACATGGGAATCATCTCCAGGTGGACTAGGAATGGACTGAACACAACCGAGAAAAAAAACATCTCCCTCAACACACAGTTCAACGAAGAGGAATGAAATATTTATATAGTATTCTTCAATATTATTCAGTGGTGTGATGTTAAGAATCATAGATTTTTTTTTATTATAGACTAATATTTATTTCTTACATTCATTCTCTAACACTCTATTCATATTAACATTTATTAACAGGACAACAATGTCATTTTTAATTCCTATATCTATATATACAGTATATAGATACATATATGAGATTTCACGAATAAAGCAATCTGTTTTTCACAAGTAAAGCTTCATGACAATGACTTATATACAGGAGGAGTAGCCACTATATGGTCTGGATAAGAACCCGCTAAGGTTGCAGATAAATATTTACATTAAATAAGAGTAAACCAATGGCAGGAATGTAGGAAGGATTGCACACTGCGACATGAATGTTGATTGATATTCAAATAAAAAGTGAGAGCAAGTGAAAATAACTTAAAATGCAAACTATATGCAAGAAATGGCCTGACTAGTCATGAATGGTCCCTCTCTGTATATTATAACTACTGCGTTCTACTATTTCCTTAAATTCTTGTTTATTCCAGTTGTTTTCATGCATTGTCTATTGATATGGCACACTGCTCTAAAACAGTCACTTGGCGCTGACAGCTCATTTAAATCATGACCTATTGCTCAGGCTCAAGGACAACATTGGTAGTTTAGCTGATCAGTGATTGGAGCTCCTCCAGTCAGCTGTTATTTTTATTTTTATGGCACTTCTCTGTTTGGTGTTATCATGGAAACCCTTGAGCTGTTGGGGGTATACCACAAATACTTTATATACTCCATCACGCTTGACATAGCTATATATATATGTATCTATATAGCTACATGCTATGGGTTTCTTTAATGCCAAATGGAGCATCAAAGCAATGCTGCAAATCTACATGTTAAAATATTTCTACTGATAAATACTGTATACTCCACCAATCAACACCAGCTTATTTCATCTGCAAGTTCTAGAGATGGTCACATTTAAAGCATTCCCCCAGTCATCCTCTGACAATCATTCTCTGACTTTGGAATAAACATAACGAATGTGTTCATGTCTCTCTTTAGTATACCCCTCAGCTCTACTCTTCATCATGGTATTCGTAGGATGTATGATTATGGCTGTTTCGGTTCCAGATTGTTTGATGTCATTTTCCATTTGGATCCATAGCAGCTTTAAACAGTAAAAGATATTCCATCAGCAGCCTGGACAGAGTTAGCATTGATGCTACCGTGCAAATCAGGCGACATGACTAAGATTCCCTTTTGTAGACAAAAAAGCTGACCTCATTTAAATAAACGCTCGTTGAACTTCTCTATGGTTTTATGTTATAATGTGTAGATAACTCTGGGGAGGAGAATTTCTAAAGGCAAATGACGACAAATTCACTTGTGCACCATAACAACTACGACCACTTATAACTATGCCTATTGTACATTACAACAATGATTTTCTATTGTTTGCTATTAGACGTAATGCAATATTGTTCAAACAAACAGGATAGCAATATTATATCCAGATTGGAAGAAAGATGTTAGCGTGTTATCAGTGTGCTGGACACTCTTTAAACCGATGGATGATCACATGAAAGGTGGAGATGACAACAAAGAGAAGATGAGTGAGAGACGAGCGGAGAAAAGAAGGCAGACAAGGTGCAAAGGGTAGGAATGATGAAGCACATGAAGGTAGAGTTTGGTTCTACATGTGGCAGCTAGAATGAAGATGACAGGCGAAGGGGTGCAGGAAGCTATGACAACAGAGCTGATTGCCGTTATGCTGTGCCAGTCTCTAATCCAGCGTTACAGCGTCTACTGCAGGGGGAGGTGGGGAGCGCCTATAAATCGATGAGCTGGTCCACCAGCAGCAGGGAGCGTGTCAAGCTGGGCAGGCTGGATTCAGAGCCGCCACTGTTACTACGGGAGTGGCCTCCTGAAACTGGCCAGAAAGACAAGGAAAGGGATGGGGGGGAGAGACAAATACAGAGGGGAGGGTGTGGACAGAAGAAGCAAACACAGCAATCAAAGAGGGAAGAGAGACGTTAAAAAAGAGAGAGGAGAAAAAGAGAGAGGAAAGAATTTACCCTTTAAATTTTACTGGTTTTAAAGCATTCTTAACTCAGATGGTGTCGTGCACCTGATCAGTATGTTTGTCTATTTTATGAAGCATTTAGCAGGAAAGCATGCACCTGAAAGAAACCCAGTGATCAGCCAATCCTTGTGTATTTATCATTAAAGACAAACATGACCCACCTGTGGAGAATGTCAAAACTCACCTTGGGAGTTCTTGCGGCCGGTGACGGGGATGGGGTCAAACTCGTCCTCTGTTCCAGCCTCTGTACTCGCTTGTTGGGGTTCAAAGTCTGAGATCAGGAGAGATGACTCTGCAGGGCAAGAGAGTAATAGTGGGCTGATGAAATTATATGAAGAATTGTTTCAGTCAAAATTACATTTACCACAACATAAAAAAAACACAAAAAATCTCACAACGCCTTACCCAACAATGGAAAGAAAATCTTAAAATCAAGTCACTGAAAAAAGAAAAACATCTAAAGCTTTTCAGACAAATGAGATAAGTAGTAATTTGGATCAATTAGGATGTACTTCAGTCAAATATCTTCCACAACCAGCCAATAACTAAAGACTGAACCACAGATGCTCTTAGTTTGGAACACCACAATACAATTTTACAGATTATTCCACTCGTATATTTTTAATCAAACATGCCTCTGCTTTTTTTTTTTTTTTTTTTACAAGCAAGTGAAAACAAACAATTTAAAATGCTTATACGTACTATAGTACTGACGTTCTTCCACATTACCTGGTTTAAACTGAGCGGAGTCTCCAGACAACAGACTGAAATCATCCAAGGCAGAGGTAGCGGAGGTGGGAGCAGAAGAGATGGAGGAGGTGGCGCTGCTTGCTGCCTGAGGAGCGGAGATGAGGGAGCAGCTCAGTAGAGAGTCGTCTGCAGCCAGAGGGTCTGGGACGGGTGGAAAGGAGCCCAAAATAAAATTTAGTTAAAGAAACAAACACGATCTGTTTCCTCTAAATGATTGATTTGCAGTCTGGCACCAGTTACGACATCTTGCGTTTCAATTTAGAGAAAAGAAGAGCAGACGCTGCAGACAAAGGCTGCTGAATCATCTGAAACCCCAATGACACTAAACTGTACACCATAAGATAAAAGTTTTTGCTCTGAAACCCTTAATGCTAAAACAACTACGAATACATATAACTGATATGTTTTAAAGTGTACACCTTTTGCAGACTCTTCCACAGAGCCACCAAAGGGGTCTGACAAAGACAAGAGGTCAGGAAGCATGAGTGAAGACGTGTCTGGAGATTTGAGTCCTTCAATCAGTTTCTCTACAGTTCAGGGAAGAATGAAGATACAGAAAGCAAACATAAGCAATGACGACAACAACAACTGTAGCAACCATAACTAAGGACCAAGGACCATATAGATGCACATCTGAGTTTACCTGGAGCGTCTGACAGTTCAAGGGTACCGAAAGGATCCGGAACTACCAGTAGCGAGGCTCCAGAGTCCACATCGAGAAGAGCTGCTGGTCTTTCAGCTAGAAAACACAAGCCGATTTGGTCAAAATATACACACACATATATATATTTATGTACTGTATGTGTATATATATTTATGTGTGTGTGTGTGTGTGCTATGAAGCGCCTTGAGTCTCTAGAAAAGCCCTATATAAATCTAATCCATTATTATTATTATTATTATAAAAATCCATTTGGTGTAGAATGAAAGTATCACATACCAGTTTCTTGGGGTGTGTTATCCACAGTTGAGGCCTGCAGGCCTGGTATCAACTCCTCAGAGGACGATGGCTCCATTTCTGAAGGGAAGTCTGGAGTAGAAAAATAATCTGTCATTAAGAGCTTTAACACAATTCACCTGATTTCATCTCACCCTCTAAAGACTGATCAACAAGTTCATCAGTACAAGAAATATCCTCCGTTCCCCAAGCAAGCTTAGAGGAGATTATGTGATTTCAGACGTATGCTATGTAAGATGACTGCAGAGTAATTTACAGAAGCACTTTTCCAAGAACAAGTAATAAAATAATATTTGTAGAAATATTTAAATATTAACAGGAACATGTAGTTATCAATGTTAATTTAAGCGGAAGGCTCCCTGTTTTTTCTGCACAAACACACAAACTGTACCCGCTGGTGTTTTGTCCTCAGTTTTGAATTCTTCTGCAGTGAGATTTGAAAAGTCGTCATCATCAAACGGGTTCCACACTGGCTGTGTGGGGGGGCTGCCGGCACTGGCAGATGAAAGAGCGGCTCCAGCTTTGCTTTGGTCCTGCCCTGTATCTACGACGCTGAGCTGAGCGGGCTGGGCCACGACTGGTTGAGATCTACAGATGCAAAACGCACATTAAAAAAAAAAAACAAAACAACGCGAATGACATTTTTTAACATTTAAAGCTCCAATTCAGTTTAATAAATGAAGCTTTTGAATGTCTTTTGTCAGGTTTTATGGAATCAAGGTCCTGGAACTAAATCTCAAATTTAAGAGGTGATTTTAAACTAAATGAATACCTAATCTGAATGTATTGATTTACTGACACAAGTCATTTCCTATAATAATGTAATCGATGTGTTATTAGACTGGCAGCAGATCCATTATTGAAACGGACAGTTTTAACTGTGTGTTCTTGGCAGTGAGTGGTTGAGCAACAAAGAGAGCGAGTGGCAAGCTGCCAGTTTCTGGTTCAGACGCACACAGACTTCACAAGCTATAAAAAGCAATAACTAAGCATTAGTGAGGTAGATCATTGGTGGATATGGAGCCAGAACCAGGTTTCTCCTGAAGTAAGGTCAGTAGAGATGAATAGAGCAAAGAGTAAGCAGTTTCCTCACTGGCTGGGGGCAGTGTCTCCATTAGCTCCTTGTGGCTGCTGTGAGGAATCATTCACTGGGACTCCAGTAACGTTGCTTGCTGCAGCGTCGCTCTGCCTGCTTTGTTGGCCCTGTTCTTCGGACGACTTTGGAGAAGCAGGTGGGCTCTGATCAAAAGGGGCCGAGGAGGGACAGCTCTATGATGGTGTCATTCACACACACGCACTGTTCGACAAACTGGATCATGTCAAGGTTGCTTACCACCTCAGGTGCTTTCTGGCTGATCTCACTGGAGACGGGTTGCGCCTGAGCAGCTGATGGTTGAGTTATCTGCTGCTCAGACCCAGGCGCCTGACCAGCAGCTGTTTTGCTGATCGAAGGCTGAGCCGCCGGCTGCTGAGCCTGGCTGGTCTGCTTGCGTCGGGCTGGACGCTGAGGTGGCGCCGGGCTCGAAGGAGCCTGGGCCACCTGCTGGAGGGTGGTGCCGAGCACAGAGTGAGGTGTGGTCTGCTGCTGAGCCATCTGAGATTGGACGTCAGCCTTGGTCACCGGGGACACGACTGCTGCTGCTGTTGTTGTTGTAGTCTCAGCTCCTGAAACTACAGCTGGCTGAACCAGCTAGCATGAAGAAAATAAACTTCCTAAATATGAGCTTTGCTGATAAAACTGGTTTGAATATGACTTGTCAGTCAGTACCTGCTTCTGTGGGGTTGCAGTCTGACTTACATTATTTTGTGACAGTGCCTTCTGTGACTGCAAAGCTGCAGCTGGCTGAGAGAGGTCTAAGCTGACTCCTGTAGGACGTGAAAAAGTGCAAAGAACTTATTAAAGTTCTTATAATAAAACAGGTCTATTTGTGCATTTTAAATAGTATTCATCTTAAATATAATGCATAAAAGTTAATTTTATAGTCAATTAAATACTCTCGATATGAATAACGGCTAAGCATTTTGTATCAGGTGCAAAAATAAAATCAGTGCAGGAAAAAATCGGCCTAGCTTGTCGTACTTTAACAGTCTTAGCTTGCATAGTTGGCCTGTTTGCATGAAGAATTGCTGCATTCAAATTGAGGGATTTAAGAAATTCCTCTTATAATGCATGTGCTTAATAAAAAAAGCTGAGTGCAGTACATACCCACAGGCTGAGCTATGCCACCGGGGAGATTAGCCCGCTTGCGAGGGGTGAGCGCAGCAGGCTGGATGGGTAGGATGCCAGCTGCAGCCTGGGTATGGGTGTGGGCTGCTTTAGGCCTCTGGCGAGGGGTGATGGAGGTTTCAGTGGTGGGAATCGGATCCGTCAGTCTGGTAATGAAGGAAATGCGATGGCATTCTTGTTAATGATGGCAAATAGTGTTAACATCATTATTATTGAGTATCAAAGTACTGGCTGTTCCCAATCAATTCAGTGATATCTGGTGTTACTAAAGTTTTAATGGTAACACGATGTAAGCAGGTGATGCTTGCCTGGGTTTAGCCTGGCTCTTCTTCGCGGCAGCAGCCTCACTCGCTTTAACTGGCTCAGGAAGTTTAGAAGGAATTGGAGAATTCTGTATGATGGGAAGAAAAAAAAATCAATAAGAAAAGATTGGATTTCGGCGAAGTGGGTGACGCTTTCGCCGCACAGCAAGGCAGTTCCAGGATTAAATCCCGCTCTGTGCGGACGAAGAGGTCGGGAAAATGAATGAATGAATGAATGAATGAATGGATTTCCACAAGACAGAACTGTCGATGACAACAGTACACGGGTAAAACTTTGTGACTATTACAGTTGGGAATGTCAGTGAATATCAGCAGTGCTGGCATGGCATATTTTTACTCAGTGCAATTGATGAATTAGTGCAGATTCTCTACCTGTAGCCTTAAAGCTGGTCAGACAGTGAAACAATAATAGATTCCGTTGAATAATGAAAATCAATTACTGAAAAAGTGAAATTCAAGCAAATGCAAACATTTCAGCTGATTAGGTTGCTGAGAGAGACTGACCTTCACATTCTGAACAGGGCAGGTCCTCTGAGCTAGTTTAAAAGCAACGTGGGACACCTGGTAAATATCTGGTCTTCTGTCTGGGTCCGGCTCCAGCATGTACCCTAAAAAACAAAATAAAGACTCCCATAAAAGTGGACAATCACACCCCGACAATAAGCACAAAATAATTTGTTGAAAACAGTAACACTTAAAAAGGACTAACGAATGAGGCAGTGAAGATCGTAAGAGTAGCGCGAGTTATCTGGAATGGTGAAGCTGCCATCGCAGATGGCCACCTGGCTTTCACCAAAGGGTAGAGTGAAGAAGCACAGCTTGTACAGCAAACAGCCCAGGGCCTGGAGAAGACAACCACATGCACACCTCGTCACATCATCCAAACACAGAGGAGATTAATGACAAACGCCAATAATGCACAAGTAACACAACAAATATGGTTTCTTCTCTACATGTCAGCAGGTTCAATGTTCAATCCATCAGCTCCTTTAATTTTTTTTTCCTTTGGAGCATTTTCCATTATCTCAGCATCCTTTTCACTTACCCAGATATCTGCTTTTGTGGTGATTATCTTGTTGTTGTAGAGGTTCACCATCTCCGGAGCACGATATGATAAAGTGGTGTACCTGAAATAACATTGGAGGAAACAGAACGGGATAAAAGTAGTCAAACTGTCTGCTTGTGGCAATGAAATAAAAGAATCTGAACTGTATTATGACCTCATAATGGAATGAGTGACATCATGCGCTGAGCTAATCCTGTTTTTGCATATATGACAAAAATATTGATTTAGTGTGCTTTGCAGAGCCCTACCACACCGAAGCTGCTCCAGAAATGTTAACTAAATTCTGTGCGGTAATAACTACAAGGAATACCATCAAATGAAAGCAGCTAATTTGTCACCAAATCAGCTAAAAGGAGGCACAAACTTTTTAATCTCTTCCTCCACAGCAGCCGCTCCTTCAGTCTGTGGGCTCTGGAACTTGTTAGTGGCGCTGCCAAAGTCACACAGCACATAATGACCTTTGTCGTGCAGAAGGATGTTCTCCACCTGTGGATTTAGGAGCACAGCAAGGGGTTGTACAAAATGAGACAATTTGAATTTGAAGTGCCAACATGTATGAGATCTGATCCCAACTACAACATACGCACTTGAGATAATAAAGAACACAAAAATCTAAGTTATGCATACTTCACATTATGGCTAAGCCCACATTACTGGGATGAAGTGACTTTTTTTTAAATACACTTTTTCAAATCAGGCAAAAGTCACATTCACATGTAATCAGATTCACAATTCATGGTACACAGCTTGAGTGAGAGCGGTCAGATTGGACTTTATGTGGATATTTTTTCAGATGTGAATGTGCTGAACAGTGTCGCAGCCAGTGGTAATGCAACAAACCCAAGTAACCAGAGAGAAGGAATAGCATTAACTATGGATATCATGTTAGCATTCCCACAAAGCAAACTGTCATGCAAGCATTTACTATCACCCTGTCCATTTTGGTTTGAATACCCCAAATTGTCTCACAAATACATTTCTTTTAATTGTTATTGCTAATGAGGCTGATGACTTGTGGAAAAACATCAACGTGTGCATGACTGCACTGGAGGACAGATGTATTCACATCATATCTCACTGGAATTAAACAATGACGCTTGTATTGTGAATGTATTTTACAATTTGACTCACTCTTATCCCTTTCAGCTCTTTTATGCTCATGAGGAGTTTTGCACATCAATTAAAAATCACAATGTCTTTGAACCAAATTCAGCATAGTAAATATTTGTTAGTTAATATCAAAAACAGGTCTCACATTGAAACTTTCCATGAATTCAAGTCAGAAACGCCACAGCCTGGTGATGTAAAATAGGCATTTTCCAGATGGGATCTATCCTACATGCAGAGAGGCAACATATATCACCTTAAGATCTCTGTGGATGATGGGAGTCTTGCGTTGGTGCAAGCGAGAAACGGCATCACATGTGTCACAGAAGATCTGCAGAACCTCCGCCTCAGTGAAGCCAGTCTGCAGCCTCTGATTCATTAGATTGACCACCTGTCCACCTGCAAAATAACATCCGATTAAACATCAAAACGACTGAATTTTAATTCTTATTTAATAAGGCTTATACCATCCAGACTCATTGTCTAAAAGCTGCTTTGTTTTATTATTATTTGACAGCACAATTAGAAAACTGTAGTATAGCAAGTTCAAATACTTTAAGTCACAGTGCATTTTCCTTTTATCACTCACCCTTGCAGTAGTCCATAAGTATGAAAACCTCCCAAACATCCCTTGATCCCATAGCTGTAATACTAGAGTCCAGATAACCAACAATATTCTTATGACCAACAAGGTCTTTCTGCAAAAGCACAAAATACATCAAAGCCATTAACAGACAGCAGTGCAAAAAGAGCTGGTGACAGAAAGCACAAATAGTGCAAATGCTGTATTCAATGAGACAAGAAATAAGCCACAGAAAAGTGTAAAAGCTTTGCAACACATGAGCAAAAAAAATATGTAAACGACAGATAGAGAAGACCGAGAAATATTTCTAGATTTTGTGGCAAGCGGTGTTGTTTAGGTCAGTTATTCATTCAATTCAGTGAGCGATGCAGTGTGAGGTTCTTGCCTATAGATGGCGCTGCGACGGAGCGATGAAATATAGGATCTCAAAGGTACAGTACTAAAAAATGTCCAGCTCTGCAGTTGAGCATGCGTGCATGTGTGTTAAGTCTCCTCAGCATATGACGTATAACATCCCCCACATATCTTTGAATCAAATTTTGGGGTTTGTTATCGGTGTTGAAAGCCAAACATGGATTTAAGATGTAATAATAAATAATATTAGGTTAATGTTTGCACAAATCATTTCTTTGATCATTTATTTAATCAAAAGGTCAGCTAAAACCAGGATACACATAATTTATCCAGTTACATTTGTCATAAATGTAATTCAGGCAAAATATGAGAATAACTACTAATTCTTTTTTTTCAACCACCTCAAAAAAATGTATAAAATGTAGTATCCCATCAGTAACTAGACTGAAGGGAGTGGGACAGTACAATGAAAACAAAAGCACACCAGGAACCAGATGAATAAATACAGAATAACTAAATCAACCATTCTTTATGCAATGTGTATCAAGTTTATCCCACATTTTTACAATTATCAGACACACCAGAACACTTGCATCTACATTTCCAGGAACTATAAAGATATAGTCATTCTTTTGTTTTGTAGTTGCCTTTGTGTGTGGAGGATGCAGAGTTACAACATGGAAGAAAAGCTACCAGTACTCACCATTATCTGAATCTCGCATTTGCACACCTGCAGATCATGCTCATTGTTGACATACATCCTCTTCAGGGCGCAGCGCACCCCCTGATTGGTCCGCACAAGGAACACGATGGCAAAACCACCTGTACGATTGAACAAGATATCAAATTAATCAGTCATCCCTGAAAGGGATGCAATTATAACCACTAAATCGGGGCAACAACTTGAAAACACACCGTAATCAAGACAAAGGGTCCGGTATCATGCCATTCTCACAAGTTTTCATGGAGAATCATGACTTCAAATGTTTAGCTGACATGCTATTTTTTTCACAACCAATTACTTCACAAGACTTGCATCAATATGGACAATCTGGACCAAATGGTTCAGCCCTACAGTGTTATGTATTAGTCATGCCATTGCTGCAGGGTTTACGTAGAGGCCTACATCGAGGCCTAACCATCTGGTGCAGCTCAGACCACAAATTCACTTTGCAGTGTTTAGTTGTGACATTAATCAATTTCAGGCAGGCAGAGCAGTTTAATCGGTATCCTCAACTTGGCATTTCTGCAATGTTATTACATGGCATTCTAGCAAAACAAAACTACAAGATAGAGAGAGCGAAAGACCTGTAGACACAGATGCAGGTCGTTGCTAAAGATTCACAGTTACTCGAAATGCAAAATGTTGATGTCCAGTAAATGAAAACATAAGTGACTAGTGATTAGTTCTACAAGGGGGAATTCTTTTTTTCAAGAGACAGTCTGTATCAAATGCATCAATATTACATACAATTAAACGATGCTAGCTTTTCAAATAAACATACAAAAGGAGCAAAAATTTGTGTTCCAGACTGAATATTAATCACAAAATTTCTGATGAAGTTCAAGCCTCAAAGTCAACATCAGTAATTAAGAACCAATGCCAAAGAATTTCAGAATCCAGCAACAGTGTGCAGTTGACACCTTTCACAACAAACTGAACATGTAGGATTCCTCCAGCTAACAAACAGCAGGCCAACATGCACAAACACAAACAGCAGCTCCAGCATCCTTCCTGCTCGGGCATGAGGATGCAGCCCCGACCTCTCACGTGACTCCTGGTTGAAGGATGCAAGACTGAACCATTTGAATGTCCACTGAAGAAGCATCTGATCGATCCCAACTCACCTTCAGCAATGATCTCCTCCACGGTGACCTGGTGTCGGCCGACGGTGAAGGCTCTGCCGATGAAATTTCCACCTGCATGACTGGACCCCGAGCTGCCACCTCCTCCGGAACCAGGCCCGGAGCTCACCAACTCTCGACGAGAATCAAAGAACTTCCTCATGTTGTCCAGACGACGGGAGTTTTTCTGTTGTTGTTTTTTTGTTGTTGTTTTTTTTGTTAATGACAGACGCACAGTATTTTTTGATGTCCGCTGAAATATTGCACTGACATAAAATGCAGGTCAGAGAGCAAAACGAACTGCATGAATAAACATGTTTATCTGAAGTCCATTTTGTCTGTCTTTATCGCTGACGATTCGGATTGTTTAATAACAAATTTCCCATTTGCTTTGTCAGTCAAGCTAGTTGTTGATAGTTGTAGCCGTTGTGTCGAGCCGTTATGTAAGTGAATTAGACCACCCAGGAGGCTAAAGCATCTCCGCAGAAACTATTCCTTTAGCCATCCATCCATCCGCCCAGCTGTTCACAGTAGGCTGCTGCTGCTGACGGAAACAGTAGGTCCTTCTCCATCTCGTCCAACCATTACCAAGCTAGCTCAGTGCTAGCTACTTACGCGCTATGACATTTCGTGAGGTTATCCAGTTTATCCTCTGACGATAACGTCTCCGGGTGCGATGTAGCCGACGTTTAACTTGCGTGTTAGCGTCGTCCGGAAAAATCTTTCCATCCTCAGTCAAGTGAAGCAGCCCGTTTGGAGGCGCCTAGCTGTCCGTCTGGCGATTTAATTGCCTCCATTTACGATAAAAAACTGATTTTTTTTTTTTCTCAGTAAGCTAACGCGTTAGCGCGATGCAGCTACATAAAAGCACAAAACGAGCGCAGAGTCGAGAGTGAAATGAAAGCCCTCGTCTGTTGTCGCTGCCAAAAGATAAAAGGCTCAAAATTCACATCTATCAAAACATTAAAGAGGGGCTTCAACCCAACAACCTAATCTCTGCAGCCACAGCAATCTGTGGCAATGTGGCCAAATCTCGCGAGAGGAACAAGGAACCAACTCCGTGGAAACGAGATCAGTGGAAGTGACGTAATTCACCACAATCTATGCGAGAGGCCACTCTGATTAAATTATATACATATGTGAATGAATTTTGGATCTAATTAAAGTAGTTAATGATGTGTAATTTTTTTTCTTAAAATCTGGATTTCAAATGTAATAAATAAGATAATCCATTAGTCTGTATATATTACTTGTTGCATTCATGAAACTTCACATCAGAAGAAACTGCAACCACATTATAAGATCCCCATAATAACCAATATTCCAATAAACAGGAATCCACAAATTTTGTGAAGCTCAGCATTACACTCATAGATATCCACTTGCTGTGTTCACACTGGTCAAATCCTAAGACACTTGTGTATTTATTGTTTTACACTCTCCATTGCTCTGGACTGTTGACCCTAAGTGCTTAAAATCCTCCACCTTCTTGATCTCTTCTACCTGTAACCTCACTTTTCCACTTGGGCCCCTCTCATTCACACACTCTGTCTTACTGCGGCTAACCTTCATTCCTCTCCTTTCCAGGACAAACCTCCACCTCTCTAGCTTCTTCTCCAACTGTTCCCTGCTCTCACTGCAGATCACAATGTCATCTGCAAACCTCCCAGTACATGGCAATTCCTGTCTAACCTCATCTGTCAGCCTGTCCATCACCATAGCGAACAAGAAGGGGCTCAGAGCTGATCCCTGATGCAGTCCCACCTCCACCTTGAACTCCTCTGTCACACCTACAGCACACCTCACCACTGTCTTACAGTCCTCATACATGTCCTGCACCTCTCTAACATACTTCTCTGCCACTCCAGACTTCCTCATACAATACCACAGTTCCTCTCTGGTCACCCTGTCATAAGCTTTCTCCAGATCTACAAAAACACAACGCAGCTCCCTCTGGCCTTCTCTGTACTTTTCTTTCAACATCCTCAAAGCAAATACTGCATCTGTAGTACTCTTTTTTTGGCATGAAACCATACTGCTGCTCACAAATGTTCATTTCTGCCCTTAGTCTAGCTTCAACTACTCTTTCTCATAACTTTATTGTATGGGTCATCAGCTTTCTTCCTCTGCACATCTCCCTTGTCCTTAAAAATGGGCACCAGCACACTTCTCCTCCATTCCTCAGGCATCTTCTCACTATCTAAGATCTTGTTGAACAGCCCAGTCAGAAACTCTACTGCCACCTCTCCTAGACACTTCCATACCTCCACAGATATATCATCAGGACCGAGTGCCTTTCCACTCTTCATCCTCTTCAATGCCCTCCTCACTTCATCCTGACTAATCTTTGCTACTTCCTTGTTCACAACAGTCACCTCGTCTAGTCCTTGTTCTCTCTCATTTTCCACATTCATCAACTCTTCAAAGTACTCTTTCCATCTTCCCATCACACTACTGGCATCAGTCAATACACTTCCATCCCTATCCATAATCCCCCTAACCTGCTGCATGTCCTTCCCATCTCTGTCTCTCTGTCTTGCCAACATGTATAGATCAGTCTCTCCCTCCTTACTGTCCAACCTAATACAAGTCATCATAAGCCCCTTGTTTGGCCATTGCTACCTCTACCTTCACCTTACACTGCATCTCCCTCTACTCCTGTCTACTCTCCTCAGTCCTCTCAGTGTCCCACTTCTTCTTAGCTAACCTCTTTCTCTGTATACACTCCTGTACCTCCTCATTCCACCACCAAGTCTCCTTATCTACTTTCCTTCCAGATGACACACCAAATACTCTCCTACCTGTCTCCCTGATCATAGTAGCTGTAGTTGTCCAGTCATCTGGAAGCACCTCCTGGCCACCCAGAACCTGTGTTAACTCCTTCCTAAAAGTCATGCAACACTCTTCCTTTTTCAGCTTTCACCATTTCGTCCTCTGCTCTGCCTTTGCCCTCTTCATCTTCCTTACCCCCAGAGTCATCCTACACACCACGATCCTAAGCTGTTTGGCTACACTCTCGCCTACCACTACTTTGTAGTCACTGATCTCCTTCAGGTTACACCATCTACAAAAGATGTAGTCTACCTGTGTGCTCCTACCTCCTACCTCCACTCTTATAGGTCACCTACACACAAATGCCGCTTCTACCGACATTCCTTGAATGCAACGCGAGCCCACTGTGACGTCAGCATAAAGGGAGGACCCTTCAACAATATTTGCGTTTCACTGGGACGTACTGGGTAGCAGCTGTGAGCTGGACGTGTCTGTTTCAAGGTGCAGGGCCGCTTTCCTCTCACTCTAAACGGACCAAAGTGTCTCCAAGACAAGTAAGAATACATCCAGAGTCCAGTCAGTCGTGTTTTGGGGGCTGTTTAGGTGTTGTTTATTTGTTGCTAGGTGTTTCATGTAGAACCACACTCGGACTGAGCCCGTTGATCGTGTCTCCGGGGTGTGCCTAGTTAGATATTTAATACTTGTTAACTTAATTTCCTTTGCTTTCTCGGTCATTCATACGAATTTCTATTTGAATTAATCCCAAACTATTGTGAACATTATAGTTAAGATTGTTTTTAACAGTTTAAAGAAATTCATGTAAGTTTCAAAAAGTCCTCTAAACTTTCCATTCCGCTTATAGCACACAGAGGATTCCTCTTTAATAAAGCTGCTGTGAGTCATTGTCCAATCAGTAGGATCATGTTGTAAATAATGCATTTGAAAATGAAAGTCCAGGAGCTTCCACTATACTAAATATAAGTCTGATCTTTAAAGCCATGAATTTTTTTAAAATTTTAATTTCACACACTGTATGTATCGATCCCCTAGGGGAAATTAATATCACACTATAGTGTTAGTTGACATGCATAATGTACAATGCAAACAAATTTAAAACGGCAAACTATATGGATTGTGTTAATATTTGCAGCTATTCAGCTGATGAATAACGAACTGTTGGTTTCGTTGCTTGCATGGATATTATTCCGATACTATAGTTTTCTAATGGCCTTATTGTAACAGTTATACTACATTTCTGTTCATGAATATTGCTTGTATCTCAAAATTCTTTGTAGTATTGGGTTTAATTCGTCTACAGATTTGGGTAAACATTAAAAAAAAAAACTTTCTAACATTAATAACTCACATTGTTCAGATTTTCTGTCAAAAAATGCCCAACATGCTGTTTTCCACTTTGTCTTTATTTTTGTGTTGTGATCCATACATAAGGTGAGGTATGTGTTTGTGCTACCTGTCCTGTATTGACTTTATGAACCACTCCTCTGGCATTTGACCTGTTCGAGTTCAACAATAGCTCATTTATTAACCTGTGAGGAGACTACAATATCTGCAGCAGTAAACCAAATGAGTTGTCTTAAGTTATTAATAAAGGGGTTTTGACAGATATGATGATTAATGGGTAAGTTGATCTCTACTGACAGGAAACCCCCACTTCCTTCACTCACAGTGGAGTGACTACAGGTGTTGTCTGAACAACACTACCTTAATGAGAAAACTCATGTCACACCAGCGCAGGCTTGGGACTCGAGAACTAAACGTATGGCGAAACCTCTCTCAGAGGACCAGCTTGTATGCATTATTGACCAGAGGGCACACATCAAAGCAGTTAAACCTGATGCTTCACTTAATCCTTTCTTTCTAAGTAAAGAAACTCATTATTTATGTGTTTTCTTGTAGCTATCTGTTCTTCCACTTTTGGATACGACACACTTCTACTTCCTACCATGGCAGCGGTAAGTCCATCCTGTCACTGTTGGTCACTGTGTTCACAGTTAACACATTAAGCAGCCTTGTAAATCAACACTTTATTTGCAGCAACAATGGAAACCTGATGTTATATTTGTTTTAAATGGAGTTGGGCAACTAAAAAGATTTTTATTACAATTAGAATTTGATACTTTGCTGTTTCTAAATCTCACTACTTCGATAAGCTAACAAAAAATTATCTGTTTTGAAATGTAAAAGATTGATATTTCTTTCATGAAATGTTTGCGTCCAAACATTAAAAAAAATTTAAAAGAATAGTTGATTTTCCTGATCATTGTCCATTAATAATGTACAGCATGTGTTCTGAGTTATATGTCTGTGCATTAAATATTTTTTATTTCATGATACATGTATGTACAACCTTTGAGAGTAAACCCAGCTTTATCCCTGCAGTAGGAGAATGAGAAAACTGTGTTCCAGCAACAAATTCTTAAGATGCATTTTTCTGCACAGTGAAGATCAGAATTGAACCAAAACTGTATGCTTATCTGTCTATTTTTTAATAAATGAATGGTTGCATTTTATTTTATTTTTTTTATTTCTGGGCAGCTTGGAAATCGTGGAACTGTGACTGAGGCGGCTGGTTTCAACCCAGATGCAGATGCTCAGAAGCTTCGAGTTGCCATGAAAGGAGTTGGTGAGTGATGCAGCCACTGTCATCCAGAAACCATGATTAGACAGAGATTGTTGGATTGTGTCATTATTTCTGGGCCTCCATTGGGAAAAGATGTAATTATATTTTTCCATCCTCTGCTTTCTCCTCCAGGAAAATTTGAATACTAAATTCAGTGTTGCTAAGCGGATGTGTTGTCATGGCAGCTTTAAGTTTTCTATTTCCCTGTCAATTCATTCTCCGCAGTGTGTTTTTGTGTTTTGCTTCACCAATTTCACATTCGTGGCAAAATAAACTCAATGTTGCTGATCATGCTTGAAATAATAAACTAAACTCATTATGTCGGAATGAAATTTTTTGTCAGGTGTCTTCCTCCCATGAAGGTATTTCCAAATAAGCAGTCAGGAGTGTGTGACAGTCACATTTTGTTCACTATGAGCACATTCACTTGTGGTTTGTTATAGAATGATCATGTTCTCCTGACTCTAGTTTGAGCCTTTTGCAAAAAGAAGGATTCTATGTTGATACCAACAGAGCAGCAGTGTGCTGGCATCATCATGTGTTTGCAGTATGGCATACACTTAAGGCCTGAAACCTTATGCGTCAACAATGCACATATTCCTTAAAATGTAACAATTATGGTATAATTTCCTGCAGGCACCAATGAGGCAGCTATCATAGAGGTATTACCATACCGTACCATCGCCCAAAGGCAGCGTATCAAAGAAGCTTTCAAACTAGCTGTGGGGAAGGTGAGTTTCGGCTGAACACTACTCACAACAAACAAAGTTAATGGCAGTATGTTTTTCAACATACCTGTTTAATCCCTCGTCATACATGAAGATTATTACCTGCAACAGCATGTTTTGTGTTTGTGCAGATTAATCTCATGTTTGCTTGTGGTTGGTTGGTTAGTGATGCTGATGTTATTTAAGGTAATGATTAACTGTAAAGGGGAAATAATTATCTCTGGTGAAGAGACATCAGGGGGGATCTTGTAATCTGTTGGATAAGGGAATGTCCTACCCTATAAAAAAAAAGAAAGCAAACCCTTTCAAACCACAGAGGTATGCTTCCTACTGGCTTCTTCTTTGTCTCGTGATTATGTGGATCAATATAATGACTAAAAAAGAAGTTTAGGATGTCATTTGTATTAACATAATGAGATAAGCACTTGCTCCACTGCGCTGTGCTCGGTTAGATGTCAATAAAGTGAACTGAAAGTTCCTCTGATGTACTGCAAACAAAGGAAGCGCTTGTGATTCTGGTCCTCACAGGCAGAAAGAATGACTCATGTTCCACATGGCGGGCGGCGCCCACATGTGGTCACACAGCCCAGTTACGTTTGAGGAGAAACCACACCCTCTAGTGGAAACACCAGTGTGGATGAGTGTAATGTGTGAACTTGTGTCACATGTCCAGCGTGGCAGTCACTTTAAATTCAAAGATAAGACGTGTTTTATTGCATGACCGCTCACTACAGTTCTATCTGGTGATCCATCTGCTCCCCCTCCCCTGTAGGACCTCGCTGACGATCTGTCCTCAGAGCTGAGTGGGAACTTCAGGAGTGTCGCTCTAGGCCTGCTGATGCTGCCGCCCGTATACGACGCCTATGAGCTGAGGAATGCAATAAAGGTTCTCTGCTGCTTCTTCTTCACAGGATGTTTGTTGTGATAGGCTTGAAAATGAAGTCATCCACAAGTATAGTTCCAGGCCTGATGCTGCTACTGCTCCACTATTACTATTTTTTTTCTTCAATCCCACATACTTCTCTCTGTTACTATAAATAAGTGCATTAAATATACAATCAATAAATGTTTTAGCATTATTTGCTGACAACACATTACCAGCCTACTCCTGGGGGCAAGGTCAGAAAGTAAAACATTAGTATTGTTCATTTGTAAAGTTTGTTGACAGTAAATAAAAACCAGCATAGTACAGCCAAATTAATGTTTAAGATATGTTTTAAGTTAATAATCTTGTCTTGTGTAGTCAGTGTCTTAATAGCTTAGTATTTTCGCCTATATATTCATCACAGGGGGCTGGAACCGAGGAGGCTTGTCTCATTGATATTCTTGCTTCAAGGTCAAATGCAGAAATAAACACCATAAATGCTTTCTACAAGAAACGTAAGTGTGTCCTCTCTACAATAGAGATTCTGTCATGAGGTCTTTTGTATCTGACTGCACTACACTTGTGGGTTGTATATGATATCCAGTATTGTCTGTCGGCAATAATGCCATTAATGGAAAACAGTGAGCTGTATAAATTATTCATAAAAGCCATTGCTGCGGTCTTTGTAATTATTTACTGTGTCAATGACGGGAGACAAAGTATTTTTGGACATAAAAGCAGATTTTTCCTCCAGTGCATGTACATATATTGTGATGTTATTGGGCTTTGTAGGAATTCTGTACATGTCGGTGATTTTGACAATTCAATGAATATAAATAAAACAATGTTCAGCTGTAAATTTTTTCTTTACATCTTAGTAGTACAAATATAACTCCTATTTGTTCCTGGTTTCTTTGGTAATGCTAATCATAATAATTTAATGACAAAATCTTCAACCAATTTGCTTTTTATTCTTTTTGAGTGCATTGTTGTAATTTTAAAGGGCATTTCTCTATTCATGGTTGAGTCAGAGAAGTTTCCATCGATGTTAACTTGCAACACAGTGTTGACTCAACTGCCCAAGGAGGCATTAGATTACACAATATGTATTCTAATGTCTTAATTGTGTTTTTTGTGTTAGAGTATGGCAAATCCTTGGAAGACGATGTGTGTGGAGACACGTCTGGAATGTTTCAGAGGGTTTTGGTCTCTTTGATCTCGGTGAGCAAGTAGATCCTATTTTAAAAGTATTTTAATATTAAATTGATGATTAAAAAAATGCAGTTCCATTCAAGATATTCACTTCTGTCTAAACTCGACATTTCATAAAGTCTGTATCTGTTTTGTGATAATTGTAGGAATGTGACATTTTTTTTGAAATATCAAGAGTGGGCATGTAGTTAAGAGCTTTGTCAGCTAATTTTTAGGGAAGAGGAAGAAAATAGTACTTCTACATCATGAAACCATTTTTTCCTTCTGTTTCCATTGTTCAATCCTACATCCTTTTTTCTTTTGAGCTGTTACGTCTCTTTCTTTGCAGGCTGGACGGGATGAAAGTGACAAAGTGGATGAGGCCCAAGCCATCAAGGATGCCAAGGCAAGAGTTCAGGTTCTTTTAGATGAAAGGTTAGGTTTGAACTGTGAGCAGAAGATTTATTTTTTTTAGTTTTTTATTTTAGGAAATCTTCGAGGCCGGTGAAGCCCGATGGGGCACTGATGAGGTCAAATTCCTCACAGTGCTTTGTGTGAGGAACCAAAAACATCTCATTCGAGGTATCCTCACCATACACTCACACACATCACATTAAAAGAGCACCTACATGTTCACTAGTGGTGTGTGTCATTTACCTGGATTACTACAGGAGTCATTTATTAGAAGTTACTCACCATTAGCTGCAGTTTTGTGTCAATAGTTTTAAAGAAAAACATAGGTCTTCCTAATATTCAGACAGACATTTATCTATTAACTCATCCTTTTCTTAGAAGCAATTAGTTTTTTAGCTGATAGCAGCTGATTCTATGTGTGAGTTTTTCAACAACTTATGGGCATACATTTGTAGCTCCACCCTGTGGCTTGGTTGTGGGAAATCAGAAATACAGAAATTCAAAATTCATGTAGCAACATGTTTTGACAATGACAAACAGTTTGTGACGCTGAATTGCGACATTCTTTTCTTTCTTCAGTGTTCGAGGAGTATCAAAAAATTTCTGGACGAGACATTGAAGACAGCATTAAGAGGGAGATGTCTGGCTGTCTGGAGGGTGTCTTCCTGGCCATAGGTCTGTCCTGTCCATTCTCTGTGTGTCTAAATAGAATCAACTCTGAAGTCACTGATCACACACACCCTTTTACTCCTGGAGTTCACCTTCTGTTCTGGCATGTTTCTTCTCTCCAGTGAAGTGTATTAGGAACAAGCCAGCCTTCTTTGCAGAGCGATTATACAAATCGATGAAGGTAAATATTTGATGTAACGGAATAAGAAGCGTAGACTAATGTTTTCATACCATAAGAGGGGTTAAGTCTAGGCATTATGATCACTGTTTTCTGTCTATTGTTAGGGTTTGGGCACCACGGATAGTGTCCTCGTCAGAATAATGGTTGCAAGGGCAGAGATTGACATGCTGGACATTAAGGCAGAGTTCCTGAAGATGTACGGCAAAACACTCTACTCCTTCATCAAGGTGAGAAACTTAAAACTAGGGCTGGGAAATATTATAGTCAATAAAATCCCGGCAATGCTTCAACAGTATAACATAATAGAGATTAGAATACCCTGTTGTATATCAGCTGTAGGTGCCTTCAGGAACTCAGGTGGCCCTTGAAATTCTCGCTGATCTGTCTTTGTGCAGGGAGACACGTCTGGTGATTACCGCAAAATCCTCCTGGCGCTGTGTGGAGGCGAGTAAAAGAGATTTCAGAGTGACATCATCGGTGCTGTCTTCACTCTGCTCAGAGCTTCTTCCACTAATTGCATATTATATCCTAGCATTTCATGTTTCATCGCCTTCACATTTCACTGATTGACCATTATGCCTTGTTTTACTATTATTTTATGTTGTACCAATTAAATCGAAGACCAGTGACCTTTTACATGTCTGTGTTTTTGTGTTGTTGATCCTACATTAAGGATTAGTTAATAGAATTAGTTGGGAAAAAAGACAGACATGCCTGTATGCTTCTCACATCTTTTAAGACCTGAAAGATAGATGTTATTGGCTTCAGGCTTGTTGCAGCATGTTCTTGTCATTGTCCAGTCAGCCTAGTCCATTTGTTTAATTGGTAGCAGCTTCTCATTTGTTGACTCAGCCCTCCATCATTTGACTCAATCACATTAACAGGCTGCTAGCTTGATTTGGAAGGCTGTAAAGTGTGCTCTAATCAAGTTAAGGAGGATGTCCCAGAGCTCATTTATACTTAAGGCCCCATCTCTGAGCAATAATCCTGGGAAATAATGTGATATGGTTGTACACAAAGTGACCACCAGGTAGAGCTAAAGCAGTTCTCTGCAAGGTTGGTTTTGAAGCAGGTGATAAGATTAGTAATAAAGTCTGTGCAGGTTGTTTGAGATCAGTAGGGCTCTCAATGTAATGTATGAGGTGCAGTGTATGATTAACCTTCAGAGAAAAACTCATGAAGACTATATAGTACTATATTCTACTAGAGAGTACTACGTAAGCCTTACTCCTCTTGAACATGTTGTTGACTTATTGTATCTCACAGAAAACACTCACCCCTGCAGCCTGTCGTTTCACTGTGTGTGAGGCAAACACGAGCGATGAAGACACTGGTCAACCCCAGACCAGCTACTCATCAGGCACCATGTCAGACAGCATTCATTTGTGTTCTCTTCTGTGAGGACCTCTAGTGATCCTGTTAAGCCTAGTTTAGAAATATTAGATTGTTTGGAGGCTTTAGAGATAACTGGATCGTGGATTAGAACCCTGCAAATCAATGAACTGGAAGACTTGCTTTATCAACCAGTAAAAAAATTAGGTGATGCAGGTATAACATAATAAAAACATCAGGAAACAATGAACACCTAAGACTGCAGCTGTCATTCACTGTCAATTCAATGAATTCAAACAGTTCCATCAGTTCTTCTGAACATATGCTTGTAAGTTAAAACTAAAACAGTTTACAGCTTGTCCAAGCCAGGTAAATATATAATTTAATAGTAGTCGTGGTTGACGTCATTGATACTCCGGTGCTGTCTCTCCATCCTTGTCTCCTCATGGTTTATGTGCCTGATGATGCTGTTGCATGGTTCACATGCAGAGAGAGCTAATAGAAACTTCACTGCTGTAATAAATAATGATGCAACAAACTGTAGCTGAGAATCTGCTGATTTGGTGTGATGTCCCGTTTGACGAAGCTACTGAGCTACATGCTGGAGAAAAGCACAATGAGTCAGGATATTAAATTCATCATGAGTCCAATGTAAATCAAATTCGAGGGGTTTTATGGTTGATGAGTCATGTTGGGTCAAACTATTATAGAACTGTTTATGTGAGGGAGCTTTACACTCTGACTGATGTCTAGTTAATTCACCTTTATTGTCCTCATAATACGGGTGTCAACGCAATCAAAATGGGGTCATATTTAGATATCGTCTGATTTCGAGGGTACATGACATGCATAATAAAGGAAACAGAAAAATTATGAATTAAAAGAAAAAATTCTTTTGTTAAATAAAATGTACTTGGATTTATGAAATATACATGGTAAGAAAATGTAGGAAATGTAGAAAATGTTTAACCTATAATCTGTTGATCAATAATTAGACCAACACTTTTTTATATAAGTGTGCAGACAATTATGTATTTTAAAACTCAGAACCTGCATTTTCATTGATGATTAAAAAAATATATACAAATCCCGGATGTCCGGTTTGAGGCCCAGGCTGTCTTTAAAATTTTTTATACCTCCAATACTTCTTATTTTTTATTTCTTTTTCACTCTGGGACGGTGAGAACAAGCAGTAAACAACGAACACGTACAGCTGGCCGTTTACACATTCAGCAGAGCCAGAGCCGCGTAGGATTTATGATCACAAATGTGATGGGAGACAAGAGCCAACCTTGACGGAGTCCTACTTCCAGGCTGGTTAACTTTGTGCTGAGAATACCAACACATCTCTCCCCTTTGATTATAATGGCTCCCAGATCATAGCCTGGTACTCCACACTCTGGCTATGTCCTCCTCAGAACTCAATAGGGGAACACAGCTGTAGTCCTTCAGGACCCCAAAACAAATGTTGAATAGACCAACAAAGTCCGATAATCCCCGACGCCAATCCCTCTACATGAAAAAAGATTACAGACCTAACAGATTTGCATCAACAAAAGTTAATTGACATTACTGATTCTGTTTCTAGAGATGGCGTCCTGCTTTTCTGGGCTGTGTTGTTTGGTTGTGTTTGTAAAGTGTGCTTTTGTTTTATTTCTGTCTCCCGGCGATAAATACATGTATCCATCAATTTGATCTTCAGTTCTGCTCAACTTGTTGCGTCTTTTATGCCATGGATTTTCCGTATATTCTTAAATACCTGATCACAACTAGACTGGAGCATAAACAAGCAGTCTGTGGAGATTCTTTGTACCGTAATCCAAGTCAAGGTAGATCTTTGAGTTGAGTAAAGTCAATAGGAAAAGCTTGAAGATGTTCTGCCTCTCATACAAAATACTTTTTCAGATCTGAACATTTACAACTATAAACTTGAAAAATGTGCATGTATCTTTCATTAGTACTTTTATTGATAACATTTATTAATGGGAAATGTGTACTAGTTTGCTGATTGTTTATGTGCTGATTACTTCATAACTTAAGAAGCGTCTTGGATGAGAGACAAAATCTCTTCAAGCTTTTCTTTCAGCTCTGACCTAAAGTTGATCAAAGTAGAACTGTATTGTCATTATACAATTTTACAACAAAATTATGAGTTCAGATTGAGAGTTGGTCGGAGAGATCATGCAAACTATACACAGAAAGGTCATGTTGGAATTGCTGGGGTTTGAACCCATGAACTTCTTGCTGTGAGGCAACAGTGCAAACCACTATGCCACCGTGATCAGCTATTAAGGGAAACATTTTCAGGATTCTTCTGCACATGAAGGAACTGATGGACAAATATGTTGTTTGTTGCACTCTGAGCTATAAAAGCTGGGACAATTGTTCCCATGCATTATCCCTCTATTTCATGAAGAGTGCCAGCTGGCATTTACGACAAACTTTTTAACAGTACGTCGCTTATGTTTTGCAATGTACGGTACTTTTTAAAAGCCCACACCTGTTGAACAATAAACTGATGGAAGAAGTGTGGAGGCAGATCTGATGCCTGATGCAAATTAGTCATTCTCCATCTAGAGTGAAAAGGTCATTTTGTTTCGAGCAAAAGGCATTAAATATTTCAGCATTAGAGAAAACAACCATGACTCATAATGCACTTAAACACTTTACCCACGGATGGCTTGTGAACAATGAAATTACTGTAAATACTCACTTGTCTAGGGCAAAGTTTTGGACAAAAAAATAAAGTGCTTTAAAAACTTTCCGATTTGCAATTATAATTTTGAACATTTTGTAAATGACAGCCTTCACAAACAAGAAGAAGAATCAAATGATGATGCGTCACAATTCTGACATTATTTTTTCAAATAGCTGAAAAGTCTTCTATTTCACCAAACAAAGGAATCAGTCAGTCAGATGAAGCTGATTAAATTTTTGGATGCAAGAGCTTGTTACAAGACAAAATGAAAACCATAGACTCCGTCCATAAACAAAAGCAGATGCAAAACTTTTGAAAGCAATGCACTGACAGCACCTAAATATGGTGCTAAATCACAAGTGGCATCTTATCAACAAAGAGTCTTGGACGTATCTGTGAGCGGCTCAATAATAAATAATGTCACTCACAGCTTGAGGATATCAACCCTAATTTATCACATAATGATGGAGCATCATCATCAAGTCTGACAAAGTCATGAATCTCGTTGGGGGCTCTTCCATCTCATTGGTTTTTCCCCAGGCATCTCCGTCTAACTGGTTCCTCTCTGTGCCTCCTCCCCTCCTGAAGCAGCTGTAGCTCATTCTCTGTGGAGAGATTTGCAGGGATCATCTGCTCTTCATACTCATCTTCACACGGAGAGACACAAGCACAGGTAAGTTGCTGAATGGTTTTTTTTTTCATATGAGTTCACTTAATCTATGATAGATTAATACACTAACTTAGCCATGAATAGAACAGAACAATAGAATAGAATAGAATAGAATAGAATAGAATAGAATAGAATAGAATAGAATAGAATAAAATATTGAATGGTTGCAATAACACACATTTTTCATGATGATGTCAAACTGTGTGCTTCCTTATATTAATACAACACCACTAGATTTATATGAACTAGCTGCAGGATTTGTTTTCACGTCCATCTGAAAAAAGTCAATTTTTTCTGTTTGGATGGATGTTCAGGCGGCACAGTGTGCAGCGCTGTCACCTCACAGCAAGAATGATCCAGGTTAGAGATATGCTGTGTGCGGAGTTTGGATGTTCTCCCCGTATCTGTTTGCGTTTTCTCCCTCCTCCAAAAACATGCAGCTTAGGTGAATTGATCGGTTCCAAATTGTCCATAGGTGTGAATGTGTGAATAATTGTTCGTCTTTTGTGTGGTTCCGCGATGCTTTGGGAATGTGTCCAGAGTGTCTCCCCACCTCATGCCCGTAAGTCCACTGGAATGGACTCCAGCAGCCCCCGTGACCCGTGAAAGCAGAGGAAGCGGCACAGAAAATGAATGAATGAATGAATGTTTATTACAAGAAAAATGAATAGGAACTCACAGGCTCACACACAACAGCTCTTTTGACATTATCTGGTTTGAATCCAGGCATACAGTCATACTCAGGAAAAATTGTGAGCTTTGAGTTCCACCTTTAAAATAAAAGTATGTTTTTTGCCTGTGAAGTTGAATGGCTTAAGTTTGGCAGATGCAAGCTTTCCAACCAGTGGAGAGATAAGTCTACAAGCAGTTAGTACGATAGTATTCCATATTTTAGATACCTAAAACATGAAAGTTGCTGTTTTGCTGTTTATGATATTAATCATGTACAATCTTTATAACAATTATTTAGATTGATTCACAGACTAAAATCCACAAAATCCCTCTTGTATATACTATGGCAGTAAAATTCACTCCTCACACAATCCAAACTAGCTGTATGTGATGTAGAATGCAGTTAGAATATGGAGATGCTTCACAGCAAAATTGATGTGATACCAATAATACTTTGAAATCTATCTTGTAATCTATATTGTTCAAAATACAAATTCCAGCTGCTGCATCAGCAGGCTATCTTCAAATTCAATATCCTATTTTGAAGAGGTACATTTGTGTTAAAAAGTCACCTTCCCTTACATTTCAATGTAATTGCAACTAAAACAAGCAAGAGAAACATCTTTTCACCGCTTGATAATAACCATCAGGAGTACGGAACGTTCTTTACAGATACCACAAATTGATTTGACATTCTCTTAATGAACATTTCAGAGGAAAATGTGATGATCCCACCTGTTCTTCTATAAATGCCTCAGTGAGTTTAATAATGTGCCCTTTACATCGATATCAAGAGGGACCAGTTTAAGAAAAACATCCCTAAAGACCTTCTATTTTGTAAATGCCATGCCTTTTTGGTTTAAAAAAAGAGAAAAATATCACATTTTTCATTTCAGCTGAGCTATTTTGATGAGCATTTGACCTTAAGAAAACCTTTGTAATGTGTTTTAAACAGCTTTGCCGTCATGGAATGTAATGGCAGCACCTCGGCTGGCAGCACACAGACAGATGCACACGTTTATGAGGTGGCGGTGCAGAACACCTCCACCAACCGCAGCTCCCAGTTTGCGGATGTGGCTCTGCTGCAGACCTTCAAGCCTCTCATCATCCCCTGCTACATGCTCGTAGTGATGGTCGGCGTCTTCGGGAATTACCTGCTCCTGTATGTCATCTGCCGAACCCGCAAGATGCACAACGTCACCAACTTCTTCATTGGGAACCTGGCCTTCTCTGACATGTTCATGTGTGTGACCTGCGTGCCCTTCACCCTCGCCTATGCCTTCAATCCACGAGGTTGGGTCTTCGGCCAATCAATGTGCTATCTGGTGTTTCTCATCCAGCCTGTCACAGTCTATGTCTCAGTCTTCACACTGACTGCTATCGCCGTGGACAGGTGGGTGGATCTCCAGTGAAAGTTTTACATTATTTTTAAAGGTTCATTTTAGTCCTTTTTCTCTCCTGGTTTGTGTGTCTTTCCATTAATTTGGCCATGAATTTGGACAGAGATTCAGAATTCAATCAAGCTCAAGATGTCAACTATATTAATTATAATATGAAGCTAAACAAGCCACAAACTGAAAACTAGGATTCAGTAACTAATGTCATATACATACCTATCCTCTCCTTTAAGAGAGAAACTATAAGGACTATTAGATTTACTTAAACCTAAAACATGACTCATTGTGATTCATAACATTACTCTGATATTCCTCAGTGATCAGAATAGTCAGGTGTGTACTGCATGCACTTGCATTTAAAGCTGAAGTTTTGTTGTCTTGATTTAAAGTAAATTAGGATAAAATTCAAACAAAAGATGTTGATTAAAGGTCACATTTTTTCAATATTATTATTATGATTAAATTGCATTTTTGAAAAGGACAGCTAAATAAAAATTATACAGAGTTTAAAAGCTCATTCTACATTTCCAAATGACATCATCTCACAAGCTAAAGGTAAAATGACTATTGTGCTTCCAGCTTTCTGGTGAATAACGCATTGGATCAACACACCTGATCATGCAGAAATAAAATAGTTGATTTTTTTTTTTTTATTCTTATTTTTCGCAGATACTATGCAACAGTTCACCCGCTGAAGAAGCGCACCTCCGTGGCCACCTGCGCCTCCGTCCTGGCCGGTATCTGGCTGCTGTCCTGCGGGCTCGTCGTTCCAGCCGTCACTCACACCTACCACGTCGAATTCAAAGACGAAGGCTTCACCATCTGTGAGGAATTCTGGCTGGATCAGGCTAAAGAGAGACGCGCTTACGCATACAGTACCCTGCTGGTCACCTACGTTCTGCCATTATCTGCCGTCTTTGTGTCTTATCTCTGCATTTCTGTCAAACTGAGGAAATGCGTTGCGCCCGGCAACAGGTCACAAAACCAGCAAGGTGCACAACAAGCGCGCAAGAAGAAGATCTTTCGACTGGTCGCCCTCTTGGTGTCGGCCTTTGCCGTCTGCTGGCTTCCTATTCATGTCTTCAACGTGCTGAGAGACATCGACATTCACCTGATTAACAAGCGCTACTTTCTGCTCATCCAGCTGCTGTGTCACCTGTGCGCCATGAGCTCCGCTTGTTGTAACCCGTTCCTTTACGCGTGGCTCCACGACCGATTCCGCACCGAATTGCGTAAAATGTTTAAGTGTCATCGTCGTGTTGGAGTGCGGGCAAATCACTGCGCTGCCAGCGTGGTCCTGTAATTACCTGTTGAGGAGAAGAGGCAAATCTTTCTGGCAGGTAATGGTTCTGTCACAGAGATAAAAGGAGTGAGAGAAGATTGTTATCGTGTGGAGGAGCTTTTATTTATTTATCATGTAATCAGAATATCCATCATCTCTGGTTCATGAATATATTAAGCGAGTCATAACCTATCTATTAGATTGTACGTGTATAAAAGGGGTTTAACTCCGGGTTGAAGTGGATCTCGTCAGAATAAAATGCCTCCATTGAAGCACAGACGTTAATTTTCTATGTTCCATGTGATGGACCACCTCAGTTATTTGTTGATAGGTCAATAAATTTATATTAAGTTTATACTTATCCTCTAAAGACATTGAATATCACTGGAAGACTATCTTTTCCTGTGCAGGACTGAATTACTGGACACAAATTAGTTTGCTGCTTTCCTGAAAGAAGGTATGCACGTTTTCCTGAAGGGCTGACTGACTGTTTTTGCTCTTTTACTTTAAGTGCGTCTTTTGTTTCAACTGAGTGTTTATCTCTTGTCTTTCAGGTGGATGGATTTATAAGTGCAGCAGCGACTACAGCAGAGTGGTGAAAGGGTGCTGGGCCCATAACCCAGAGGTCAATGGATTGCATCCATCCTCAGCTAATGTAGGCTGCAGAAGTTCAGTCCACCGGGTCTTGGGACGGGGACCAGACGGTGGCCAGTTCAAGACCCACAGGCACAGGGACCAAAAAGTTTGGAGTGTGAACTGGGCCCTTGTGTGTGTGCGCGTGCATGTTGTAAAGGCCTATACATAATTGTGTGTAAAAATAGGCTACTGTATGTACTTTATTAATCCAAATACATTATTCTTCACTACTGAAGAGACATTTAGTGCTGATGACAAAGTTTTACCATATTGTCACTGTGATTTGGTTGTAGTTTGTGTGCATATTGGTTTCTTTGTCATATTGCCAAAAGTGCTTGTAAATTATGTGCTTGTGTGGTGAAATGTGTGTCATTACGAATAATACACCATGGAAAATAAATATACGACGAACACATGACCTCCCTGCTTCAGATTGATGTCATTGCAAGATAACAAGGACTCTGACTGGAATTAGATCCACTTTGGTCAGTGTGGGTGTGTCGCTGAGTTCACTAATTCAGTAGCAGGGAGGATGGGAGTGTTTTTGTGCATATCAACTAGAGCAGTGTAGGACACTGAAAGAGTGTGAGAATCCATGGACGTCCTTGGTCGTTCCAGCGTCCTTCGTGCTTGGAAACAATTACAATGACCTCTGCTTATTATTATTTATGTGGTGAAATAGGCTTGTTTAGTAGGGCTTCAGTTCAATTAAATTCGGTTCCAAAAAATACAACAGCGCAGCAAGGTCCTGGATTCATTGATCATTTGTGTTCTACACCTACAAACACTGACATTAAATCACGATCCATTATTAGTCTGTTCCACAAACTAATAGCCCAGAGGCTGATGTGTATCCAGCCCTCCATGGTGAGCCTGGTCATTCATTGTGGCAATGAAAGATTTTTTTTAAAGGGGTCATATTATGAAAAAAACATTTTTCTGTTTTCTACATTATATATATACATATATATATATAAAATTAATTAGTGGTCCTCTCTAACCCTATCAACTCCTAGAATGTGGAAACCATCGGGTCCTGTCATCTGTTTCCAACCTGCTGATAAGGTCCTCAACCACACTGATGAAAATCGGCTCCTGACGTAACGAAAGGAATGCTTTGCATGACCCCACCCTGTCTGCGCAAAAACACTCCCCACTCCCTTGATAGGGTGGCGTTCATTCAAAAGGTGAGGTTTAGTGTGTCCAGCGGTAAGGTAGCAGTGTTTCACAACTTTTAGAAAGCTGACACTGACCCTGGATCAGTTTGGGGCAAAACATTTCAAATACAGTGTCGTGAACATCTGACAGATGTGTGAAAGTGATTAAAAAAAGCATAATATGGTACTTTTAAATTTTATTTTAGCATCATGCTGGAATTCTAGGTCAATTTAGGAATTATTAAATGACTCGGGCCCACTCAATCCTTGTCATGATAGAAAACACAGGTGTTACAGATTGTGGGTGGAATCGTGTTTTCGAACTTGTTACAGAGAGACTTTCAATCATGACTCAAAGTCCATTACTTCTTATAACCTAAATTTACTTACAATTGAACAAAACCAGGCAGTATATTAAATAACGTGCTCCTGGATAAATCATTGTAGCGTCACTCAAAATGAACGTCATCTGGTGGAAATGAAAACACCTGCGTCCTCATTAGAATATGCCTAAAACAGAAATGACATCCGAGCTTAGAACACTGTTTATGCCATGTTAACGTGTCTGTTGTAGTGACCTCTAAGACTTCTCGCTCTCAGACAAGGATAATATCTTCTGAGTCAGAGCAAAATGTCGAGCTTCTCGAGGAGTCCGTATGTACGAGTCAATTTCGCTGTCAGAGATTTCCTCATCACCGGTGACGTCCTTGAGCTCAGTCTGCGGTACTCTCCTCCTCTTAGGATTTGTCATACAGGGGGGGGCAAACAACTCTCTCTTTCCCCAGTTTGGTTCTTGTTTCTCTTCACTCTGTGTCTCAGGTGCTGTGCCAGGATCGTCATTTCCAGTTCCCGGTTTCCAGGCTGGTTCAGAACTTGCTTCGCTCTGCTCTACAACATCAAGGGTCTGAGAGGGAATGGTCTCCTCAGTAGAAGAGCCCTGACATTCGGCCAGTAGAGCGTCCTCATGAGTCCGCAAAGCGCTACTTAGCAGGGCGTACCTGTACTTCAGAATATCCTCCACCTGCTGAATAACACTGTCCAGAGTTACCGTATTCCTGACCCAGGGAATCTCATTACCCAGTTTACACAGCACCTCCTTCATCTCTTTGATCCTCTGCACAGCAGGCCTCTGCCTCTTTACTCCGGCAATCTGGCAGAATTTGTCCAACGACAGTTTCATACGATACTTGGTGGGCTTTAAGGACTGCCAGGCCAAATAGATGGCCGCCATCATGATGGGGATCGGCCTCCGACCGGTCACGATCCAGGCGTCTGCTGCCAGTTCCACCAGGGCCACGGCACGTTTGGTCAGGTCTTCGGATTTTTCCGCCAGTTCCTCAGGAACATGCTGCGAGCTAATTTTGTATCTGCAAGAAAGAAGCATTAATATTGACAAAGAAGCCAAATATTTATTTTTAACAACAGGCTTATCATTGAATTCTACTATGATTTTGATCACTGATGGATCACTGATTTCTAGTCTACCTGGCAGCTTTCTAAATAGATACAGTTCAAAGTAAAGCTGTCAATTATTTTTTTAAGACCAACAGTAACATAAAATTCAGAATTTTCACCTGAACAATTATAAATAAAAGCTTAATAAATCATGTTCTGTTTGATGCACTCAGCTGAGGCCAGAATTCAGTCTAGAGAACAGAAAACGGACTAAATCTCAAACGACTTCATGTAAATGATGTAAACGACAACCAGAACCAAGGTTCTCATGGCAAGTTGTGAGTTACATTGTTGCTAAACACACAACCATATAGCAGACACATAACTCTACCTGGGTTGGCAAAGCAGCTACAGGCTGCTGCACTTCATCAGTTCTGTTGCTATGCCGGTAGCTCAAACTACTGGTGGTAAATACAAACATTATTCCAAAGGTTAGGAGTCATTTTCAAATGTAAAGAAATTATGAGGTATTACTTAACTTGGTGAAAAGCAATGTCGTCACTGCAGTTATACCTCTGATAATTACCTGTCACAGAATTATGTTCTGACGTCCTCTGAAACCACCTCCTGTTGTTCTGGTTCTATTGAACTGATGTTTGGCGCAGGTATGTGCTCTCTCTAATAGTAGCCCTGTCATACTTTAAACACTTATCATGCCTTTATGAAGCTTCAAACAGGTAAGTCAAGCCATTGATATCATGCCAACAGACAGTAAAAGTTGTGGAATTGCAATTTCCAAAGTAGCAGGTCTAGACTACTCTATTCATCTTAGAGATCTAACAAATCTTCCCATGAGCAAGTGCTTGGTAATGGCGGTGAGGAAGAAAAACGTCTTTGAACAGACAAAAACCTCGGAGCAGACCCCAGTTTCAGTGAGAGGCCTTTTGCCCTGACGAAGATGCTGAAGCTTGGATTGGTTAATCTAGCTGTCCCTTATGTTTTACTATTATACAACAAAGAGCTATCATACAAGGACTCTCTGGCATGTTTGCCTCAAATAGAAACATATAGAGCACTGATCTTCTCTTACTCCTGACAGTGGGCCTCCATGACATCCGTGATGTTGACAATTGGAGCCTCGATATTGAGAATCCTGACCATCTCATGATAAACTACTCCTAGCAACGTTGGGTCAGCGTTCAGCAGGGAGCTGATGGTTCCCATGGCGATGGGCCAGTTGAGCAGTCTGCAGCTTACAAGCACACAGCAGCCTCCCAGAACCTCTTTCTTCTGGAGGCTCACTTTGAGGAAACTTTCATGCCGATAGGCCTGTTTGAAATAAGTCTTTGAGAGTTCTTGAATCTCTCTGTTCACCCTGAGGGTCTGGCATATGGCATTCACACACTGCACGCCTGTAAAAGACATAACCAAGACACATGAGCACCTGTTCTGGAGAATCATGGGGGGGCAACTAAATTTACCAAATGATGTCATAACATCTGAAAACGAAAAACTCTGCCTAGAAAGAAGATCTCACCTTTTATCAGGTTTACTCCTGGTTTTTTGGCCTCGGCTGTGGTTTTGTTGTAACTGACAACTTTAAGAAGCACAGAGTGGTTAGCAAAGCAAACATGTTTTTTTTACCATTGTAAATATCTTTTGCAAAATTTCATGCATGGGTAAAGGAATCATGTAAGACACCACTTACATTTACACAACATATAGCTGACTGTTGCTCATTAAAAAAAATAGAAAATCAGTGCTGCAAGATGTTTCATTGTATTTCTAATCCTACCCTACAAACTCCAAAACACTGAGCTATGAATAAGAATGCTTTGTGACACTGGATTGACCAGTTATTTATTAATTATAGACATCAGTAGCACTACATACATGAGTTTCTCTGAATATTTTCATTTATGTATTACAATTATTACACCTTCATTTTCATTTTTTCATTTTCCAAAAAAAAAGAATGAAAAAAAAAAGAATCATTACACAATGATTAGCACACAGAAGATATCGAAAACACAAAACAGATTTTCCAGACCAAATTCCTCTCCGTCCTTTACAATAAGCTGTACGTCTTAGATGTATGAAAGGCATTGTGATAAATTAATAAAAGATGTTTGATCGACCTTGAATGAGTTTGTGATCAACATTGAGTCAAACACCTTTTTTACCAGTTGCCACAATGCTTTTATTTATCTAAACCAGTTTCAGGCCCATGTGGACCACTGTATGGAGTGTGGTTGGAGACTTACTAGTGAACCTCCTGGACACTACTCAGGTGCATATGTATAGGCCATTAATGGTGTGTGTGTGTGTGTGTGTGTGTGTGTGTGTGTGTGTGTGTGTGTGTGTTAGGCCTAAATGCATGTGATGTGCACGTGTGTAAAGAAAAAAGCATTACCCCCATAGAGGATTACTAAGTATGATGCTTCATCTTTAATATGCAACATATTGTATCATGAATTATAACATTAATGAGGTGCATTTTTTAAAATTTCCTGGATAAACGTGTTTGGAATATGCAGCATTCCTGCTTGACAGCTTCTCTGCCACCACCATAAATATTAATATTTATATAACATTATTAATCGTTTTATTTTATTTTTTTATTTGTCGTTTTAAATAATTTGTTTTTAAGAACAGCATGGACCTTCCACTGTGATTACATCATACAGTTCCATAATGAGACTGATAAATGACGTGTGCATGGCATGAAGACCTCCAGTGTGGTAAGAGAGAACGTTTGCGTTACACGCGGTCCACAAACAACGACACCGACCCTGTCCTTACCTGATCCCCCGACTGGGTCAGGGGCCAGCACCCCCTCCGAGACCACAGCACCGCAGTCCACGCACACCCACTGGGCCTGACAGTAGAGGTCATCGTCTATAACGTTTGAGGACCCGCAGCACCGACAGCTCAATCCGGAACGAGACATCTTCAAAACTAAGTTCCGCCGCGCGGAACAAGAAACAACTAACAAAACAAAAAAAAGCAATAACTGACGATGTTAAAAATATCTCTGCAGCTGTTGCACAAATGTAAAGCTTCACAGACAACGACAGTGGCTATGAACACTATGGGAACTTTTAAGAGCTGCTGAACGCCGAATGAAGGTTCCTGCAGCTAACCATGTTATGTGGGCGAGTGAAATGTGCTCGAGTAGAAACAACGCACAGATGTCAACAGTTCCGCTGAATTCTGTCATTAACTAGACGACGGCGACGTTAGAAATGATAGAAGATTGTTTTGTTGATAGGAAGTAGAAGACTTCCTATTGTTTATAATTTTGGTTTGCATTAGGAACTGTGTAAAATTACAACTCGTGCAGAATACTGGACACCCAAATACGCATAAGTAAAAAAAGCCTTGAAAGAACACTGAGAAAATAACGTGCACTTTTATAAGAATATTAGATTTTATTATGCATATTTATATAAAATAATGAACTGCAGTGTAGTAATTCAGTGTGCATCACGTTAATAGGACAAGCTAAGTAAAGTGCATTTTTTTGGGTTCGTATAATGTAAAATTTGACATTCAATTTAAGTGAAAGAATCAACATAACTGGTCATTTACTGACATTATACAATAAGGCTCTTCTTTATTGAAATCTTGGTGACAGACAGTCAACAGTCTATACAAAACCATTATTTTATATAAACAACAATTAGGAAATTTCAGAATTCAAAGTAATTTCTAGACAGACTTGCTACACACAAAGATAGTTACAGCAAATTCACATTATGCACTTTACACATGTACTGTACATATTGTACAGGAGTGTAAAAATATTACTAATCATTTACAATAAGGTCCTCATATTACTAATGTTGCTTACTGGGATTTCAAAAGGCACCAAAGTTTAAATCTACAGAGTATACCTTAATATTTATCATTATTAATTTTCCAGTTATAGTGAATTTGAACTCTAAATGCATATAAATTTACTTTAGAGAGTTCATGGACATGAGAATACTCGGTTTCTCCTCTATGATACGAAGAATGAGGTTGTCAATATACAGCTCCAGCTCCAATATCTTTTTGTCTTTCTCCAAGAGCTGGTTGTCTTGTTTAAGCACAAGAGAGATGAGTTCCTTCTGTGTCAGTTGGGAGTATGGACCTTTTATCTCTTTGTCATTTACCTGAAAGAGTACATAAAACATGACCAACAAGGTCTGCATATGAATTGGAAGTATTCCGTTTAATTTATTTTGATACCATAATGAAAATGTACAAACTTAAAGTGCTCATTAAAAAAACTATACCTTTGTTAGCTCCTGAACTTCATATAAAAATCCTGTGGATTTGTTTTTCATTTCCTCTTGAGTGACCGAGACTGGCTGCTGTTCCAGGGGGTTAAGGGGCTTTACAGGTTGAAGCCTGCCATAATAATTTTTTTTTTAAAAAGGATGAAGAAAAGATCAATTTAGGCACTGGTTGAATGAGAGAGCAATGATACTGACAGATGTGTGAGCACGAATCCACTCAAAAGATGTCAGATATGTATTCACAGCAACATTAAAAGACTCAATACACAAATGATGTATTATTATAAATGAAGGAAAAATGAGGAAGATTCAGATTCTACACTGGTACTGTGCAGCGTGATTAATGTCTTTTTGAAATCCATTACGGAATGATAGTTACTGTCGCTGATTGCTTATATCTATTTGATGTCTGAAACAGTCTTTAAAATTAAGTTCTGTGTTGAATCTACTTCTTTGTAATTGTAAAGCATTTTGAATTTGTAGGAATGTATAAAAACATGAAGGAGTGATGCTGCTGAAGAACTGAAATGTCTCACCTGCGTAAAGGTTTAGGAGGTTTCTCCATCTCTGCACTCTGCACCATCGCAGCCTGAGACTCTCGTTCTAGAGTCTGCTGGATGTCCTGCTGGTCACACGGTCCGGTTACACCATTATCGCGTACGGCTGCACCTGTCCCATCTCCAGATGGGCCTCCATCGACGTTTTGATCGACTGCAGAGTTCAGTGTGGAAGATGTGTTTCCAGGAAGCGGAGGAGCTCGGGTCTTCTTTGAGGATCTGATTTTCGCTTGAGAGACAGCATCATTAACAGCAGGTGTTGACACAGCTGGAGGCCATCGCACTGAGCCAGCGTTACTTGTATAATCTTGAGCTGTGAACTCATTTTCATCTTCATCATCTTCAAATGGATTTAATCCGTAAACAACAGGCTCCAGTTTTTCTTCTGAGCTATATTCACCAGGAATTTTACCATCAGGGGATGGGACTGTTTTTGGTCCAGAAGCTGGCCCCTCCTCCACTGACAGAGGTATAGACGGCGCAGTACGTTTACCGTGTTTAGCTGCATTTCTTGTTCCTTTGGAAGCATTGCTTTGCATCGAGCTCTGGGTGTTATTTGCAGGTGTTGGAGATCTACTAAGAGGAGTGATTATTTGCATGGATTGCTGAGGGACAATGCCGTCAGCTCTGAGGTCTTTGCCTGTGTACTGGTTGTTGCTTCGTGGGTCATGTAATGTAGAAGCATCATGCTCCCTCTGACTCTGGGCTTGACTTCTCCCTGGAGGCTGAGGAGCTGGTCGCTTCTCCCGTTGAGTACTCAGAAGATCGCTTTCGTCGGTGGAAGCAGTCCTCCTTCCAAGAGATGAAACAGCAGATTGACTCCTGGAAATGAGTTAATACTGCATGACATTTAGCACATTAGCGTTTCATCAAAGGGGCTTTTTTGAGGAAGAAGGAACATGTAAAAGAAATAAATTCAGAAAGAAGTACTTGGCTGGATTTAATAAACATGGTATGGAGGATAAATATGATCACACATTTACATTGCAGCATCGAGCCTTCACCAGGGAGTCAAACACATATCAGTTACCTTCATTTGTCTGCATTTTTTATTCTTCGTATATTTAAAAAAATGCAAGTGGGGCATAAATATGGATTTAGAGTAGATGAAATACTGTGAAACTCCAAATGTGTTCCACTGCCTTATGTTTGTTATCTTTCATGTCAAAAATGCTGCAGTAAGAATAAAAAAAAACATGAAAATCTAATCATGATGATGTCAGGTTGTGTGAGGTTGTGTTTGAAAGGGGAACACAGTGAAGCTGCTGCTGTGTAACGACGGAATTAAACAGAAGATAAACTGAATTCAGATAATGAGGTGTTCATGTGAATATCTATTATCTCATTCAAATGTTGTTTCACTGCCTGTCCAGTCCTACCACCGATAGGGCTGTTTGACTACACACCATCTAACTTAATATTTCACCACGCAGCAACTTTTAACCTTCATGGGGCTTTTTCCCACTCGTTACTGCTATGTCCATGTTCCTAGTGAGATTTTAATAAGTTAAAATCAGCTTCAGTAAAAGCTCATCACGGAGTCTCGCTTTCCAGTACTTGAAGTCTTAAAAAACTTTTTGTAAAATGAGTAGATAGAATTTGAGTAGATACTTGTTATATGTGTTATATTTTAACTATCAAGATTGTATTTTTTGTGTCTCATGACTTCATCCCACTTTATTGTCCCAGGGATCAATCTACTCCAACATGCAGTGGTCCCACCCTTCCAGTAAATTAATCTGGCAAACAGTTTGAAAAATGTTTGAAAAAGAATTATAATATTAAAGTAAAAAGAAACAAATGTAATTAGTCTTCTTAATCAGAATCCTGAGATTTCATGGGTTCTTTTCCACGACATTACCCACAAAACACGACCCCAACCCCCATGTAACATGTTCATGTGTCACTTATCTCTTTGTTCTGGACCAACCTTTGTGGAACCGCTGACTCTTTAGCAGTTCTGATGTCAGGCCCAGCAGGCGAGTCCAGATCCTCTTCGAAAGGATTGTTAGAGTAGTCTTCACTGAATGGATTCGTAGAGGTCATCTCTGCTTCAGATCTCATCCCTGAAACTCGGTCTTTCATTTTACTTTCCTTCCCCATCTGTTCTTCTACATTTCGTGTTTGTTTCCCGTTTTCCAGCTTTTTGGCCTCCTTTTCCGTCCTCCTCTTCTCTTCCTCCACCCTTACTCTTTCCACCCCTCTCATTTTTCCCATTGCCTCAATCCAATTCCTTTTGTCTTCCTGTTCCTCCTTACTTTCCATTTCATCCACTTGTCTCCTCAATATCTCTTCCTCTTTTCTCCTCATAGCTCCCTGTGCCCTCTCCTCCTCCCTTAACTTTCTTTCTTCTTCAAGTCTTGTCCTTTCCTGATTTTCCTTTTCTTCCTGCTTCCTAATTCTCTCTTCTTCCTCTTTTTTCACTTTCTCTTCTTCAATCTTTATCCTCTCTTCTTGTCGTCTCCACTCTTCCTGAATTCTTTCCTCTTCCTTCCTCCTAATTCTCTCCATCTCCTTGAAATGTTCTTCTTCAATCTTTCTCCTCTCCTCTTCCTGTTGCCTCCTCTCTTCCTCAATTCTCTCCTCTTCTACCCTCCTAATCCTCTCCTCCTCTTCTTTGACTTTTTCTTCTTCAATCTTTCTCCTTTCTTCCTCTTGTTTTATTCTCTCTTCCTGAATTCTCTCTTCTTCCTCCCTCCTAATCCTCTCCTCCTCTTCTTTGACTCTTTCTTCTTCAATCCTTCTCTCTTCCTCCTGCTGCCTCCTCTCCTCCTGAATTCTCTTCTCCTCCTCATTCCTAATTCTCTCCATCTCCTTGAATTGTTCTTCTTCAATCTTTCTCTTCTCTTCCTCTTGTCGCCTCCTCTCTTCCTGAATTCTCTCCTCTTCCTCCCTCCTAACCCTCTCCATCTCCTTGACTCTTTCTTCTTCAATCCTTCCCTCTTCCTCCTGCTGCCTCCTCTCCTCCTGAATTCTCTTCTCTTCCTCATTCCTAATTCTCTCCATCTCCTTGAATTGTTCTTCTTCAATCTTTCTCTTCTCTTCCTCTTGTCGCCTCCTCTCTTCCTGAATTCTCTCCTCTTCCTCCCTCCTAACCCTCTCCATCTCCTTGACTCTTTCTTCTTCAATCCTTCTCTCTTCCTCCTGTTGCCTCCTCTCCTCCTGAATTCTCTTCTCTTCCTCCTTCCTAATTCTCTCCATCTCCTTGAATTGTTCTTCTACAATCCTTCGCTTCTCTTCCTCCTGTTGCCTCCTCTCCTCCTGAATTCTCTCCTCTTCCTCCCTCCTAATCCTCTCTGCCTCCTTGAATTGCTCTTCAATCTTTCTCCTCTGTTCCTCTCGTCTCCGTCTCTCTTCCTGAATTCTTTCTTCTTCCTCCCTCCTAATCCTTTCTGCCTCCTTTTTGGCTTTCTCTTCCTCATTCCTTCTTTCCTCTTCCTCCAGTTTCCTCCTTTCCTCTAATAATTTACGTTCTTCCTCTAGTCTCATCCTCTCTTCCTCGGCCCTTTTCTCCTCCATCCTAACCATTTCCTCTTTTTGCCTCCTTTCTTCTTCCTCAAGCCTGTCTTGCCTTTTCTTTTCTGCAGCCATCTTCTCAGCTTCCTCCTGTCTCCTAACCCTCGCTTCCTCCTCTTCTTTTCTCCTCATCTCATCCATCTTGATCTTTTCCTCTTCCTCCATTCTCAGTTTACCCTCCTCCACTTTAATATTTCCTCCATCCCCTGTCTCTTCCTCTTCCTCCGTCCAGGGTGAATACTGTCTCGACGCCCTCAGTGAATCAGCAGATGGAGTTGAGCTATCTGGGACATCCTCTAAGGAGCCATGGCCTGAACTGGTCAGACTGACGTTTGACCCGATGCGAGCGGTCCGGGGCCGCCGCTCCTCAGAGTATACATGACTTCCATTAATGCAAACGTTACTCTGGTCTGCTGCGCCATGTCTCTGTTGTTCAGCGATGGAACTTTTGCTCTCTGAGCTGCCTGAACGTTTGTGTATCATGAACTTGAACTTCTTTTTACCTAGAAGGACATGGGAAAGTTAACATGCATGTAATGCCAACAGAAAATAAAATGAAGTAACTGTTATTTCGAACCTTCAGAGGAATCCACATTTAAACCAGAGGACTGGCTGCCGCTCAGTGAGGAGTTCTTCGCAGGCAGAACAGACATGGATTGTGAGACGTTCCTCTGCAGGTTAGACTTGGTTGAAAATAGCTTCAACTTGTGTTTCTTCTTCTTCTCATTCTTCTGTGAAGCCTCCTCTCCATTCTCGTTTCCCTCCTCTTCACTGTCCGTTAAAACCTGAGTGAATGACGGCACCACAGCAGACACATTATCTGATTCCTTTTTCTTGCCGCGAACTTTGTCCTTGAATTTGCCCAGGCGGGATCTGGATTTGCCGGTGGCAGAAAGGTCCATCATACTGGCCGTCATGTTGTTTCTCATAAACTGGATGTCAACAAGCACCTCTCCTCTGTCTTTGTCTGCTTTGCCAGACTTGTTCAGCAACTTGAACCATCTGTTGAGGAGATACAACATATTACTAAAATATTTCCAAAACCTATTTTCCAGGACTTTGATCGGGTTCATGGAATGAAAACAAAACTTTATAGTCTTTAATGTTCTGGAACAGAATCGTTCAAAATAATAGTAACCGGTTAATTTTTTTTTCCCACTCTTGAAAAAAAATATCTGACCTCATGTTTCCCTTCCTGTCATTCAATGCGTGATGAAAGCGGAGAGAAGTTGAGGCATATCACCAACAGTCAAGGAAAAGGCAGTCTCCCAGCCTCAATTATATTCATAACAGGTAAACAATGCCGTCTGTCAATCATAAATGTTTAATTTAGACATTAACTCATTGGCTGTGCCATTTTCAGAATTTCTGGGACACTGCTCTGAAACTTTGAAGCTTTGAAACTTTGTTGCATCATAAGCTGTCACAGCTTCTCCGTCTCCCTCTGATTCTCCATCCTCTGTTCTGTAACTGGATCAGTGCTGCTGTCCACTTTCCTGTAGGGACATAACCACAGTATGTAAAATTGCCTTAACTGCCAATTTAAAAGTCCTAAAGCCACCTACCTATTTATATTTAAATAGGTATGTGGAACATTATTAACCGGTTCAAGAACGTCAATTCTTGGGTGCAATGTAAAACCGGAAACGTTATAATACTGTTTATATTCAAAACGAACAGAAAATTCTGGTTCAAACTCCTGGTATTTTCACATATATGATGAATTGTTTAGACAAGAACATCACAATGTCTTTTTTCATTCTTGGACATTCAATAACTGATGCTTGATCTGAACCAAATCCTGAATAGAATATTCTGCTCTGTAGCAGCTAAACTCCGTTTACCAGTTGAAATGTTATTTTAAGCAAATATTTGGCATTTAATTCCTTTGCATTTCATTTCTGGGCAGTGCTTTTTTCTGCTTACTTCATTTCCATTTCTTTATACAAGGTAAGACAAAAAGTAATGTAAAAGTATATTGCAGGCCTACTCAGTAACAAGCACAATAAAATACTGTCTACTTTAAAGGCTTATTGCTCCACCAAGTTTTTACAATAACTAGGCGTCAGCTGGAAAGAGTGAAGTTGTTCCCTTACAGGTTAACATGTCACAGGATGAATGGTTTCTAAAGAATCTTCGTCACCATGAACGACAAGTGGAAACTGTGATCCAGCAAACTGGAAAATGACTCAGTGGCTGCTTGAATGTTTTGGAAAGTCTATAAAGAGTTCTAAAAAACCACCAAACTGTCTGAACGAAATCAAAATAATAATCAAAATAATAACTAGGAAATAGGCAGTCACAGACTGCAACATCCCGTGACACTCTGAATTCAAAATTTTACCCTGACGTTCTTTCAAAGGTCAGGGTCATTTAATAAAAGACCCATGATCCAACTAGTGCATAGACTAGTGCATATGTTAATGTCATCATTTCTGGTTTAAGGTAGACAAATAAACACCGAGGTGAAAGGCCAGGAAACAAACATTAACACTGGTTACAATCTCAAACTAGCAAAATTAAGATTAAATATTGAAAGCAGATGATTAAGACATTCACTGACATTTGTTCCGTCAACTTTGCAGCATTTCTGCAACTAATGTCATGGTCCAACACTGACATGAGGGTCTCAGAATAATTTAACAGAACAACGAAAAAGGAGCAGTCAGCATAAAAATTGCCTATCAAGCATAAATCTGAGGTCAGCTCACGACTGAACAAACAACTCAAACATCCAAATTCCTGAGGAAATGAGGAAACGAGGAGGGGGGCATTTTAGAGTGTGTGTGTGTGTGTGTGTGTGTGTGTGTGTGTGTGTGTACACAGGAGATATTTCCGTGCACTAACTGCATCATAAAACTGTTCTTGAACAGATTTGCCTAAAAGATTTGAAGGCCAAAGTTGAAATCTATCACAGTTTGGGATTGTGGATTAATTGTGTTGTTTTCCACTGAATTGACAAAAAATAAATAAATCTTGATACCATCCTCAACTTATTAGTGCCTTCCTCTCTGTGGTTATGAGTAATGTTCTGGTGGGGGTCAGCCTCATCCTCCTTCTACAGGAATGTTTCAGGTATGTGGCGAAAACAGAAAGGAGGAAGAGGCCTTTATCTGTAATTTAACGGGGGGAGGAGAGGTTGAAAAGGCCTCAAATGCCTTTCATGGATACAATTTGTAACTTTCAGGCCTTGACATACTCCAAGTGGGAGACTTCTCTTCATTTGCCTGATAAATGTCTTTCAGCAAAACACAAACAGATGGACTATGCATTAATTTATCAAGCAAGTAATTTTAAGGGTTCATCAAACATGCCAGCCCTACCCATCTGAAATCGTTTTGTCCTTACAGCTCCGCAGAGCTGAAGGGAAGAGCAGATTATGAACTATAATCACTTTAAACTACTTTAAGTTCTATTTCTCCAACCTTCCATTCATTAGTAAGATGTTGAAGAATGCTAAATGGCACTTCCATGATGCTGACATGCACCAATACAAAGATGCTACAAACGAACGAGTAAAAGGGGAAGTGACGAGAGTTCAGTTTAAATATAAAGGGAAGTTGCAAATGTGAGCAGGAAGAACCTTTCACTTAACTGTTTGCTGCACAGACAGAATGTAAAAAAGAATAGTGCATGATTCAATGTTCTGTCAATTTATCCTGCTTCCTGTAAGCACACATCAGTCCCTGTGAAGCCTGAGTTACTGATAAGACAATGTCCTCAGTGGGTCAAACCTCTCTTATCAGGGAATTCAGCTGTGTGAGCAGTACAAGAACTGAGTGTATAAAACAACTCAACCAGTGACAGAGTCCAGGGTTCAGTGTAGCAGTGCATATTTGTGGATCAGAGATTAAAAGGAACCAGAATGAAATTAACAGAAAACAAGAGTATGACTCTGAACTGACTGTGTCTCAGCAACATATTGATGGTATTCTTGTAAATGCATGAGTGAATTGGTCATAGTCGGCTCCTGTAAAGCCCTTTGAGGTCAGCAGTAGAGCTCTGTTTACTGATCAACCACCGAATTTTACAATAGTCAATATTCAAATGACAACACTCTTACATTTGTGTTTGAACCTCAGCAATTCCAGGAGCTGTTCGACTGGCAGCTTGTTGAACGTGCTCGTAATTCGGGGTCACTACACTCAGTGGTCTGGTTCATAAAAACTGACCTTGCTAGACTGTTGCTGAACACACACACACACACACACACACACACACACACACACACACACACACACACACACACACACACACACACACACACACACACACACACACACACACACACACACACACACACACACGGCTGTTTGGTATTGATAATAGTCAGGAATGTGCAAAAGCCAAAGCAGGGTTTGAGCTTGAGAAGCCCAGTGAATCCGTTAATAACTACAGAAACACCAAATAATAGAGATGTGATAACTGACCAGACAACAAAAAGTTAACCACACATTTACTGTAGGTAACGATTAGCTTAGCATGCGGACAGGGAATCTGATAAACCAGTAAAACCAGAGGAGCAAGCAGAGCACTGTGAAGAATAATTTGTGACCAAATGTGTTTTAATCACAGTCAGTGCAGATAACTGCATGTTCTGCAATGTAAAGGTTTATCTTAATACGAATACACAGCTAAGTTATGTTTTATGATGTGAAAACATGAGCAGCAATGACTCACAACAAAGGTGAGCATTGACAAGGAAGTGTGTTTGCATGTTTGTGTGTTTGCGCGCATTCATGCAGGTTGGTATGCAGACTGCTTTTGTACCATGCTGGTGTCACGGTAGTGGAGTTAAATACTGCCGTAAGGTTTGGCATGACAAAAAATGTTCCATTCTTACTAAAGAGCAGACATGGTTGGTGGGTCTTGCATTTCCACATCCAAGGTTTTTTTCCCCTGACAAGCAGAACAGCAGATTTTCAGCTTAATGCTGCAAGTATAATCACGATTAATGAGCACATAGCGCACCAGCAAACCCTGAGCAACCCGATCACTGCTATTATTAACACCGACGCAGGAGAGGTTTGTTTTCCTCAGTAAAGAAATGACTTCACTGAGATTTCATGATGTTTTATCTCACTGCAGAGAATAGTAGCATTCCGTCTGTGGAATTTCCCTGTGGTTGACATTCTCAGTATAGCAGAAAGGGTGAATCCTTTGACTCGTGCCTTTCACCTGAGTAAGTAATGCCAATTGGCATCCCTGAAGGCCGCTGCCGTGGAAACAAATCTTTTAAGCTGCAGAGTGCAAGTGGGCAACGTTCACAAGTCAGGTCCACAGAAGCAGGTCTGTGTTGTGTTTGTGTGTGTGTGTAATAATAAAATGTAGAAATATTTAGTTGAAAAGACACAAGTTGTTTTTTTTCTACAGAGCCGCTGACAGAAAAAAAAGCAACCCCAGCACAGGTTCCCTGGTGCACCAGATGGGAATTATGATTCCACTACATACAGTAGATGCAAAATGTTACATGAATATCTGCACAGAAATTCTGTATATTACATGCATTATAGTTTTTTGGTGCAGCGGGCATGTGTATCTAATCATAAATAGAAATAGTTATTTGAATCAGTTTACCTTAAACTAATCTTCAGGGCCAAACAGAGAATGGTTTGAAAACTGAAGAAAATTCAGATTGATATCTTTTTCAACAACGATCTCGGTCAGATACCAGCTCAGTGAAGCCTCCTTAACGGAATGTATAGGAAATATTAGTTATTTTGTAAAGGATTAAAGGCCTACCTTCATATTGATCAGCTGAACAGAAACGTTATGAACTCAACTGTTCAGTCAAGCAACAGATAAAATTTCCTGGTTCCAGTTTCTTCACACTGGTGACTTTGATTTGATAAATATATTTTGGATTATGGATCAAAAAGTCCAACTAAAAAAAGAAATGCTTTTATAGACAGTTTGATTGACCGTATTAATTAATTACTGGAGAAAATACAAGTGACGTTTGTTTCCCATCCCTGGACGCACCTCTGACCCCTGCTTTGCGCACTTACTCGGTCTTGTTGCGGGTTTTGTCCTCACTGAGCTGCGGCAGCTTGATGGCGGCTTGTCCCAGCAGTTTATCCGGACCGACCAGCGCCCGGTGCAGGACGTGGACGTGGAGCGTGGTGCGCTCCGCGTCGCCTCCCCCGCCGTTGTGCATCTGAGGCAGGTCAAAAGTGGCTTCTTCTCTCCACATCGGAGCCACGCTCTTCTCCTCCACCGAGGTCTGAAACTTCTCCTTCCCCACGGCCATGACCGCGTACGCATCGTTGGTGCCGCTTTTCCCTTTGGCCCTGAGGCCTCTGGCTTGGAGCACCGTTACCTGAACGCTGGTGGGACACCACTGTTGATCCGTGAGGGACATGCTGGAGCAACGCGTGTGGGTGGATTAGGATTAGCACCGTGGAGAGATTACATCCAAACGCGACGCGCAGCGGTTACGCACCATGGATTCACCAGAATGGGACACAAGTGAGAAGTTTCTCCGGAGGCGTCTTTGAACTTGAGGAAACAGCTGATTGGGCGTGGTTACACCGACAGTGTGTCACAAGGACACGCCCACAAATTCTAGTACTTTTTTTTTCAAGAATTGCACCCCCCCCCCCCCGAAAGGTTAGCGTTCACGCAGCGATTAGGTCACACCCCATCAGTGTCTTTACAAGCACAGGGATGACTGACCCGATTGGAGTTTAAAATGATTTCTCAGTTTTAGTCCCTTTTCTGGCTTTGTGTTCATACAAACTGTAATCTCTAATAATCTCTTATAATTTATAGTCCTCCCAAACGTTGCTATCCTTCTGATCTAGATCTGCCAACTCGAGACAGGAACCCGACAGGTTAGGGACAGCTGATACGGTGTGTATTCAGTTTCAGTTGTAGCAACACTATGGATCTTTATCAGTCTGCAAAGCCAGTGCAAGGATTTTATTCCACTTACAGATCAGGTGAACTGATTAGGAAAAACATTCAGGTAATACGAGAAGTCGTGATGGTGGAAAATATGTGTGTTTTTAGACGGATATTCCGCTGTTTAATAATGTTTATACTTTAAATTTCTTTTTCTTTTCTTTTGGTTGAATACTCACTCCTGCTGTTTGAGAAATGCATTGAAATAGAAACTGTGTCCATATTGATCTCAAATAACGATTATCCATGCAGTCTGACAGAAACACGCTGGGCCTGATAATGTTTGATTTCACTTTGTCCTTTTAGTTGCTGCCGGAAAAGAAGAAATGTGGAGCCAAGTATAGAGAGTTGAGCTCATTAACTCAGTGACGTGGAGGTTCTGGCGCGGAAAAGTGTCTGTCTGTGATGTAACCTGTCTGGTTCCAGACACCAACACGCAGGAGAAACTACCGTTTGCTCTATCAGTGAAGAGAATAAAGTGCAACTGCAAATCCTCTACAGTAGGGGGCAGTGGTGCGCTCATTTCTACATGGAGTGTGTCATTAAATCTAATGGAGTGTGTGCAGGTGGTGTGAGAATTTTTTTTGTATCAAACACACACACACAAACATTGCAGAAAGATCAAAGGTCACACACTACGAGTCTGAAACCATGAAGACTTTCTCTACATGTGGAATTCTGAATGACATTTCTATCTGAGAGAGGGCGTAGTGAATCGCTCCATGCCGGTTTCACAGTGACCAGTTATCAGTCGGTTCAGTTATTGTTGCCATGGTAATGCCTATGTTCTTTATAACATTACAAATAACTTTTATACTTAAAAGCACATCGTTTCAGACTGCCTTCATTGTTGAGATAGAAACCTTTGCTTCACACATGTGTGATTCGAGTACAACTAACTTTTTCCTGAGTCCACCACAACGATCACGCCACAAAACGGACAAAGAAACAAAGGTCAGTTCTGGCTTTTCTTTTCTTTTTTAAATTCAGATCAATTTTTAAATCTGATTTACTGTTGAACACTGACAAAAGTTTACAGTTGTCTTTTGCTTTGATCAGCTTTTTTCAAAAGTTTCACTGAAATAACTGACATTGGTTTGACAGTGGTAGAGCATTAACAAAACTTCAAATTCATATAACTCCAATATTTATTTGATGGTTTATCAATGGATGATACTCAGTCCTATCTGTAATATGGAATACTTCCATTCAGTAATGTGTTTCTGAAATGAGGTGGATATTTTCCAACTCCTGTTAAAACTGTCTTTCAGAATCAGAATCCTGGAGTTGTGGAGCCACAACCTTTCACAACTTCCCCAAACTCCTCGGCCTCCGTGGAGAGTGACAGACCTGAGCTGTTGGAGGAAACCAACATCCTCTGGGAGAAGCTCTCCGCCAGCGAGAAGGAGAACAAGATGGTGAAGGAGCGCCTCAGGTGTGCAGAGGAAAAGGTCGCTCAGATGGAGAAGGAGATCCAGACTCTTCAATGTGGTCTCTCTGAGAAGGAGGAGGCCTTAAAGCAGCAAAGCTCTTTCTTGTTTAATTATTCAGAATCATTGTCCAGCTTGACAGACAAAATAAATGAGCAGGCTGAGGAGAACAAAAGGCTGGAGTTTGAGCTCCTCAAGGAGAAGAACAACTTTTTCTGGGAAAAAAACAAACTTCAGAAGGAGATTTCCCAGATTGAAGAGAGATACAAGCTGGAGCTCTCCGAGATGGACGAGGCCCTGCAGAGAAACAACTCTTTCTGCGATAATTATTCAGAATCATTGGCCGGCCTGATGGAAAAAATAGCTGAGCAGAATGAGGAGAACGAAAGGCTGGAGAAGGAGCTCCTCAACGAGAAGATCGAGTTTGGATTTGAGAAAGCTAGATGGACCAAAGAGATGAAAGAACTGAAAGCTGAGAACATCCAGCAGCAGGTGACTGCATATTACCTTTCCAAAGAACTTATTTCATAATTGCTCACATCACAGAAGCAAAAGAAGTTTCTGGGAGCTGTTGCTAATAAAATTGCATACAGCTCCTATGTGATCAGATCAAAAGTGAGCTGAATGCTCCTGTAGCCTCTCCTTCTGTGCTATTAGAGAATGCAGACATTTCATCTGTACGTCATTTTTCTTCTCTCTCAGGTGAAGAAGTGAAGATGAAGAACAAAAAGAAAATTATCTTGTGCCTTCTCTTTGGAAGAAGATGACTCCTGATCTCCGTGGATACAATGCTCCTTTTGGATTGGAATCCGGACTCCAAGGATAACCTCTCCACATCTCCTTCTCTTCCTAATGCAAGTCCCCCACCCTCTGCTTCCTGTACTGTGAAAACTTTGAAATAAATAATACCGTATCTAAAGAGTTGATTCCCTCATTTATGTGTTTTACAGTCCTTCCTCCTCATAACCATGAACAGAATGTTTAATGCAAAAGGACACACTGGACGTGAAACATGGCTTTACATTGATAGTTCAATGTTTTATTTGGTGGTGAAAACAAAGGTCAACGTAAAAAAAAAAAACATCCAATGTAGGAGTGTTGATAAATCTTTAGTGTTAATTTGGCTGACCTGCTATTTAGTTAACTATGATAAACACACACACACATACATGTTCAACCACACTCACATGGACGGACAGAAGCAATGCTCTTATTTACACTAAATCTAGCAGATTTATGGATTCATCGTGTGCAATTGAAAGAATTATGTAAATGTTCGTTTGTTTGCTTGTTGCTTGTTTTAATCAGGAACATGATCAGTCAACCTGAAGATCAAAAATCAGCTACTTCCTATGAAATGTAGTGAAGAAAAATCAAGTCACAGAGCCAGTTGTAACTCAAGTACATTACAAAGACCCCATTTTTTACATGATAAAATTGGTCGATTCTATTTAATGTGTTACTTTCCACCGTTGGTTGTCCCGTTGGAGTCCCGCTCTTCATGCACCTCCAGTCAAAAGCAGCGCTGACAGAGCGTGCAGTGCTGCTTTCTGACCACCAGGGGTCAGTCTTTGTGCAATTTCCTCCGGGATTATTAAAGTATCTATCTGCCTGCCTGCCTGCCTGCCTGCCTGCCTGCCTGCCTACCTACCTACCCATCCATCCATCCATCCATCCATCCATCCATCCATCCATCCATCCATCCATCCATCTATCTATCTATCTATCTATCTATCTATCTATCTATCTATCTATCTATCTATCTATCTATCTATCTATCTATCTATCTATCTATCTATTGTGCTGATTTTTTTTCTCTTTTTTATCAATATATTTCATATTGTCCACTGCCAGCATTATTAGACACAGTAAACACACCGGTATGTACAGTACTGTAGTCACAGTGAAGCCCACTACAGACGCTTCTTCATAGTTCCTCGAGCTAATACTCCCTGCATACACCTGACAATGAGAGCGCCACTACTGTAGTGGATGTGCAATTACGGCAAAAAAAAGCATGTTTCCCAGGGTCACACACGCCCACCCGGCATCGCACCGTGGCCCTCTATTTGAGAGATGCTGCATTCATATGAACTAGTTTTCTAAGTTATTCAGAGAGAAACACACAAACGTTTCAAAAACAAAGAAGTAGCAGCCATCACTGGCCAAGACAAAGAAATTAAAAGGGTTCTGTGTCATCATTTGCCAAACAGAATAGATTTAGACAGATCAACGCCTAAAAAAAAAAAAAAACTGAAATAAACTGAAAAAAGCAATAAACAAATAGAAATCCTCACAGCTGTAGCTCCAATCCTGGCTCTCACCAAGCTAATTTAGACAGGAGCTGCTACTTTAATAAAACTCACTTCAGCCAAGGCTAATAATCTGATTAGAGTTCAATAATAGAGTACATTTATTAAATATTCTTGTATTCTTGCAAGGAAATGGCAATAATAGAGTAAAAACAGAGGAAAGGACATGAAACTCTGCAGGTTCTGGAGGATAGTCTCAGTATTATCATTGATGAGCACATGGATCCAGTCAGAAATGAGAAGTCTGTCACATGATTTATCAGGTTGTTGTCTTCAAAAGCGACACATTTTCACACTATAATACAAGTATTGCTTTAATTCTCCAGTTCCAATAAAAATCTTTATTTATATTTATATTCTGCAACAAATCTCATTTGATTCTTGCATGCATAGTTTCACACAGATAAAACACGCAAAATCACAAAGTCAGATTTTCCTTTAGAAGAATATGTTACTTTTAGAGCATGCATATATCCCTATGTCCATTCGTAAACAGTCGATCAATAATTTAGCTGCACTTTGTACCAACCAGCATTTCAAAGAAATATAATCTAGTGGATCATATTTCCAAACATAATGCATATATATACGCACACAACACTGGATAGGACTGAGCTTATGTCTGTAAACGTTCTTTGGCTTTTTGCATAAAGACTCTAATACTGCTTTTTCATAAATATACATAATGAAAGTTCAGCAGGTGTAGAAATGGTATTTGAGATTATGCTATAAGGGCAGTTTGTGGGTGAGGTTGATTGTTCAATTCATTATGAGGTATTGAAGTATATTAAAACTATAAATCTTGCACCAGTAGCTCTTCAGGAGCTTTGTGTTGAGTCAGGAGACACAAAAGCCCAACAAACACATACATTTATCAGATTTCTTTGCTATAAATTAAAACATCAACTTAAGATCTCTCATGTATAGATTTTACAGTGTCCATCTACCATTCTGAGTTAAGGTATAGATGATCTGCTTCTATTCATGCTGAATTAAAATCAGAACTAATGGACCGTGTGTGAAATGAAAAAAGGCCCATCACAGTAGTTAACATTAGCAACTCCAGGAGTCAGCGACCTTCAAGAAACCTTCAAGTTTTAGCAATTTGAGGAGTATTCTGTGCAGTGGAAATGACATTTGTATCACAGTAGGCATAATACTGAGTCAGAAGGACTGCATCTGTGCTACATTTCCCATAATTGCAGAACAAATTGTGGCGAGACTTGAACATGGTATGACAATAACCTTAAGGGACATTAAATACAGTATAAAGTGTAGAGAAACAACACAGAAAACAAACACACAGCTTTGACAGATCATATGGAATATTTCCATATGTTTGTGTTGCATTTGTACATATGTACAGCAATGTAGAATGACTTTGTTGTGTTTTATTTGGTGTTTCCAGGCATCATGATGTAATAAGAACAACAATAACAATAATAATAATAATAATAATAATAATAATAATAATAAATTTTTTTAATGGCGCCTGTCTTGACTCTCAAGGACACCGTACAGAATTATACAAAGTCCATTAAAAGACTCAACAATAGATAAAATCAATAAAAACAGAGCAACAGTTTTCAGCTGAAATAGTAGTTGAATGTCTTCTCAATTGCTACAATTATTGATACACAGAGTATTTATAGAGCGAAATAACTTCACCCATGAGTTAACAGCCACATCAGTGTGAGGAATGTTATTACTCAAGGAAAATGTGCTTTGCAAAAAATACTTTGTGAAAGTCAGTAATGCAGCTGTTGATTTTGTTAATGCTTCAAGAAACAGCAGCAGCATATGATTAACAGTGTTGCTCCTGGGTGTCGTCATCGCTCTTCATTGTCAAAGCAAAGCTGATATGTTTTCATTTTCTCATTCAATGGCAGTTCATGAAAATGAGATCCCTAAGTAATCTGTGCTGGTCTCTGTCTTCTTCCACCCTTACTGACAGCCGATCCACGCTACGTCGACAAGCCGATTCTCTGCGAAGAGCTCATCGAGACATCATCCGAACAAATTCTGTGAGTTAAAGAAAGGTATATAGTCACTCCAGACTTTAATGAAACAGAATCTTGCTCTGATATAACCGCGCTCTACATGCAGTGTCTCTCAGGATCAAACATTGCATGGACAGTATTAAACTGCGCATACAGTGGCCTAGATTGAGAAAAAGTTTCCTATTTTAAAACAGGTTTTGACTTATTTTTGTTTTACTTCTTAAAATAAGAGGTTTAATCACACAATTTTTGTCACTATTTTTGAGTCTGGATATGCAATAATTATAATCCCAAATTTTCACTCTTTTACACCCAAACTAAACTGCCCCTAATAAGAGAGCGTGAGTTAATTTAATGTACAGAATGGTGTATGCTCACATTCCACAATAAGTGAATTTATTCCATGTTAACATAGGCACAGAAATAATGACAGATGATGAAGAACCACAGTCCAGACGATTGTATTCCCTGCTATAGTCCATGAAGAAGAGGATTACTGCTGTAATCAATGCCAATGGAGGACACATTGATTATAGATTATGTGAAATGTTGTGAAGTCTAATGTGTCATCAGAAACATAAGCAGAAATGTATGCTGCTTATGTTTCTGGTGTTGCTTTTGTAATCTGTGTTTTTTCTTCATTAGTGACTAAAGTATAAAAGCATATAACACATAAAAAAAGAGGTGGTATGGGTGGTGATCATTGTGCAAAGACATTAGCACCTTCTGATCTTTCATTCCTTACATGATGTATGCATCTTTTCCTCATGCGGTAATCTATGCGGTGCCTTAATCACTTGGTATGAGGATAATCTGACAGGCAGACCTAGGCCTTCATCCCTTCACCTCACTGTCAGCATGGTATAACAATAGAAGCCACACATATGTGGGATTTTTGCTTATAATTTGAAGCGTGTGTGTGTGTGTGTGTGTGTGTGTGTGTGTGTGTGTGTGTGTGTGTGTGTGTGTGTGTGTGTGTGTGTGTGTGTGTGTGTGTGTGCGCTTAGGAGAGAGAGGACGATGAAAATAGACTCCACAATGAAGCAAGTGTGAGCATTTTCATTTCCAGGCTAGAAACACATTGAAAGTGCAATGCTGACTGGTCAAACCATGCACGCTCCCACATAATGCAGAGGATTCTCCACCTTCAAAGTCTACGTGTCCATCTCCATTAAGGTCGATGTCTCTGAGGATGTCCTCAAGATCTCTGTGTCCAACCTGAGAAAAAGAGTTTGTGCAGAAAGTATGAATATGTGGTAATAAAACTCAGTGGTCCTCAACCTTATTTGAGCCACGGATCAGTTTAATGTTAGACAATATTTCCACGGACCGCCCTTTAACGTGTGGCAGGTAAATGCAACAAAGTAAAATAATATGACCAGCAAAAAAATTTTATTTTCTAAATATAATAATGAACGTGAATCCAATGCGTATGGAAATTAATTAGCAGCGTCCTTGTAACATCGCAAGAATGTTTGTTTATTGTTCCTTTTGCTGGCTTGGGAATTTCAATTTAACTTTAACGTATTCTGTGTTAGCAGCTGGAGCGGCCCCTTTAAGAGGGTAGTCATGTGACCGAGGCAAGCATCTTAACAAGCATCAAGACCCATAGACAGATGTGGAGGAGAGAATCCAGTAATTTTCCAAAACATCATTCAGAATCAGATAATAAATAAAACAGAAATAATGTAACAAGTATTCCGTCTGTGCGGCCCACTACCAGTCCACAGCCCGGGGGTTGTGGACCACTGATGTAACATAAATGAGACACACAAGTGAAGCAAACAGGCAAAATTCAGACAGATCTCATGATGGATGGACAACTGAGAGCCAGACACTCATACCTGCTGTCCTAAAAGTTTTTTCATTGCTTCTCTAAGTTCTGCTGTGCTGATCTGTCCATCGCCATTAGTGTCAAACTAGAAAAAAGAGACACAAAAAGGCTTTCACATTTTTCTTTCACACAAGCCCTCTTACACCAGCTTGTCAGCATCAGTTCATTACCAAAATAGCAACAGACACACAGCATGATTTTGGATTGTGAGTGGAAAGTGGAGCACTCAGATAGAATCATGAAAACACAACGAGAATGTGCAAAGACCAAAAAAAAGTTTCCCAATCAAGATTCAGACCCCTAAACCGTCTCATTGTAAAAAGAGAAAGTTATTATTATTATAAATAAAAATCTACAAACTCTACCCTGATGTTTCCATCAACTGGGAATTGTGTAAGTTTGTGTCTTTCCTCACCTCTTTGAATGCATCCCTGAGCTCCTTCACTCCGATCATGTCTGCAGTTTCTGCAAGAAGTTTGGGTCCCATGAGTTCCACAAAGTCCTCAAAGTCAACATGTCCTCCAACTGTTGGGCAAATCAGAAAGAGGAAGTTGGGTTGATTTTGGAGATAAGAAGATTTATCTCTAAATTTGATGTTTTTCTGAAGACAGTGAATGCTTTAAAGTGGCTGCAAAAATATTTAATTCTCAAGCCCATAAAAAAAAGTTAATTCATAGAAAATCTTGATCGACAGCTTCACTTACGATTCATGTTGATTTGCTGGCTCAGCTCTATCAGCTCCATCTCTGTTGGCATGTAGCCCATTGTTCTCATGCAGTTTCCCAAGTCTTTGCATCCAATAAAACCATCTTTGTCTTTGTCAAACTCTTTGAATGCCTCACGCAACTCTGACAGTGACAGAGAGGAAGATACATGTGTAAGAGGGATGAGAAAATCAATTAAAACTCTTGTGGAAGGGATTCTTTCGGGTTTATATTTTGTAACATACCATCCATTTCCTCTGGCCTCAATTCTCGGTCCTGTGAAGGATCAAAATGTATGATAAGGATCCAAACACTGCTGCTATTTTTAAAATCTCGCACAACATGATGCTGTAAAAAAAATTAATAGGTAACTGCTGACGCGTGCTGCCGGATTCCAAGAGTCTGCAGGGTTCCTTCCTTCTTGGAAGCAAGAGCTCATCTGCTGAGCAGAAATCATGCAGACTCTTGGCACTTAAAAATACAACACAGCAGGTCATGAGATAAAACTGAAATCGCAGAAAGAGATATACGTTAATATTAAATCTTTAAATCTTTTAGTATTTGTTTTGTGTATCTGAATCATTTCATCTGTAGCATCAGTGTGTGTGTGTGTGTGTGTGTGTGTGTGTGTGTGTGTGTGTGTAGATGCCGCAAACAATGCAAAGTATGACGAATCCCCTTATTTTCCAGTTTATTGTACCGTTTGTATTCACTAATTCAGTCCTTTATGAACATCCATGTGAGAACTCAGCAGTCGACCACACAAACATCACTGTTTTTGTTAAAAACGAGACCTTGACATGATTGTCATTGCTGGAAATAGATGAAGTGGATTAATCAAGATGTAAGGAGCAATTTTGCCATCACTGTACCCCTGCTTTAATAATCCTTCCACTCAAAACAAATATCCACCCTTTTTCATGAGTGAGGAACCCTCATGCATGATTCTACACAGTCATACCAAGCCTCGCATTCCAGTTAAGAAGATGCTGAGTTCACAGCCTGGAAACACCAGCATCTTAGTTCCACCACGTTTGCTTTCATGCTGACAGATGATTAGAACACACATTGATCATTCAGTTTATTTTACTGTGCAGGCACTGCATTGGGTTCTAGTCTCTTGCCATGCATGCACGTGATATTGTCTGGACTTACGTACAGCCTGCCGGCTCTCAGCGAAGCCCTTGCGTAGAAAGATGCAGGCAGGCCCCAGAACGTTGTGCATGTTGGCTCCATTCTGGGCCAGGGCCACTAGCGGCTCAAGATAGGCCCCCCCAGAACCCCCCTCCTCACAGGACTGCACTGCTTTGTAGCTCTTCTTCTGGTCCTGGAGCAGCATCCAGGGAAATGGGGGGCCAAACATGAGAGCAGGGGTCAAAGACAGGGTGTAGAGACTGTGACTCAGATTGTGTCAGCATGGAGTCAACACAGGAGGTGGGATGGAGGTTCAAAGGCATGATCGGAGGCGACAGACGTATGCCTGTCGGTCACAGAGAGGTGTGGAGTTAGGACAGTCGTGACAGGACACACCTCAGTCAGAGGAAGGGAGGTGTAATTTAATATGACAAAAGCAACTGATGCCATCAATGAATCTGTTTGTTAAGTCAACAACAGACCAGCGAGCCTCGTGTGTTCCAGATGATCGTGGGATTTACGGCATAGCAGCGCTGTTCACACAGGTGCGGCTGCTCTTTATCCCATTGTTATCTCAGCTTTGTAATACAGTTTTCATCATTGTCTGTCCTTAAAGGGTAATTAGAGCTGAAAAAATATTTTTGTCATTTTGATCAAATCTTTTAACATTATTATTTCTGCACATGTAATTTTTCTGGACAATAAGGCATTATTAATATCATTTTGATGTTGTCAGCAAACTAATTTGTTTGTTTATAGCTGAAATCATATGCCTGATCAGCCCTACTCTAAAATGATAGTCTTATCAAAAATTGTGTTACTTTTCTCTCAAATCTCATCACTGCCTTTAGTGGAATATGAAAATAAAGTCACTCACAAACTACTTTTGTTTTTGTCTCTTTGGTCCAAACAACCTAAAAATTCAACTCCCAATAAAAAAACTCAATCTCTGCACACGTGTATCACCTTTACAGTTACTTATCAATACGTTCAATCACAAGAGCCTTTTTTCAAGACATCCACATGCTATTGACATGTCTTGAGAACAACCCTTGTGACCAAAATACTGACTCACAAAGTGGTCAGTGACATTTTGTACGTGAATGTGCTTTTTCCTTTCAACAAAATGATCAGAATTTTATCATAATAATATGATCATAATCAATGGCAAAAACAGACAAGAACCATGAAATAAAATTTAAAAAACCCACCCACTGACGCCAGGATAGTTATCTGATTTCTGGGACAGGTTTCAAGAGCATATGAAAAAAAAAAAGACTCATGTTCAGATGAGACCACAGTTTAGCCGTTTAATTACAATCACCAATTAGCCAATCAACCCGCTTGCAACAGTTGTTCTCACACCAATGATCCCAATTAAAATAACAAAAAATTTTAATTACAAAATGTGCAATCACTGCCTACCACTGAACAAACAAGCCCCGTCTTAATTAAACATCCAAATACTGCTCTGATGTTTATATTCATTAGAGCACAGAGCCTCAAATCTGATGCTGCTGTAGATGTAGAATGAATTTGCTCTTTGATAATCTGCTAATGTCCAGTCAGGTGGATTTGAACTGAATCTAAAGGACTAATGTGTCCTTTTGTGTATGAAACATTATGTAAAGTCTTCAATGGAGGATAATCCATATGAATACTATGGAGTCACATTATGCTGACATGAATAAAGAAGATGCAATACATGCACAAAAAAAAAAAAAGAAAACGAATAAACATTCAAACACCATGCCAAAATTTACAATGTATTCCAAGCTCTAAAAACGACCTTCACACTCCATCTGCTTCCACGCCAATCCCAATGCCAGTTCATGCATTCCTGCAGTTTCCACCACAGGAACGGATTCCCGCTGGGTAATGTAACCCAGTGATGCATGGAGCAGGGCTGTCTGTGGGTAGGCTATGCCGTGCCTGAAAAGTGCTATGAAGTCATGAACTGACTGTTATATAACAAAATAGAAAAAAAAATAGAATCTGAAACTGTCAGAGAAATGCTGAAGTAAAATAAGAACTTATCCTGCACACCAACCTTTTTTTTGCACAGATGGCATCAACAGTTGCTCGTCATATTGTGCTTCCTCAAGGATGTGCAGCTGCTAATATGAGGGAAAAATCTATTTGTGGGAATGCCTGAGAGTCTGCTCAAGCACACACTGATGCAAGGAGGGCAGGACATGCAAGAGATGTCTTGCAAAAACAGATTGTCTTCTTGAGCATTCACAAAAAATATTTTGAATCTTCCTTCTCCAAAAACAGTTCCGCATTTGTGCCGCTTTCCAAAAGCCTTGGTACCAGTGTTACCATTGAGCTAATATAATCTGACCCGGTTGAAATGACACACCTGCAACATTTACATCCCACAGGTGCAGCTTCAGGGGTCGGATAATAAAGATTAGATCGCAGTAACTACTGCACAGTGTACCCATCAGCTTCACCTCAGCCGAAAGGTCAAGCACCAGCGGCACCAAACCAGCTCTTCTGCTAAGGACCTAATAGTTCTGAATTCAGATGTCAATGTTAACTAATGAGCACAGAGGAAAGTTATCTTAAAAGGCATCATTTAGGAATTTAGTGGAAGTTTATATGCTGCTGATAAAAACTCTCTCATGTACTGAACTTCAGTGTAAAACAGGGAAAGAGCTCAACAACAGCCTCTTATTGAACATCCAAGCAAACACACACACACACACGCACGCACGCACGCACGCACGCACGCACACACACACACACACACACACACACACACACACACACAGGGTCATGTCAGTACAGTCGGCAACCTTCTGTCAGGTTAGGGATACAACCAGGAGACAAACACGCACCAACAGTCAGTGGATTGAAAAAGCAGACCTTACCTTCTTCTTAAGCGACTTTACAGAGTTTCCCATTGCAAAAAAATAAATCCTTGTTTTGGTTTTTTTATGTTTTCTCCCTAGTTGTGTCTGTTTTGGTGTGGCTGTGTGTAGGTGTACGTGAATGCATGTGCGTTTGCATATGTTTCCAGGCATGCATGGGGATGTGAGTGATCAGAGTGGGAAAGTAGGTTCAGTGGGTCATCGGCTAATAGAAAAGGACATTTGGGAAAAGACGGGGAGAGGAGCTGCGATGTCATGGGAGGCAGAGGAGACGGGAGGGAGAGGACGGAGAGGGAGAACCTAGAGGCAAGGGCACTGGGAGGTATGAGGGGAGGGACACTGAGACAAAGGAAGAAATGTGCATCCAGGAACAAAGGATAAATCAGAACGACACAAAGATAAGTGAGGGGGAGGAAGCATGCATGTGATCAGAGCTAGATGCAGGCGCCAGAGTACAAAAATCAAGATTGCTTATTCATTCCATCCTCTCTCCTACAGTGTGTCCTCACTCCCTCCCCTCTACTCTCTCTCTCTTTCTCTCTCTCTCTCTCTCTCTCTCTCCCCCCCAGTCCATCCCTGCCCTTTGCTCTTTTTCCCTCTCTCTCCCCCTCTCTCACTCAGTCCACACTTCTCAACCATCTATACGAATGTGACAGAAGAAGCTCTTTTAGATGTGTGTTTTACCTTCCCCTGAGCAAGACGCTGGAGACACTAATCCAAGCATGCACACACACACACACACACACACACACACACACACACACACACACACACACACATGCACATACACACACACACACACATGCACACACACACATGCACACAAACACACTCACACACACTTGATTTAACACACTCGGATGTGGGGCTGTGGAGCTAAAAATATAACACACGCTCTCTCTTTTCACCCCCTTCTCTCCAACATTTCTCCCCACTCTTCTCCCAGCATCCATCCATCCAACCCTCTTCATCCCTTGCTCTTACATGCAGACACAAATGCGCAGTTCATTTCACATTGTTTTCTATTACAGCAACATTCATTCTCATTAAATACAAGACACATACTGCAAATATACAATAAATGACAAAACTGTTTTTCGGTTACAGAATACAGTCGTGGTTGTGACAGATTATCCTCTTACTATGGATTTACAGAGCAATGTTTTATGGTGCATAAATGGTGTTCAGCCTCTCCACACACACACACAGACACACACACACACACACACACACACATTAGTCAAAGAATAGCATGACTAATCTGATGTGAACAAACCATAACTTCTATCACAGGTGAATATGAACTAATATGCGGTTCCGGGTTCGAGTCCTGCTCTGTGCGGAGTTTGCATGTTCTCCGTGTGTCTGCGTGGGTTCTCTCCGGGTTCTCCGGCTTCCTCCCACCTCCAAAAAGCATGCCCTTCAGGTTGATTGGCCGGTCCCAAATTGGAGTGAGTGTGTGTGTGCATGATTGTCTGTCTTTGTGTGTGGCTCTGCGGTGCACTGGCATCGTGCCCGGAGTGTCCCCCACCTCAGGCCTTATGCCAGCTGAGATATGCTCCAGCTCCCCGTGATCCGCTACAGCGGATGAAGCGGCAGAAAATGAATGATTGAATGAATGAATGAAAGTCACTGAAATACAAATATGTCCATAAATGTAATGACTACCTTTTGATTACTACGAAGTATGGGTGAAATATAACTGAAGGCTGCTAGAGGTTTTAGGGTAGACTAGGTCCTGTCCCACATACGGATGACCCTACCTGTCCCCCAATTTAGAGGTACCAAAAATCCCTTTTATTTTATGCTCCGTAATACTGCTTAGTAATATTTCATATTTCAGTGTTTAGACCAAAACACTTGTAATTGATATCTTTAACTAGAGTACAAAAGCTGTCTCCTACCTGACTGTGGAGTGTTTGTGTTTTTGCTTCAGGAGTTTCATGGGGAACCCCGGCTGCTTCTTCTAAACTCATTTATCATCACATGGTTCAAAGTTTAAGGTGTAGAGAACGTTTCTCCCTTCAGCAGATGAGACTGATAGAACAGCCTTCTGGTATCAGTCTAAAAACGTTTCTCATTCTGTTCATTGAAGGTCAAACAAATGAAACGAAGTTACAGCAAACAAAAGACTTTTTTTTTCCACCTCTGACTGAACAACACGTTTAGCCTTCAGTTCTATTGTCGCTGCTGGGGCTCTAATAGAGAACATCATTATTCCCTTCTCCTCTTCGACCTTGTCTATTCTCTTCCATTTTAGTAAACTCATTTACGCCGGAGCCCTTTCACATCTCTCTCCCATTCAGCATCTCTCTCTCTCTCTCTGCGTTGTTTCTGAGAATGATTCAGCCATCCTTTCACCAGAGGCTCGTTGTGAACTTCAGAACACATCAGACGTCAAACACAGGAGCCGTCAGCTCTCATAATGTCAGGCCAGAGAGAGTAAACGGGCATGAGATCCATTTCCCCACCCGCCCTCTCTGATTGTCCCCTCACCCTCTCTCACTCACACAGACCCACACACACTTTACACATTAACTTAACTGCTTACACACTCCGGACTGACAACCTATCAGGAGTCACACACAGACT